>JAVIAB010000046.1:42940640-43350640 GCA_032433765.1 Megaustenia siamemsis
GGTATAGTCAGTAGTATAGTCAGTAGTATAGTCAGTGGTATAGTCAGTATTATAGTCAGTGGTATAGTCAGTAGTATAGTCAGTGGTATAGTCAGTAGTATAGTCAGTAGTATAGTCAGTAGTATAGTCAGTATTATAGTCAGTAGTATAGTCAGTGATATAGTCAGTGGTATAATAATCAGTAGTAGAGTCAGTGGTGTAGTCAGTGGTATAGTCAGTGTATAGTCAGTGGTATAGTAAGTAGTATAGTCAGTGGTATAGTCAGTGGTATAGTCAGTAGTATAGTTAGTAGCATAGTCAGTGGTATAGTAAGTAGTATAGTCAGTGGTATAGTCAGTGGTATAGTCAGTAGTATAGTTAGTAGCATAGTCAGTAGTATAGTCAGTAGTATAGTCAGTGGTATATTATGGAATTGTACTAGTCAAATACCAGTGGATAAAGAGATACAGCGAAGACGATGGCGCTGGATAGGACACACACTACGGAAGCCAACTGAGAGTATTACACAACAGGCCCTTTTTGGAAATTCCCAGGGGAAAAGACAAAGAGGAAGACCAAGGAATTCTTGGATAAGACAGATAGAAGCAGACATGAAGATGATGGGAAGACATGGAATGATCTTAAAAGAATGCCAAAAAATTGAACGGCTTGGAAAATGTTTGTTGAAGACCTATGCTCCACTGGGAGCTAAAAAGGTAGAAGAAGAAGATAGTCAATGGTATAGTCAGTAGTATATCCAGTAGTAGATTAACTAGTATAGTCTTTAGTATAGTCAGTAGTAATGTCAGTGTAGGATCAGTTGTATAGTCAATATAAAAATCAGTTGTATTGTCTGTGGTTTCGTCAGTAGTAGAATCAGTAATATAGTCAGCAGTAGAATTATAGCTTTTCCATAACTCGTGCCCAACTTTTAAAATCGATAGCTTTTTAATCGCTTGTTGTAAGTTGTTCAAAATGTGCATGTAAAGTTATAATGATTAGAACCCAACAGGGAATTAATTTCATTAAGAAAAAACATTTGGTTATTATTGTTGCTTATTTGATTTATATAAATTTATAACGACCCATTGGTGTAGTCAAAACTTAATGTTTACAGTATTTTAAGTTAAAAATAGCGAGTAAAAATCCATACACGGTAAAATTGACGTGTTTGCACGCTTTTACCGTGGTTTTTTGACACAATTAGACACTTGTAAAAAACACGAGAAATTGTGTGTTCCATTTCCGTTCATTCATAGGTGGACAACGTGGAACGATAACATTTATAATGAGTCTTAAAATAAAATTCTGCAGTTTACAAAACATCGCAATAAAAATGTATGACTATTTTTGCAAAGAGGCTAAACGAGGAAGATTATTTCATTCTTTAGAAAACCCTGAGAATAGGACAAGACACATTTTGGATTTATCTAAACGGTCATTTAATCGCTGGATTCAAGCACGTGACTGTCAATGTTCAAAATATAAAAATCGCAAGGAAGAGCAAAAATGTTGGATAATTTCGACAGTGAACTTATTAGAAGTGAAATTCGCAAAATGTTGGGTATGAATGAAACTGTTACAATAAGAAAATTAAAAGTATCGCTGAAAAAGAACAACAGTATTGAAATATCAAAGTCTACATTATGGAGGAATGTGAGAGCTGCAGGCTTTACATTCAGAAAGTATTCCAATGGACGAAACATCATAAATAGCTTGCAGCTGCAGTTTTCT
The DNA here is from genome assembly GCA_032433765.1 of Megaustenia siamemsis. Classification (NCBI taxonomy): domain Eukaryota; kingdom Metazoa; phylum Mollusca; class Gastropoda; order Stylommatophora; family Ariophantidae; genus Megaustenia; species Megaustenia siamemsis. The sequence goes on from JAVIAB010000046.1 coordinate 42,942,354, forward strand.
TAAAGCGGCGAATTTCTTTGATGTTTGTCAAAATTGTAAATTGTGAACCCCTAAATAATAGAAATTACCGTAGTTGCTGGTCTATGATTAATTTTCACTAGGTAAAGACGTGTCCGTAATGGGGAAATAACCTAATAAGACAAAACACCAGGAGAATTATTGTCTTCTCAGTTCGAGGACGGACGATAATATCAAGGTATACCTGTATGTCCAATTTTCATAGTTGTGTGGTCCTGATAAGGACCGTTTGTTGAACTAATTTAAGGTAATATAGGGGCCAACATTGTGGGGGCTATATACTTTCATTCTGAATCAGACGAGTCTAAAAGATTAATAACTGTTTGGGGTTGAACATTCCACAAACCATCATTTTTTTCCAATATTCCTCTTCCTGTTTTAAGACGTGGTCTTCACATTTAGCCCAATAATCTTTGTCTATATTTAATAAAGCGAGATTAGCAAGAGTCTTTACATCGCATATTTTGAATGTTGTATTTTCATCTGCCACTTGTCCTTTTAATTTTGCCCAGATTAGTTCTATTGGATTTAATGAGCATGGTAAGGTGGCAGCCTCAAACTTATATGACGGTGCTCTTGGATAATCTTATCTATTTGAAAAATCTGTGTCCTTTGTTTTTGCTTTACTAGAGATAGTAATTCAGGTTTTAAGTACATGTTATTAAATTGTATGTGCTCCTTTGTGAGCCATATCTTAATAGCATCTTTTGTACTAGATGACGTCGGGACTTTATCTTCAAGTGCAACAATGTTGTGGTACGCTGCATTGTCCATTATTAGGCAAGATGGTCGATCTAGTGATGGGAGAACAGAATTTTCAATCCATGTCTAAATATGTGACCATTCATCTCAGAGTGATAATCCCGATTGTCTATGGATTTTGAAAGAAAAATGAGCTCTGCATTCTGTATTAGTCCATGTTGTCGACTACCTGCATGAGCAATTATCAAGCGCTGTCCTTTGCTGCTAGGTATTAATCTCTTAATCTTTCCATCTGATGACTGCCATTCCCTTTGGTTAGTGTGGTGAGCATTGATCCATGTTTCATCCAAGTACACAATATCATAACCTTGCTTGGGCACCTCTTTTACTCACGTAAGTACTTGCTTCTCATGTAGTATAGTTAGTAGTATAGTCAATAGTATAATCAGTAGCATAGTCAGTAGTATAATCAGTAGTATAGTCAACAGTATAATCAGTAGCGTAGTCAGTAATATAGTCAGTAGTATAATCAATAGTATAGATCAGTAGTATAATCAGTAATATAGTCAGTAGTATAATCAGTAGTAAAGTCAGTAATATACTCAGTAGTATATTCTATAGTATAGATCAGTAGTATAATCAGTAATATAGTCAGGAGTATATTCAGTAGTATAGTCAGTAATATAGTCAGGAGTATATTCAGTAGTATAATCAGTAGTATATTCAGTATTATAATCAGTAGCATAGTCAGTAGTATAGCCAGTAGTGTAGTTAGCACTAAACCAGTATTGTCTCTTTCCCTAACAAATCTCATTTACTAACTTAAGACGGTGAATCTGAAAATCGATGGCTAGTGGGAACCAGGGACACATACCCGCACTCTGTCTCCAGTCGACCGGCACATAACCCACTGTCCGACCACAACCCCTACACTGCTGAGAACAATATCAAAATATGAATACAAACACTCTGCCGCCGTCCAACGTCATAAGCCAACACAAATACCTACTCTTTTATATTAACACTAAGGAGGAAATATCGCCGAAATCGTTTCTCTTGCGTGTAGCATTAATGTATCTACAAATTAATTGCCTAATGCTAGTATGTAAACATCTCTCTCTTTCTCTTCTACCTTTCAGCTCCCTGTGGAGCATATGTCATCAACAAACACTTCCCAAGCCGTTCTGTTTCTTGCCATTCTTTTAATAGCATTCCATGTCTTCCCTGTCATCTTCATCTCTGATTCAATCTGCCTTCTCCAAGAATTTCTTTGTCTTCCTCTTTGCCTTTTTCCTTGGGGATTCCAAAAAGGGCCTGATGTGTAATACTCTCAGTTGGCTTCCGCAGTGTGTGTCCTATCCAGCGCCATCGTCTTCGCTGTATCTCTTTATCCACTGGTATTTGACTCGTACATTTCCTTAACTCTATGTTAGTGATTTTGTCCTGCCATTTCCATCCTTTTATTCTACATAAGCATCCATTAATGAAAGTCTGTATCTTCATGATTGGAATTTTAGTTGTTCTCTATGTTTCACAGCAATTAAAAAGACTGACTTAACTCACGGAAAACAATATCACAATATTATTACAAACACTCTATGCTCGTCCAACGTCATAAGCCAACGCAAATACCTACTCCTTTGTATTAACTCTAAAGTAGAAGAAACGCCGAACTCATTATCTCTAGCGTGTAGCATTAATGTATCTACAAATTAACTGCATACCGTGAGTATGTAAACATCTGGTTCCGCTAATTTCCAGTCATTAACAATTACCAACAGACGTTGTGTAGAATTGTTGTTCATATTCTTTTTGGGTCACAGTTGCAGCGGTGTTGAGCTTTTGCTGACTCACATTCTCGTTAACAAGCCGAAACATTCACTGACTCACATTCTCGTTAACAAGCCGAACATCCACTGACTCTCACATTCTCTTAGAAAGTTGAACCATCCCCTGACTCACATTCTCGTTAACAAGTTAAAACAGCCCCTGACTCACATTCTCGTTAACAAGCCGAAACATTCACTGACTCACATTCTCGTTAACAAGCTGAAACATACCTGACTCACATTCTCATTAAAAAGCTGAAACATCTCCTGAATCACATTCTCGTTAACAAGCTGAAACATCCCCTCACTCACATTATGTTAACAAGCTGAAACATCCCTTCACTCACATTCTCGTTAACAAGTTAAAACATCCCCTCACTCACATTCTCGTTAACAATTTGAAACATCCCCTCACTCACATTCTCGTTAACAAATTGAAACATCCCCTCACTCACATTCTCGTTAATAGTTGAAACATCCCCTCACTCACATTCTCGTTAACAAATTGAAACATCCCCTCACTCACATTCTCGTTAACAAATTGAAACATCCCCTCACTTCACATTCTCGTTAATAGTTGAAACATCCCCTCACTCACATTCTCGTTAACAAATTGAAACATCCCCTCACTCACATTCTCGTTAACAATTGAGACATCCCCGTCACTCACATTCTCGTTAACAAATTGAAACATCCCCTCACTCACATTCTCGTTAATAGTTGAAACATCATCTGACTCACATTCTCGTTAATAGTTGAAACATCTCCATCACGGAAGTAAACCTGAGGACTGCTAGTGCAACCACAGAAAATCTGCAATTATTAAAATTAAAACAACAACACACAAATATATAGAAGGTTATATACACAAATCTAACTACATGGCGATAATGTACTAGATATTTTAAAAAACCATCATTATCATCGAGTGCCATCTCCGCAACGAATGTTGGCTACCATGGAGCGCCATTCTGTTCTGTCTCTTGCTTTGATGGTGCATGTTGTCATAGACTGGTTTGTCCATCTTTTGATGTTACTCGTACATGTTAGACTTGGTCTGCCTCTGCCTCTTTTACCTTGTATTTTCCCTTCCAATATTACTTTTAGTAAACTGTTGTGTCTTTTAACACGGTGCTAAAATTGCATTTGTCTTGTTTCAATTGTATTTAGTAATTCTCGTTTCAATTTTAGTTGCTTTAATACTTCATCGTTTGTTTTCTTTTCTTTCCATCCAATTCTACCTATTCTTCTATATATCCACAGTTCAAAGGCTTATATTCTCTGTTCTGTTTTATTGTCTAATGTCCATGTTTCAGCACCATATAGGAATGTTGAGAAGATATAACATTTTGCTATTCTTAATTTTAGCCCTGGTGTTATTTGTTTTGATGTTAGTATTTTTTTCATAACTTTAAAATTACTTTTTATCATTCCTATTCTTTTGTTGATTTCAGCTGTACATTTCCCATCACTGGTTATAGTATAGATACTCAAGAAAGAAAATTAAAAAAAATGTCACTTAACTGCGGTCCGGATATGTCCATCGTCTTTTCTTGATTCATCATCATCATCATCATCAAGTACCATGCCTACTGGCGTTGGTGATCATATCTCTCCACAACTTTCTATCTGGACAGTTATTTATCATTTCTGTTGTTGACCTTCTGCCAAGCCATTCTCTTAAGCTGTTTGGTATCTTTTATCTTTGCTTCCCTCTATCTATTCGTCCCTCAATTTTTCCAGTTGTTGCAATATATTCCAGTTGTTCTCTTCTCATTACATGGCCAATGATGATTGTTTCTTCTTAATTTTGGAGATTAGCTCTCCTTTTGCTTTGGTCTCTTTCAGAACGTTTTCATTACTCTTCTTAGCTGCCCATGGTATTCTCGACATTCTTCTGTAAAACCACATTTCTAGAGACTCCAGTGATTTTCTTGTCTGTTGTACTATTGTCCATGATTCACATCCATATGTTAAGACTGGCTCTACATAACATTTAAGAACTCATGATATTCTACTTTACTTGACTCATAACTTAAAGCTACTTTCAATGTTATTTTGTAAAATTATTCTCCCCTTTATCCTTCATTATCATCTCTTTAAATTAACATGAACGGAAGGACCCCCTTGTTATGCCTTATCACATTTTCACATCCCGATGATCTTGTGAAACAATTTCTTCTAAGTCATTCCGTGTATCAATGGGCGTGTGTTTCACTATGGGCGTGTGTTTCACTTTATTGTATATTTTCATCTTCTCTCACAACGTGGACCGCGCCGGGAAACTCCGAAATAAATTATTAACATTTGTTCTGTATTCTACACACAGAGAGAGTATTCTCTGTTAAGGTAATATTTGGGGAGTCTATGGGAGCGGGTATTAACTTAGGGATTGAATATAAAGACTGAGTGTCCAATTACCTTCGGTTTTCAAAGCTGGTGGTCTGTTTCAAGTTTGTGGTGTGGATTATGTGCTAAATGTGATTATAATAGGTTGTTTACAAATGACAAATTGGATTGTATGTACTGGAGGGTGAATCTAACTAGACAGCATAAGAAGGTATAAGAGGAAGAAAGAAAAAAAGAAAGAAGGAAAGAAAGGAAGATAGAAAGAAAGAAGGAAGGAAAGAAAGAAAGAAAGAATGAAAGAAAGAAAGAATGAAAAAAGGAAAGAAATAAAGAAAGAAAGAAGGAAAGAAAGAAAGAAAGAAAGAAAGAAGGAAAGAAAGAAAGAAAGAAGGAAAGAAAGAAAGAAAGAAAGAAAGAAAGAAAGAAAGAAAGAAAAAAGAAGAAAGAAAGAAAATGAAAGAAAAAACGGAAAAAAAGCAAGAAAGCAAGAAATTTAGAAAAGTGTGGTATTCACGAAGAAAGATAGACACGATGAAATACCTATTTACAAATGTGAATACTTTTATTGTAAACTAGTCCCTCAAATCTAGCTACCACGCTCGGGGAGGGGGAGGGGCGGAAGAGACATCAACCTGACTTCGGCGAGCTCAGTTCAGCTCTTAACCTGCGACGGACATAGCAAGTCGGGAGGGGATAGATATATTTGCTCAGAGAAATTACAGACCATGGAGACAGACAAGTATAAAGTAACCATCCTGAACATACATATGGAGTATGGAGAACAGAGATTGGACTTCCGGTGTGGTGACTGTGCTGGCAACAAGATGCAATTTGCGATGGGAGTCAAATGTAAGTTATAAGTGAATTTCAATGGCCGTAGTAAAAGAAATTCAAGTGTTCTTGTGTGTGAGATGTGATGCTTGAGAAAAGTAACAAACAACACAAGAAGAGATAGAATACCTAATGAAACCATAAGAAAAATGGTAGGAACTAAAGCCTGCCAAGAATATATAGAACAACAACAACTTAAATGGTTTGGCCACCTGGTCAGAATGAATCTTCACCAATCACCATCAAGGGCGTTCTTCTCGAGGATGCATGGAAAAAGATCAAGAGGAAGACCCAGAAGAAGATGGATAGATTCAGTGATAGAGACATGTAACAACAAAGGAAAATTACTAATTCAGACAGTTCGAGCAGCTCAAGAACGACAAATGATATAACCACGACACCTTTTCGGTATCAGTGAAAAGAGAAAAAAAGAAAGATGGAGAACAGAAGTGGAGTTATCGCCCTGCTTAGCCATATAAGTGAGTTAGGTGTACATCAACATTATAGAGAAGTGACAAAGACCAGTTATAGAGTTACAAATCATTAATATAGTTACAGATCAATTATAGAGCTACACACCAATTATAGAGGTATAGACCAATTATAGACCTAAAGACCAATTATAGAGCTATAGACCAGTTATAGAGTTAAAGACCAATTATAGAGCTACAGACCAATTATAGAGCTACAGACCAATTATAGCGCTACATATCAATTATAGAACTACAGACCAATTATAATGTTACATACCAGTCATAGAAATATAGACCAATTCTATAGCTATGAGATCAATTATAGAGCTACAGATCAATTATAGAACTGCAGACCAATTATGTAGCTGCAGACCAATTATAGCGCTACATATCAATTATAGAACTACAGACCAATTATAATGTTACTTACCAGTTATAGAAATACAGACCAATTCTATAGCTATGAGACCAATTATAGAGCTACAGATCAATTATAATGTTAAATACCAGTTATATAAATACAGACCAATTATATAACTATGAGATCAATTATAGAGCTACAGATCAATTATAGAGCTACAGATCAATTATAGAGCTACAGATCAATTATAAAGCTACAGACCAGTTATAAAGATACAGACCAATTATAGAGTTACAGACCAATTATAGAGTTACAGACCAATTATAGAGCTGCAGAACATTTATGTAGCTACAGATTCTCAAATGGACCTCTGGAAAAAAAACAGGGTGAATTGAAGAAACAGAATTATTCACGCGAAAACAGAATTATTCACACTAAAACAGAATTATTCACACTAAAACATAATTATTCACACGAAAACATAATTATTCACACGAAAACAGAATTATTCACACTAAAACATAATTATTCACACGAAAACATAATTATTCACACTAAAACATAATTATTCACACGAAAACAGAATTATTCACACTAAAACATAATTATTCACACGAAAACAGAATTATTCACACTAAAACATAATTATTCACACGAAAACAGAATTATTCACACTAAAACAGAATTATTCACACTAAAACAGCTAGCAGATAAAAGGAATAACAGAAATACAAATATGTAGATAGCTTTCATAGACCAGGAAAGAGCGTTTGACTGAGTAAACATAGAACACATGTGTGGTATTAAGAATCGGAGAAGTCAATATCTAACCAGCCTATGTAAAAGTCTCTATATCAACAGCAGCTGCACAGACAGCACAGCAGGAGGCTACACAAATCACTTCGACGCTAGAACAAGAGTAAGACATGGGGTAGTCGCTATCTCCCCTAACGTCTATTACCCACAGGGACCACATGTCAGTCAACCCATCAGAGAGACAGGAGATTGACGAGAGTCTATTTGCAGACGATCAGGTACATAGGAAGATAAAAGACACACTCATCATCATCATGTACCGGGCCTGCTGCTGGCGTAGGTGATCATGTCTCTCCACAATTTTCGATCTCGACAGTTATTTATCATTTCTGTTGTTAACCTTCTGCCAAGACATTCTCTTAGGCTGTCTTGTATTTTTTTCTCTTTGCTTTCCTCTGTCTCTTTATTCCTCACTGTTCCCAGTTGTTACAATATATTCCAGTTGTTCTCTTTTCATTACATGGCCAAAAAAATGATGATTGTCTCTTCCTAATATTTGAAACTAGCTCTCTTTTTGTTTTGGCCTCCCTCAGAACATTTTCATTACTCTTCTTAGCTGTCCATGTCTCAACATTCTTCTGTAAAACCACATTTCTATAGACTCCAGTGATTTTCTTGTTTATTGTCCAATTGTCCATGATTCACATCCCACTAGATAGTACTCACTAGAACATTTAAATAGATTTAACAGCACATGCACTTAATACAACATGGAAATCAACATCAACAAAACAGAAGTCATGAATGTCGTAAAAGAGAAACAGAATGTCAACAATAGACGGCAGGCAATTAAAACAAATAGAGGAATTTAAATATATAGGAAATCTAGTCACAAACGACAAATCACAAGCTGCAGAGATAGACTCAATATACAACATATAATGTCAAATCATAGGGAAACTATTACCATCTCTGCCCAACAAGTAAATAACACTAAAGGCAAAATTAGTAAAATACAATACAATCTTCATCCCAAAGTTGCTAAATCTGCTGACTAACCTTAAGGAAAATAAGAAAAACAAGCACTACCGAGATGAAATGTGTTAGACGCAAGACAGAAAACAGCCTGAAAGATAAGATCAGAGGTGAAGAAGTGATACATGACAGTAAACAGCATGAGAGATAATATCATAAATGAACAACCTAGAAAAAAAGCAAGGAATAATTCCCGCCATAGAATATATAAAGAAACAACAGATGATTTGGCTACGTGATAAGATGGGACGATAAGAAACACCACAACGAGTATACAACAAACGCTCCGAGAATACCAGACCTAAGGAAAATATAAAAGTAAAGTACCCCCGTCACGCCAAGTGGCGTATAGGGAATATGGTGTTAGTGACCATAAATTTCACAGACCGTCAGCACATGATTTTTGGGGTAATGTGGTCGGTATTACGTCCGTGCCGCTTTATTTTCCCAGAAAAAAAATCCGGTACCCATTTAAGGCTGGGTGAACCCCGGAAGCCGTCGGTTGGGATCGAACCTAACCTCTTGTGCTTTGTAGTTCAGTTCACTAACCACTGAGCTATCGCGGCTCCCTCAAACGTAAGGGCCGACAACGAAAAACATGAACTAATAGAATATTAGAAAAACTTGAAACACAACAGCAAGTGAGGCCAATATAAGAGCAAAAGTCCGCAAACTATCATCTTCCCTATACGCTTAAAGGCAGTTGTGGAAGGAAATATTTTTTTAAAAAAGAAGAAACAGTGTCCATTTCATTTTCCATGTAGTGTATGAGTATAATATGTTATTGCATGACGACAACCGTGCATTTGTTCCTGTGTTATGCTATACATTTGTTCCTGTGTTATGCTATACATTTGTTCCTGTGTTATGCTATACATTTGTTCCTGTGTTATGCTATACATTTGTTCCTGTGTTATGCTATACATTTGTTCCTGTGTTATGCTATACATTTGTTCCTGTGTTATGCTATACATTTGTTCCTGTGTTATGCTATACATTTGTTCCTGTGTTATGCTATACGTTTGTTCCTGTGTTATGCTATACATTTGTTCTTGTGTTATGCTATACATTTGTTCCTGTGTTATGCTATACGTTTGTTCCTGTGTTATGCTATACATTTGTTCCTGTGTTATGCTATACATTTGTTCCTGTGTTATGCTATACATTTGTTCCTGTGTTATGCTATACGTTTGTTCCTGTGTTATGTAATACATTTCTTCCTGTGTTATGCTATACATTTGTTCCTGTGTTATGCTATACATTTGTTCCTGTGTTATGCTATACGTTTATTCCTATGTAATGTAATACATTTGTTCCTGTGTTATGCTATACATTTGTTCCTGTGTTATGCTATACGTTTGTTCCTGTGTTATGTAATACATTTGTTCCTGTGTTATGCTATACATTTGTTCCTGTGTTATGCTATACATTTGTTCCTGTGTTATGCTATACATTTGTTCCTGTGTTATGCTATACATTTGTTCCTGTGTTATGTAATACATTTGTTCCTGTGTTATGCTATACGTTTGTTCCTGTGTTATGTAATACATTTGTTCCTGTGTAATGCTATACATTTGTTCCTGTGTTATGCTATACATTTATTCCTGTGTAATGCTATACATTTGTTCCTGTGTTATGCTATACATTTATTCCTGTGTAATGCTATACATTTGTTCCTGTGTTATGCTATACGTTTATTCCTGTGTAATGCTATACATTTGTTCCTGTGTTATGCTATACATTTATTCCTGTTAAATTGATTTGTTATTGTATCCCTGACCGACAAAAACTTATGACCCTAGCGGGAATTAACTGAGACCATCAGACTCCAAAACAATCGATTCAATTCACTCGGGCGCACGGTATTTCAACTGAGAAGCCAGATCGGTATTCCACTTGACTTCTTCCAAGTTTATTTATTATTGTCTTTGTTGTATTTACTTTGTGCGCGGTTATTTCATTATCAGATCATCTCCGTGTTCTTGGTCGTGTAAAACGTCTCTATTATCTGCGATCACATTTTACACGCCTGGACTTGAGCATCCCTGGTGAAGCAACACGTCAACAGTGATTACGTTCACGCCATGACATCTAGTGTGATTCCAATCTCGTTATTCTCTAACGTGTGTTGGTCAAATTTGTGTTTTACGTAACACGAGCCTACACTGGTGATGGCACGGTTGTCTCGTATCATACAACACTACAATACATGCAGCAGAATAACCAGATTTGATCGACAGACACACGTAATTAGATCAACTCACTTATCTGATCGGACGAGAGTTTTCTATTGCAAGGCTTATCATATTTCCCACTTCGATCATCGCTTGGCTCTTTCGAGCACTCGAAACATGTTTTCTGTTCCTGTTTTTGTTGCTAATTTTTATTTCCATTTCGTTATCACTTGAAGAAACTTTCTAGTTTGTTATTTTTTACCTTACTTCGTTGAAAGAATAAACAATTTGATCGTCGAATTTTGCAACGAATTTTACAAATTAGTTATAGTAAATTCAACTGGTAGAGTATGTATACACTGATGCAGTAAAGTAAAGTAAAGTAAAGTAAAAGTAAAGTAAAGTAAAAGTAAAGTATGAGATTTTAATAGGAGACTTAGCAAGCGAGATTTCATCCATATGTGCTTGGCCGCCTATCTAGAGGTGTTCGGAGATTGATTTCCTGCTGCACAGAACCAGAAAGTTGACAACAAATTCGGCATGGGATAAAATAACTACACTTATTTTGCGAAACATTTCTAATCGAATCTACTGCCTACACTCGGTCGCGGACTACTGTCTTAGCTTTAATCTTGGGCATTGAGTCCTCTGGGTGTGATTGATATACAGTGATGTCAATTGTTTCCCACTGTAATGAAAAAATCGGTCACCACTATGTCTTCTTCTTCTACCTTTCAGCTCCCTGTGATGCATAGGTCTTCAACAAACACTTTCCAAGTCGTTCTGTTTCTTGTCATTCTTTTAAGATCATTCCATGTCTTCCAACCTTCTTCATCTCTGCTTCCATCTCTCTCCCCAAGAAGACTGTGGTCTTCCTCTTTGTCTTTTTTTCCTCGGGGATTCCAAAAAGAGCCTGTTGTGTAATACTCCCAGTTGGCTTCCGCAGTGTGTGTCCTATCCAGCTCCATCGTCTTCGCTGTATCACTTTATCCACTGGTGTTTGACTGGTACATTTCCATAATTCTATGTTAGTGATTTTGTTCTGCTGTGCCCATCCTTTTATTCTGCGCAAGCATCCTTTAATGAAGACACCTGTATCTTCATGATTTTCGTTTCTGTTGTTCTCCTTATTTCACAGCCACATCATCATCATAATTGAGTGCCGTCTCAGCATCGAAGGTTGGCTACCATGGAGCGCCATTCCACTCTGTCTCTTGTTTTCATGGTGCATATTGTCATAGGTTGACTTGTCCATCTTTTGATGTTACTCTTCCATGTTAGTCTTGGTCTGCCTCTGCCTCTTTCACCTTGTATTTTCCCTTCCAATGTTACTTTTATTAGGCTGTTGCGTTTTTTTAACATGCCCCAAAAATTTCATTTCTCTCGTTTGAATTGTGTTTAGTAGTTCTGTTTTCATTTTTTTTTTAAACTTCATCGTTTGTTTTCTTTTCTTTCCATCCAATTCTACCTATTCTTCTGTAAATCCACATATCAAAGGCTTCAATTGTCTGTTCTGTTTTCTTGTCTAATGTCCATGTTTCAGCACCATACAGGAATATTGAGAAGATGTAACATATTGCTATTCTTAGTTTTAGTCCTGGTGTTATTTGTTTTGATGTTAGTATATTTTTCATTGATTTAAAATTACTTTTTGCCATACATATTCTTTTGTTTATATCAGTTGTACATTTTCCATCACTGGTTATAGTATGTCCGGATAGTTTTAGCCCTGGACTGTCTCCAGATGTATTCCTTCAACTTTGATATTTATTTGTAGGTCTTGAGAATTTTCTTTGTCTATGATCATAGTTTTAGTTTTTTTAATATTTATATCTAGTCCATATTTTTTGCTTGTCATGTTTATTACATGAAGTAATTGTTGTAGATCTTTAGGATTTTCTGCTAGTAGTAGAGTATCATCAGCATATCTTTCCATTACTGTTTAGGCCTGGAATCTCTGTGATGTTTTCAAAGATTTGATCAGTGTTTAGATTGAACTATTTTGATGATAGTATGCATCCTTGTCTTACTCCTCTTTTTATATCAATGGGTGTTCTCCTTGTTATATTTTATAACACAACCATATAATACTGACTTAACATTGGAGTTGAAAATTGTTATTTCCTCATTAATATGTATTGATATAATCTGTTTTGAGCAGTAACGATTATTGTCTTATTCAATTGTTGCAGTATTTGAATTAATGTTGCAAGTTGCTAAGCAATGTGCTCTCGTTCAATGTTTATCTATGTCTGTTAACTCTTTCCGTACGTTTCGACGCATCATGCGCCGTGCCGATTTCGGTCATGTACGTTTAGCCGCACAGTGCGTCACTCTCAATTTGATTAGTGTATACCGTCATCGAACCATACTCTTTATATATGCCTTGTATCATCTTGGCATTGGTGAAATCTAATTCCTTGTTCAATTATCTAACAGTTCATATATATATATATATATATATATATATATATATATATATATATATTATTATTTATGTATTAGATAAATATAAACATGTAGATTAATATTTAAAAACAGGAAACATTTTGTCTCTGAAATCTCTACCGCTAAATTGATAAAAACATTTCGTACTGAAAGAGTTAAAAATAGCAATTGTATGGTGCACATTGATAAACGATTTCATTGTGTACATATATATATATATATATATATGGCCCTTTTCGTCTTGTCAGACGGTCTAGTGGAGACTATTGCGTATTTGTTTGAGGTATTGTTTTTGCCGAACAGCTTCTCTCGTGGCTAATTCTACCAATGTTTGACAAACACACGCGGTCACATAATGAACAGGTCAGGCTCGCTGGTCCACAGGGTTCACCATCCTTTTTCATGAGTCTCTTCTCTTCAAAGTCCTGTCTTAGCACAGTCTCAAACGTTGTTATACCGTTCCTTATACATGCTCTCCATGATGTGCGATCACTTGCCAGATGTTGCCAGTCGTTTTCACAGATGGAGAAGTCTTTCAGAGATGATTTACATATATCTCTATATCGTAGTTTAGGTCTGCCGATTTGTCGTTTTCCGTGTTTTAGCTCACCATATAGTATTTGCTAGGAATGCGTTTTTCTTCCATCCGTTGGACATGCCCCAGCCATCTTAACCTTCGACTTCTGAGCATCGACATGATTGTTAGGGTCTTAGCACGTTGCAGGACAGTTAAGTTGGTTATTTTGTCCTGCCATTTGATGTGCATTATTTTGCGGAGACATCGCATGTGGAAGACATTTAGTCTTTTTTCCTGGTTTGAGTATGTTGTCCAGGTTTCGGATCCATATAGTAGTGTGCTAAGCACACATGTTTGATATGTGTACATATATTGTTTGTTTTAATCGACCATATCCGAGTTAATGTTGCAGATTGATAAGTGTTTTATTTTCTTTGTTTGTATATCTTTTATCAACATCAGAATTAAGGTTACACATGGATAAATGATATGTTTTCTTTGATTGTATATCTTTTATCAACATCAGAATTAAGGTTACAGATGGATAAATGATATGTTTTCTTTGATTGTATATCTTTTATCAACATCAGAATTAAGGTTACACATGGATAAATGATATGTTTTCTTTGATTGTATATCTTTTATCAACATCAGAATTAAGGTTACAGATGGATAAATGATATGTTTTCTTTGATTGTATATCTTTTATCAACATCAGAATTAAGGTTACACATGGATAAATGATATGTTTTCTTTGATTGTATATCTTTTATCAACATCAGAATTAAGGTTACACATGGATAAATGATATGTTTTCTTTGATTGTTTATCTTTTATCAACATCAGAATTAATGTTTCAGATTGATAAATGATGTTTTCTTTTGTTCGTACATCTAGTGTCTGTTAAACATTAGAATTAATGTTGCTATTTAATAAATAAAATATTTTCTTCCTATGTCCAACTAATGTCTGTTTTAATATTGTCAAAATTTGATTTAAAGTTGAAAATTGATAAATTACACATTAAGTATTATCGGTATTAACATTTTTTGCCTATTTTATTCTTTCCTGCATGATACTAATGTTGGAGGTTGATCAAATATGCGCTCTTTTATTGATAAGAACGAAGCTACATTACCATTAAACCAACGTGGTAATATCACAACAAACACGGGATATGATCACAATAAACGCAGGTTATCTCACCTTATGTTAAAGGGAGGCTACAAATAAAGATTACGTTTTATTGGTTGGAGTGATAGCTTTAGCAAGGAGATCACATAGTCGCTTGTTTTAGATTCCCTAAAACAGTGGTTTTCACATTATGTGATGCATGGAGTTATCATTTTTATTTTATATTAGAGGAAGTTGGATTTATTCTAGGTTCTATTATAATTGTGTCCCGTGTCTTGAATCACTTATATTATTATTATTCTTTTATTCGTACCTCCTCATTTACCCGTTCGGGTGTCGGGGGAGATACAAAGTAAATGTTTCTTGTCAGGGAATAGGCAAATAACTGCGTTGCTGCGGTAAAGCTGGTAGCAAGGAACCAGTGGTGGGGAGTGTTAAACACTCCAAGGTATGAAGACAGCTTTACAAGGGAGGAACACAACACAATACTGACGTTTCGGCCTGTGGCCTTCTTCAGAATACAGGGACAACGAAAACAAACGGTGAAACACAATTATCTATAACTACATGATCATAAGAAAGAGGAGGTGGAATAAAAGAAGGAAGTAGGATGTAGAAAAATGAAAAAAAGAAGAAAGCTCCTCCTCTGTATTCTAAGGAAGGCCACAGGCCGAAACGTCAGTATTGTGTTGTGTTCCTTCCTTGTAAAGCTGTCTTCATACCTTGGAGTGTTTAACACTCCCCAACACTGGTTCCAAATGTTTCTTGCCCTTTTAGTCGTTTCACTCATTGTCAATTGATGCTGTTGTAACGTTTCTTTGATGTTGTCTGTTCATCTTATTCTGGGTTCTCCCATTGCTCTTCTCCCTAATTTAATAATGATTCTGGTATTAATCTTGATTTTGGAAAGAACAGAGTTGCAGGAGACACCAAAGTATTTATCTGTATTACTCTATAACTAGGGTGGCCAACTTAAGGTTGACAGAGAGCCGTATTATATAGCCAAGGCCATGACAAGGGGGAGGGGCACATTTTAGAATTCCATTAAGAAGGACATGATGTGATTTAGTCATTGAGTGATCATGCTTGCGCGCTGTCACCTGACACTGACTGAAGATTTAGTCATTGAGTGATCATGCTTGCGCGCTGTCACCTGACACTGACTGAAGATTTAGTCATTGAGTGATCATGCTTGCGCGCTGTCACCTGACACTGACTGAAGATTTAGTCATTGAGTGATCATGCTTGCGCGCTGTCACCTGACACTGACTGAAGATTTAGTCATTGAGTGATCATGCTTGCGCGCTGTCACCTGACACTGACTGAAGATTTAGTCATTGAGTGATCATGCTTGCACGCTGTCACCTGACACTGACTGAAGATTTAGTCATTGAGTGATCATGCTTGCGCGCTGTCACCTGACACTGACTGAAGATTTAGTCATTGAGTGATCATGCTTGAACGCTGTCACCTGACACTGACTGAAGATTTAGTCATTGAGTGATCATGCTTGCACGCTGTCACCTGACACTGACTGAAGACTTAGTCATTGAGTGATCATGCTTGCGCGCTGTCACCTGACACTGACTGAAGATTTAGTCATTGAGTGATCATGCTTGCGCGCTGTCACCTGACACTGACTGAAGATTTAGTCATTGAGTGATCATGCTTGCGCGCTGTCACCTGACACTGGCTGAAGATTTAGTCATTGAGTGATCATGCTTGCGCGCTGTCACCTGACACTGGCTGAAGATTTAGTCATTGAGTGATCATGCTTGCACTCTGTCACCTGACACTGACTGAAGATTTAGTCATTGAGTGATCATGCTTGCGCGCTGTCACCTGACACTGGCTGAAGATTTAGTCATTGAGTGATCATGCTTGCGCGCTGTCACCTGACACTGACTGAAGATTTAGTCATTGAGTGATCATGCTTGCGCGCTGTCACCTGACACTGGCTGAAGATTTAGTCATTGAGTGATAATGCTTGCACTCTGTCACCTGACACTGACTGAAGATTTAGTCATTGAGTGATCATGCTTGCGCGCTGTCACCTGACACTGACTGAAGATTTAGTCATTGAGTGATCATGTTTGCGCGCTGTCACCTGACACTGGCTGAAGATTTAGTCTTTGAGTGATCATGCTTGCACGCTGTCACCTGACACTGACTGAAGATTTAGCCATTGAGTGATCATGCTTGCGCGCTGTCACCTGACACTGACTGAAGATTTAGTCATTGAGTGATCATGCTTGCGCGCTGTCACCTGACTGAAAAGTTTTGTTTTCTTCTTACTGACTGGACTTTTGGTTTTTATTTATATATATTTATTATGGTGGATTCGGTGGCCAGTAATATCTCCAGTAATCAAGAAAAGACGATGATCATATGTTGTTTCCTGTTATGCGAAGAGATAATCACCGTATAGCAAAGCAAGCCCTCATGTGAGAAACAACAGGTAAGAGGAAAAGTGGCCGACCCAGAGAGACACTGAGAAGAACATTGATCAGAGAGACAAGAGCAGCAGGAATCGGTTCCCTCAATGAGATAGAGTTGCTTTCACATAACAGAGACACAAATGGCGAGATTTGATAAACAATATCTACAAGTAATTAAAACTGCTAGAATAAAAATGTAAGTAAGAGAAAGAGTATCTGGGTCTATACCCTATGGGCCGAATACGGCTCGAAAAGTCAATAGATAGATAGTTTCTGTGGCCACTTCAATGTACAAGAAAAATAGACTCACAGCCGCATCTGGCCCGCGGGCCACCATTTGCCCATTTCTTTTTCCATTGTATTAATCTCTATTTTTTTTTATTTAATACACATTAAAGATATCAAATCTCTTTTGCATTAATCTTGATTGTTGGGCAAATACAATTGTATATGACCCACCACAGATGTCCTAAAAGATCTCTTGTATTAACCTTGATTTTTGAGACAGCAAAGCTGTATGTTATGAAAATAAATAAGATTTTATTTTGCCAAAATGTCTTGATAACCTCCTACTGACGTGGAGTATGATATGATAACCGGTGAAGTCCTCAAAGGTTCATGCACCAGGCCAGTCTAGACCATATACACGCACAGCAAAAGGTATTTGCTGAAGAATAATGAAGTTATGGGTTTTGACATTTCCTTATCTTATGTTTTCATGCATTTTGAGCCGAACAAGACTATTGAAAACACGCAGTGTTTTTTTGTTTTTACTTTACTTTTTTTTTTATTTGGCATTTCCTGGATCCACCAACGTTATTTACATTGGCAAAGTTATTCGGGCTTTTTTTCTGTATTGTTTTGTAATGCACCCTATTGTTCTAAAATAAACCATGCTTTGTTCTGACAAGTGCTCTGTTTTTGCTGGTATTTCTCACCTGCTCGCTATTCACACCCATCTGGGGAACGCAGATTAAACAACACAAGCAGCACTCAAAATAGCTCTGGACCCGATGCTTGTGATTCCTAGGTTCCACTACTCCAAAACTTCATCTAAATTCCTACCAGATGTATTCGATACCACACACAATCGCAACACCAAGACTACAATTCTACCATCACAACTGCAACACAACAACAACAGCGACCATATAACTTCGACCCCGTGATTCCGATGACCACATAATTCCAATCCCAGACCTCCGATAACCCTTGAAGTTCCAATCCCAGAGCTCCAACAGCCCTTGTAGTTCCAATCCCAGATCTGCAACAACCCTTGTAGTTCCAATCCCAGATCTCCAACAACTATTGTAGTTCCGATCCCAGATCTCCAACAACCTTTGTAGTTCCAATCCTAGGTCTCCGACAACCCTTGTAGTTCCAATCCCAGATCTCCGACAACCATTGTAGTTCCAATCCCACATCTCCGACTAACCCTGAAGTTCCAATCCCAGATCTGCAACAACCCTTGTAGTTCCAATCCCAGATCTCCAAAAACCCTTGTAGTTCCAATCCCACATCTCCGACAACCTTTGTAGCTCCAATCCCAGATCTCCAAAAACCCTTGTAGTTCCAACCCCAGATCTCTGACAACCTTTGCAGCTCCAATCTCAGATCTCCGACAACACTTGTAGTTGCAATCTCAGATCTCTGACAACACTTGTAGTTCCAATCTCAGATCTCCGACAACACTTGTAATTCCAATCTCAGATCTCTGACAACACTTGTAGTTCCAATCTCAGATCTCCGACAACACTAGTAGTTCCAATCTCAGATCTCTGACAACACTTGTAGTTCCAATCCCAGATCTCTGACAACACTTTTAGTTCCAATCTCAGATCTCCGACAACACTTGTAGTTCCAATCCCAGATCTCCGACAACACTTTTAGTTCCAATCTCAGATCTCTGACAACACTTTAGTTCCAATCTCAGATCTCTGACAACCCTTGCAGTTCCAATCTCAGATCTCTGACAACCCTCGTAGTTGCAATCCCAGATCTCTGACAACCCTCGTAGTTCCAATCTCAGATCTCTGACAACCCTCGTAGTTGCAATCCCAGATCTCTGACAACCCTCGTAGTTCCAATCCCAGATCTCTGACAACCTTTGCAGTTCCAATCCTATATCACCAAACCCACATCCCATACACTACAGCTCTCTCCCACAACTGCGACCAGACAATCTATAGATTTGAAAAGAAGGAAACTATAAGTGCAAATTCTTTATCTACTATCTCGCTTTCTGTCTCTCTCTCTCTCACCACACACACACTCTCTCTCGCTCTCTTCACTTCCTCTTATACCACTTGGAGTGTTGAGGGAGATACAAAGATCTGGTTCTAAAACTTCTAGTGCCTACAGTCATTGTCACTTGATGATAGTGTAACGTTTTTCGTATGTTGTCAGTCCATATAACACTGCGACTACCACGAACTCTTTTTTCATCTCCTCATTTAATACATATCTTGTATGTATATAATTAGGGACATTAAAATACTATGGCCACGTCAAAAGAAACAGCAGGCTGGTTAAAACAATAATGGACAGAATGTTTCGTGGGCGATTCATCAGGGTAGACCAAAAAGAAGGTGGTTTGAAGACATGAGGGAGGCCTTGAGAAAGACAACAGAAGAAGTGAGAGATCTGGTTAGAGACAGAGATTGTTTCAGACGGGTTGTAGTGAATGCAACGTTCTGTGAGAGATCTGGTTAGAGACAGAGATTGTTTCAGACGGGTTGGTGTGATTGTAACGTTCTGTGAGAGATCTGGTTAGAGACAGAGATTGTTTCAGACGGGTTGTAGTGAATGCAACGTTCTGTGAGAGATCTGGTTAGAGACAGAGATTGTTTCAGACGGGTTGTAGTGAATGCAACGTTCTGTGGGAGATCTGGTTAGAGACAGAGATTGTTTCAGACGGGCTGGTGTGGTTGCAACGTTCTGTAAAGGACATACAACCTGATGATGATGAATGTATTTAAACTTCTGACATTCTCTCAAGATGAGCGAACCATTTCAATTATATGCTTTGTATGTAGATCAGAACTAATTCAATGTCTAATCTCGCTCATTGGACACCATTTTTAAATATGCTTCTCCGGATCCCCCAAGCGCTTCTCTCATGCGTCTCATCTATAAGTTGACTAGAGTCCTTGTATAATCTAACAAAACTAAGTTGCTCAAAAATAAAATTTATAAAATAAACAGTTGACAATGACCAAATAACAGTTGGAGAAATACCTCTACTAGACGTACAATCTTATACATATCTGGGCAGTAATATAGATAAAGAGGGAGGAACAGAGAATGATGCCAAAATAAGGATATCAAAAGCAAGAGGAGCCTTTGTTGCACTAGGAAACATATGGAAGTCCAAAGAATATGAGTTAAATACAAAAAATAAAAATTGTCAACTCCATTGTTAAGTCAGTCCTATTATATGGCTGTGAAACATGGAGAACAACTAAAATGACACTAATGAAGATTAAGACGTTCATTAATGGATGTTTGCTCAGAATAAACGAACGGAAATGGCAGGACAAAATCACTAACATAGAATTATAGAAAAGTACTAGTCAAATCTCTATCTATCTATCTATTGTCCTTTCGAGCCGAAGACGGCACATAGGGCAGAACCACAATCTCAAAAACAGAAACCTTGCGTGCCAAAATGGCACATATTGCAGAGATCACTGCTTCTAAAATCTATGGTCTGTTTCCATAACAATGCTTTTTACAATGACAGCTTGTCAAGCCATCGATCAACCTCCTTAGTCGCCTCTTACCTGGAAGGTCACAGTGTCACTATTCTTTACATCCCACGTAATGAGGTCCCAGTAACATACGGGAGACTAGTCAAATACCAGGGAATAAAGAGATAAAGCGAAGACGATGGCGCTGGATAAGACACACATTGCGGAAGTCAACTGGGAGTATTATATAACAGGCCCTATTTGGAATTCCCAGTGAAAATGACATAGAGAAAGTCCAAAATATTAATGGAGAAGACAGATTAAAACAGAGATGAAGATGATGGGGAAAACATGGAATGATCTTATAAGAATGTCAAGAAACAGAACGGCTTGGAAAATGTTTGTTGAAGACCTATGCTCCACAGGGAGCTGAAATGTACTAGAAGAAGAAAAACAAATATCTGTGATAAATAAGAAATTGATTTGATAACATATCTTTAGAAGGATTAAAAACTGATAGAATACAAATGTAGATAAGAGAAAGAGTATCTTGGTCAATGCCCTATGTGCCGACTACGGCTCGAAAGGTCAATAGATAGATAGATAAATAAGGACCCACCTACTTCTTTAATATTTAGCTCCATATTTGAAAACAAAATATATACGAAATAAATAACAAGCGACACGTGTTCACAAAAAAACAAAAAACAAGATGAAATGGTTACTTTACAATTCACTTTCAAAACATTTGCAATAAAAAAAACATGGTCTTTACTGAAAGACAAGTTTGCTTTTTTAATTATTTGATTGCCAGGAGATGACTTGTCTATTTAAAATGTCCACCGGAAATATATCCGTCTAGGAAGGGGTCAAGTGAATATGTGGCCGTCCTTGACCTTTGTGAGTAATAACATTGTGGTGACGAGGGAAATATGAGACAGTCCGTCTCGTTTACGTGATGGATGGTCGTGGTTATATGAGAGCTAACGAGACAGGAAACAAGTGTGACAGAAGTAGTAACCAATAAGAGAATAGCAAAAAAAAAAAAAACGTTACTGTCCTATCTGAAGAAATAAGCATATATATATATATATATATATATATATATATATATATATATATATATTATAACAAGAAAATTCTGAGGGAATACAACTAATAAATATAACAAGAGTATTATATCTGGGGGAATACAAATAATAAATATAAAAAGAGTATTATATCTGAGGGAATACAAATAATAAATATAACACGAGAATTATATCTGAGTAAATACAAATAATAAATATAACAAGTGTATTATATCTGAGGGAATACATATAATAAATATAACAAGAGTATTATATCTGAGGGAATACAAATAATAAATATAACAAGTGTATTATATCTGAGGGAATACAAATAATAAATATAACAAGTGTATTATATCTGAGGGAATACATATAATAAATTTAAAACCTGAAGTACATTCAATTTTTTTAGAAAAAAAAAATGACACTCAAAAAACATGTTCAACATAGATATGCCTTGGTATCTTTTATAGCGATAACCAACACAAATTGTGATAATGTTGTCAGTTGTAAAGAGGAGGAAGAGATAGAGGAAGAAGAGGAAGAAAATGAAGAAGAGAAGAAGAGGAAAAGGAAGAGGAAGAAGAAGAAGTAGAGGAAGGGGAAGAAGTAGAAGAGGAAGGGGAGGAAGAGGAAGTGGAAGTAGAAGAAGAAGAGGATGAAGAAGAGGAAGAAGAATAAGAGGGAAAAGAAGAGGAAGTGGAAGTAGAAGAAGAAGAGGAAGAAGAATAAGAGGGAAAAGAAGAGGAAGAAGAAGAAGAGGAAGTGCAGGATGAAGATGAAGAAGATGAAGTGGAGGAAGATGAAGAAGAAGTAGAAGAAGAGGAAGAAGAGGAAGAAGAAGGAGAAGCAGAAGAAGAAGAAGAAGAAGAGGAAGTGGAGGAAAATGAAGAAGAGGAAGAAGAAGGAGAAGAATAAGTAGAGGAAGAAGAAGAGAAAGGGGAAGAGGAGGAAGTGGAAGAAAAGAGGCAGAAGAAGAAGAAGAATACAATGACTTTTTGGAACCATATGTCTGACACTTTCCTGTGAACTATTTCCCTGTGACCTTTAAAACTGGAGGCGCCTGAGCTCAGTGGTTAGTGGGCTGGACTACTTAGGACAAGACGTCAGGTTCAATCCTAATCGACGTCTTCCAGGTTCACCCAGCCATGCACGGTTATCGGATTTTTTTTTTTTTTTTAATTTTCTGGGAAAGAAATGCGTCTGGCGGCGTAATATCCACTACATAAAAAAAAAGTAAAACACCCCCGTCACGCCGAGGGGCGTATAGGGAATATGGTGTTAGTGACCATAAATTTTACAGACCTCCGGCATATGATTTTTGGGGTAATGTGGTCGGTATTACGTCCGTGCCGCTTTACTTTCCGAGAAAAATAAATCCGGTACCCATTAAAGGCTGGGTGAGTCGGAAGCCGTCGGTTGGAATCGAACCCTACCTCTTGTCCTTTGTAGTTCAGTTCACTAACCACTGAGCTATCGCGGCTCCGATCCACTACATTTATGACCTAAAAATGATTGTGCCGAAGATCTATACAAAATATCGATACTTATACCATTGAGTTGAAGCGCCACGGGGAGTGACGGTGTTACTTTCTTTCTTTTCTTGTTTTCATTCTTAAAGCTGTCACAATCTTTTACTTCTCAGCATTAACCATATAGTAGTCGCCGTCAGTTGTAGTTGACCATGGATTTTGCAGCACCCCTAGAAATGTTTTTTTTTCTTTATTTCGACCGTGTATTCTCTTTTCCTATGAATCTGCCTGCTTCTTGTTTGAGTTGGAGCTTCAGAATGTGTTTTAAAAGATTGCGATCTGCAGCTATTCCTTCCCAGTCTGCTTGGTTTATGTTTAGAGTCTTCATGTCGCGTCTACAAATCGAAGTTTTGGGCTCCCCCTAGCTCTTTTGCAATCTGCTAGTTGCCCATAGAATATATCTTTCATGCGGTGTACTTACCCAAGCCAGCGTAACCTTCGTTGTTTGAGCAGCGTGTAGATGTTCGGGAGGCCTGTGCAAGTCATGACTTCCACGTTTGTCACTTTATCCTTCCAGGTGATACCAAAAATACGGCGCAGACATCGCATATATATCGCATATTCCCTAACTAAATGGGCGCTAATTCGTTCCGTTACTTTACAGCCAAGTCTCTGTATCTACCCCTTTAGACCCACCACAACCGCCTTCGCATGAGCAAATTTGCTATCAATTTGGCCCGAGCAGCGATTCTTTTAGCCTACTCTTTTCTACTTTTGGACTGTCAAGCGTTCTTTAACATGCTGGAGAGCATACTTCATTCACCGTTATCTGTGAGGGGTAGATATAAGATCTCCATTGTATATACACTCTGATTTTCAATGTATTTTACTGTTTGAATTTCTCTAGTTTCTTTTTATTTTAGTGTCTGTGTTCCAGGAGAAGGCAAATTAGGCCGCAACATCGGACGGCTCTGAATCGTCATTTATCGCCTTCAAAACGTGGTCTTTCCTTCTGCACGTATTTTGTTTGCTGCTCTAGGATATTCCCTGTCACAGAGAGGGTAGTCTGTAATGAGAGTAGTCTGTAATGAGAGTAGTCTGTAATGAGAGTAGTCTGTAATGAGAGTAGTCTGTAATGAGAGTAGTCTGTAATGAGAGTAGTCTGTAATGAGGGTAGTCTGTAATGAGAGTAATATGTAAAGAGGGTAGTCTGTAATGAGGGTAGTCTGTAATGAGAGTAGTCTGTAATGAGAGTAGTCTGTAATGAGAGTAGTCTGTAATGAGGTTAGTCTGTAATGAGAGTAGTCTGTAATGAGAGTAATCTGTAAAGAGGGTAGTCTGTAATGAGGGTAGTATGTAATGAGGGAAGTCTGTAATGAGGATAATCTGTAATGAGTGTAGTATGTAATGTGGGAAGTCTGTTATGAGTGTAGTATTTAATGAGGGTAGTCTGTAATGAGTGTAGTATGTAATGAGGGAAGTCTGTAATGAAGGTAGTCTGTAATGAAGGTAGTCTGTAATAAGGGAATTCTGTAGTGAAGACACTCTGTAATGAGGGTTGTCTGTAATGAAGGTAGTCTGTAATGACGGTATTCTGTAGTGACGACAATGTGAAATGAGGGTAGTCTGTAATGAAATTGTGCTTGTAATTGAACGTAGTCTGTAATGAGGGTATTCTGTAGTGAAGACAGTATGTAATGATGTTAGTCTATAATGAGGGTAGTACGTAGTGAAGACAGTCTGTAATGAAGGTAGTCTATAATGAGGGTAGTCTGTAGTGAAGACAGTCTGTTACGAAGGTAGTCTATAATGAGGGTAGTCTGTAGTGAAGACAATCTGTAATTAGGGTAGTCTGTAGTGAAGACAGTCTGCAATGAAGGTAGTCTGTAAGGAGTGTAGTCTTTAGTGAAGACAGTCTGTAATGAAGGTAGTCTATAATGAGGTTAGTCTGTATTGAAGGTAGTCTGTAATGAAGGTAGTCTATAATGAGGTTAGTCTGTATTGAAGGTAGTCTGTAATGAAGGTAGTCTGTAATGAAGGTAGTCTGTATTGAAGGTAGTCTGTAATGAAGGTAGTCTATAATGAAGGTAGTTTTTATTGAGGGTGATCTGTAATGAAGTTAGTCTGTAATGAAGGTAATCTGTAGTGAGGGTAGTCTATAATTATGGTAGTGTGTAATCAAGGTAGTCTACAATGAGGGTAGTCTGTAATGAAGATAGTCTGTAATGAGGGTAATCTGTAATGAGGGTAGTCTATAATGAGTGTGGTCTATAATGAGGGAAATCTGTAATGAAGGTAGTCTGTGATGAAGGTAGTCTGTGATGAAGGTAGTCTGTAATGACTGTAATCTGTAATGAAGATAGTCTGTAATGAGGGTAATCTGTAATGAAGATTGTCTGTAATGAAGGTAGTTTTTATTGAGGGTGATCTGTAATGAAGATTGTCTGTAATGAAGGTAGTTTTTATTGAGGGTGATCTGTAATGAATATTGTCTGTAGTGAAGGTAGTTTTTATTGAGGGTGATCTGTAATGAGGTTAATCTGTAATGAAGATAGTCTGTCACAAATTTTACCGCTGCTCGTGCTAGTTCTTTTCCTTATTTATGTATGTAGAAGTGAATGAAAGTGTTCGGGTAACGAGTCACATAGATAATTTCATAGTTCATAGTTTCATAATTACTAGTTTCATAGTTCATACTTTCATAGTTTCATATTTCATAGTTCATAGGTCATCGAAATAACTAATTATTTTCGCAGCATCATAACCTCCATTGTTTCCAAAATTGTCATTTATGACTCCCTGAAAAAAAACCTCAAACAGAACTCCACTCTTATACGAAAAACCTCCAACAGAACTCCACTCTTATACGAAAAACCTCCAACAGAACTCCACTCTTATACGAAAAACCTCCAACAGAACTCCACTCTCATAAAAAAAACCTCTTACAAAACTGATGAACGTCATTTTGCGGCTAAAATATATAAAAAAAAGAAAAAAAAAAAGAAAAAAAGAAAGAGAAACTGCAGACTTCAGATTCATCCATGGGGAGTTCAATGTCGAGTGTTGATCATGAACAATTCATCATTTCGGTGTCAACCTATTCTGTGTTCTCTTTGAACGTAGATATGTTGTAAACAAAGAAAGGACAAGTGCTAGCAGGCAGAAAAGGTATTCACACCACATGTCTGGAATATCAAACAGAAATATCCAACGATGATAAGGAAGAAGAAGCCTGGATAGAATGTATGACAGAATCTTAAATTGTGTAGCAGAGAATGTAAATAAAAACAAGGGAGAGAGAAGCTGTACTCTCGGAAAACATTCAGAGATTGTGAAACCACTTGAAGATTTTAGTAATGAAGTGGTCACAGTCATAAGCGATGTCTCAACAACAATGGATATATACCATATGATGTAAAAAAAAATATCATCATCATCTTCAAGTACCGGGTCTACTGGCGTAGGTGATCATGTCTCTCCACAATTTTCGATCTCGACAGTTCTTTATCATTTCTGTTGTTACCTTCTGCCAAGCCATTTTCTTAAACTGTCTGGTATTTCCCTCTTTGTTTCACTCTATCTCTTCGTCCCTCAATTTTTCCAGTTGTTACAATATATTCTAGTTGTTCTCTTCTCATTACATGGCCAAAAAATTATGATTGTTTCTTCCTAATATTGGAGATTAGTTCTCTTTTTGCTTTGATCTCTTTCAGAACATTTTCATTACTCATCTTAGCTGTCAATGGTATTCTCAACATTCTTCTGTAAAACCACATTTCTACAGACTCCAGTGATTTTCTTGTCTGTTGCCCTATTGTCCATGATTCACATCCGTATGTTTAGACTGGCTCTACATAACATTTAAGAAATAATTTTCTTGTTTCTACTGTCAAAAATGGTTTGCATAGTATCTTCCTCATTTTTTGGAAAGCTGCTTTTGCCTGAGCCATTCTGCATCTCACCTCTTTTGTACATCTTCCGTCTGAGGCTAACAAAGTTCCCAAATATTTAAATTAATTTACCTGTTTTAATATGGTTCCACTTGTCTTTATTTTGCACTGCGGTGATGTCTTTTTCTTTGTTGTTTTACAATTACTTCTTGTGGCGATTCATGTTTGTACAAAGACATTACGACGGTAGTTTTCTGTTGCCAGAATAAAAATGTCTCTGTAGAATGCGAGTTTTTAGACTAATAAGTAAGATTCTATTCTATTCTATCATGCGAGTTTTTAGACTAATAAGTAAGATTCTATTCTATTCTATCATGCGAGTTTTTAGACTAATAAGTAAGATTCTATTCTATTCTATCATGCGAGTTTTTAGACTAATAAGTAAGATTCTATTCTATTCTATCATGCGAGTTTTTAGACTAATAAGTAAGATTCTATTCTATTCTATCATGCGAGTTTTTAGACTAATAAGTAAGATTCTATTCTATTCTATCATGCGAGTTTTTAGACTAATAAGTAAGATTCTATTATATTCTATCAATGGAACAAGTTTCATTGCAATCAAGAAGGTAAAGTAGAGTAAAGTACGAGACTTGAATCGGCGTCATAACACGCGAGTTTTCAGCCACATGTGCTCAGCCGGCTCTTCCAGAAGTGTTCGGAGACTTCTGGATAGTGTCGCTTCAAGCATCAAAACTTACGATGCGAGGCGGTATTCCTCACCTTCCCATAGTACTACCCTGGTACCCATTTCTGCCAGCGGCTTGGTCAACCGCGGAGTTATTGTTTTCCCAACCACGAGTACAACCCACGCTGCTTTCAGGGTAAATCGAACACGGGTTGTTCGAAATCGGTAGCCCAGTCTCGAGGGGGTTTCCAAAGTAGACTACCGAGGTCCCATGTTGCAGTTTGGAATTCCATATATCGGTTCCCCCCCCCCCCCCCCCATTGTCACAGCATTTCCCAAATTGCATCGTAAATTCCGTTTCCAGTATCGCTCAGTGCATGTCATACTCGACTGAACAGGCGACGATTCCAAGACTCCTTAGTCGCCTCTTCCGGCATTCGTTGCCGGTAACAGTTGCTCTAATCGCTTCTCCATCACCATGGGCGCCCGGGTAGCCACACGGACAAAGTAAAGAGGATATAATTACATGACAAACATCTTGATTAACGTTGTACTAGGAACAATATTAAATAAAATCAGTATGGAGTCAGATTAACAATAATTTGGATTCAGGAAGAGCAACGAGACAAGCGAAAAAGAGATTATATCTTCTGCGTCAGACTGCTAATAGAATAAGAGATACAGCTAAACAAACTAAATTGTGTGTGCTTTGTACGAGTAGTTTACACGAAGATTGTGACAGAATACAACATACACAACTTTTAAGGAATGATTGAAAAATGCATATTTTCATAATGCGGACACACGACTGATACATACTTATACTAGGATGCATTTATACTATGAAGGCATTTAATTTCCTGTTTAAAATATTGGTGGATTTCCAACGTTCACATCTATATGTTAGTACTGGTATCACATCTATATGTTAGCACTGGTATCACATCTATATGTTAACACTGGTATCACATCTATATGTTAGCATTGGTATCACATCTATATGTTAGCACTGGTATCACATCTATATGTTAGTACTTGTATCACATATATATGTTAGTACTGGTATCACATCTATATGTTAGCACTGGTATCACATCTATATATTAGCACTGGTATCGAATCTATATGTTAGCACTGGTACCACATCTATATGTTAGTACTGGTATCGAATCTATATGTTAGCACTGGTATCGAATCTATATGTTAGCACTGGTATCACATCTATATGTTAGCACTGGTATCATATTTATATGTTAGCACTGGTATCACATCTATATGTTAGCACTGGTATCACATCTATATGTTAGCACTGGTATCATATGTATATGTTAGCACTGGTATCACATCTATATGTTAGAACTGGTATCATATGTATATGTTAGCACTGGTATCACATCTATATGTTAGCACTGGTATAACATCTATATGTTAGCACTGGTATCATATATATTTGTTAGCACTGGTATCACATCTATTTGTTAGCACTGGTATCACATCTATTTGTTAGCACTGGTATCACATCTATATGTTAGCACTGGTATCATATCATATCTATATGTTAGCACTGGTATCACATCTATTTGTTAGCAATTGGTATCACATCTAAAAGTTAGCACTGGTATCATATCACATCTATATGTTAGCACTGGTATCACATCTATTTGTTAGCAATTGGTATCACATCTAAAAGTTAGCACTGGTATCATATCACATCTATATGTTAGCACTGGTATCACATCTATAATAAAAAGACGAGTAGATGCCACATAGATGGGATTTCGCAGAAGAATGTTAAAAGTTCCCTGGACAGCTAAAAAGACCAATGAGGAAGTTCTCAAAGAGGCCAACACAAAAAGGGAGCTCTTAAAAAACATTTTTTGGGCACATCATGAGAAGAGGAAAGTTGGAATACTTGGTTACAACTGGCAAAATAAAAGGGAAGAGAGATTGCTGACGAAAAAGAGAGAAAATACTGGATAGCTTGGTGTCATGGCATGGAAAACAGTCAACAACAGAACTGATACGATGCACTGTAGATAGAAGATTGTGGAGGGACATGATCGCCTACGCCAACCGGTACGGTACATAATGATGATGATGATCACATCTATATGCTAGCACTGTTATCATATCGCATCTATATGATGGTCCTGGTATCACATCTATTTTTTAACACTGGTATCACATCTATATGTTAGCACTGGAATCACATCTATTTTTTAACACATGGTATCACATCTATATGTTAGCACTGGTATCACATCTATATGTTAGCACTGGTATCACATCTATATGTTAGCACTGGTATCACATCTATATGTTAGCACTGGTATCACATCTATATGTTAGCACTGGTATCACATCTATATTTTAACACCTGGTATCACATATATATGTTAGCACTGGTATCACATCTATATTTTAACACCTGGTATCACATCTATATGTTAGCACTGGTATCACGTCTATTTTTTAACACTTTTATCACATCTATATGTTAGCACTGGTATCACATCTATATATTAACACCTGGTATCACATATATATGTTAGCACTGGTATCACATCTACACGTTACACGTATTTATATAGACACACACTTCCCATAGTGTGTTCGATGTGATACTGAGTAATTATCATGTGAACGTGTGGACACACACTTCCTATAGTGTGCTCGACGTAATGTACCAGTCACGTGTATGGAATATGGTGTTAATTGTTGTCTATTTGTTATATACAGCACAAGATCGTTGGTGTAATGTGTTAGTACTACGTCCGTGCTGTTTTACTTTATCTGTTAAAAAAATGCAGTATTCATTTTAAGCTAGGTGATCATGGAAACTGTCGATCAGAATCGAACCCAACCTCTTTAGTAGTCCAGTCCACTAACCACTGAGCTGTTGTGGTCTCCTGTGGTCGACGTGGCACTAAGTAATTATAATTTTAACATGTGGACACCTAAATAAATGCCCTATCGAAGATAAGGGGTCGTGTAGTAGTAAAGCAATGCTGCTGTAAGAGAATGTCATGTAGAGCTTGCACTTATCAGCGGCGTATCTTCTGAGGTAGTACCATCTAGTGCTCTACCCCTGCATGCCTGACCTTCCCTGACTAACGGTCAGGTACCCATTTTTTCCAGTTGGGTTGATTGGCCGGCACAAGCAAGGTTCGAACCATGGTGTTAAGTATCAAAAGCGACCCTTCTACGATTACGATAATCAGTAACTGATCTCTTGATTCGTGATTGATCTCTTGATTCGTGATTGATCTCTTGATTCGTGATTGATCTCTTGATTCGTGATTGATCTCTTGATTCGTGATTGATCTCTTGATTCGTGATTGATCTCTTGATTCGTGATTGATTCTTGATTTTTCCCGCGTCGTTAAATGTCCCATAGGAAGTGTGGTGTTTGTCGTCTCCCATCTCTATTCTGAGTGAGATGTTCGATCTCATCTAACGAGTCTATGCCTACCAACTTTGCTTCTCTTATAAGTGTTCTCTTCAGTGTCTCTTTATGTCTTCCTCATTTTCTGTATCCTGATGTTTCCCATAGAAGATCCTATTTTGGAATTCTCTTCTCAGCACATGTCCGACGTATGTTCATCTTCTTTCCTTAATTGTAGATGAGATCTTTGGTTGCATGTTCATTTCTCTTATTACAAAATTAGTCCTGAAATCTTTCCATTGTACTCAGGTTATTTTATTTCAAGCATTTGTCTTCAAAAGTGATTCGTATTTTTCTCAATCTCTTTTGATGTTTTCCAACTTCCACATGCACAGGTCGGTGTTGACAATACGTTTGAGTTGAATAGTTTAAGTTTCCTTGCAAAGTAATTTTGATATTCATATCCTGTCCAGGTTTTTAAAAATCGTTACTACTTTTGTTATCCTGCTTCTGATCTCTTTCTTTGTTTCACCTTCTTGATCTTTATTACTACTAAATATATATATATATATATATATATATATATATATATATATATATATATATATAGTGGTCTACTCTTTCCAATGCCTGGCGATTGAGATATATATTGTCATTTGGGGTATCGTTAATTAAACTGACCTCTAGAAAATATAAATTAATAAACTGTATAGACTTATTTTTTTATGATACTCTCTTAAACTGTAAAAACTACATTACTTCCACTACCACATGAACCAAGTAAACAAAACAATAAAAACTGAATGAAAGGACAAAGAATAAACATTTGTTCAGCACGCTTAAGAAGCTAAATTACTGCTGAAGAAGGCATTGGTGGATAAAACTACCGAGACGGTGAAATCACGTCTGTCCACAGATTCAATTACTCACAGCAGCAATTATGTCTGATAAAAGCGAATATATTTCCCTGAACAAAGGATCTCAAAATGTATACCGATATATCACCAACATTATATTGAGTTATTAAGTTATTGAGTTATTGAGTTACTGAGTTATTGAGTTATTTGCGGGTCACCATCATTGCACTCGAACATGTCCATAGGTGCTCAGATCTCTTCCTCAGCAAGTCCCGCAGTGTTCAGCGACTGGCGACTCCAGTTCTGTGTTGGTTGATAAGTCTTCTTACACGCCCACTAAGTTTCTCGTTCCTGGCTGTGCCCATCTTAACTCCCATCTCTTTCATCCGAAGGCGTGACGTGGACTCATTGCTGTCGAAGTCCTGTGCTCTTCTCACATCTCGGAGGGCAGTGGTGATATCAGCCCAATCCATTGGTTTACCATCCTCAACGAAAGCACAGCTCGCCAACCTGTCCGCTCTTTCATTTCCCCCTATTCCCGCATGTCCAGGGACATAGACAAAGGTGACCTTACGTAATTTTGACTTCTACATTGACACTAACCATTGCATGTGTAAAGAACCCGCCTCCACTTTTTTATCATGCTTATCGAATCTCTCATTATACAGGCGTGGGTGAAGTCTTGTGACTCTGACCAGATGAATGCCCTGGTCACTGCCATCAACTCCATCATCATTCTACTCGTGGTCATGACGTATGCACCACTGTCTTCCTTAACTATTCTGCCTGCCGAGCGTGCTGTAAATGTCCTTGCACTTCATTGGTGTTGTATTACAGATCCGTCTGTATAGATGACTGCATCTTTCTCATCGGTGTTATCCCAAATGAGACCGTTGACCTCAGCATTAACCACGACTGGGTTCTGTTCCCTACTTTTCCTGTCGAGTGTGACAATACATGAGAAAGTCCCCTTGAATGACGTAGGTACCAGAATCCACTCCTCACCAACGCTGATAGTGGTAAGCCCAGACCTGTTTGATGACATCTTCTGCTCGGCCCACCCATGGTTTGCCTCTTTTTAGCCTGGCACCTATCCCTGTGTTGAGCACGTGGTGCAATGGATGCTCTTTATCTGTACTAATCTTCAGGTATGCTCGTGCCCTCCAGATCTTAATTCTGTCATCCATGGTTGGAAAGTCAAGAAGATACCTCATTGCTACACAGGGAGTGTCTCTCGAAGACCCCAAGATAATGCGCATGGCTTCATTCTGTATTTTCTCCAGCCTGTCAATTTGAGTCGTACTGACAGTAAGAATTGGCAGTGCATACTCGATTGGTGCGAGGACTAATCCCTGGAACAGAAGAGTATGTAGCCTCTGCTCGACGTTGGCAGCTGCCATGACCTTCAAGGCGGCTAATCCTTTGCGGGATTTGGTTATCAAATGGTCCACGTGGTCCCGAAAACACAGGCTGCGATCAAACTTAACTCCGAGGTATGTTATCCACTTGTCCCTGGTCACCTCATCAGCTCCCATTCGTACTACCGGTGTGGTCGTATTAACGATATGATTGTTAAGCGAGAACCATGAAACTGATGCTTTATTAGGATTAACCAAGGCACCTGAAACCCCACACCAGGAAGAAATGCGATCGAGTTCGTCTTGCATTGTGGAGGCGATTCCCCGTCTGTCTCTTCCCTGTCGATATACCAGAATATCATCAGCAAAAGTCATAGTTCTTCCCCTCCCATCCAGTTGTTGTTCCGTGATCGTTATTGTGTACACGTTAAATAGAACTGGTGGACAATGGTGAGCCTTGTGGCAGACCTGGACAAATGGATGTTGGCTCGGAAGACCAACTTCCACATCCGTGTATCAACTTCCTCTGAAACAGTGCAGCAGCGATCCATCTAATGAGGAAGGGGTGCAACGCCAGTTTAAGAGGCATGTTCATGAGGTCTTCAAATGGTACCCTGTTGTATGCATCCTCCAGATCTATAGCAGCAGTACATGTCTCCTCTCGTCTGTGGAAGCCTTCGAAGACGTCATAGGCAAAGACTGCCGCATTGAGCCATGTCTCTTTGTTATATCTATAACCTCCGAGTGTGGGTGGGAACGCGCATATTTGTTCCAGGCGACAGGTGAGGACACGGGCAAATATTTTCTCCAGCAGCTTGCCCGCAACGTTCTGCGTTGTGATGATTCTGTAGGCACTGATCTGAGAATGGTCCTTGTTTGGCTTCGGTAGCGGTAGTAAGTAGCTGTGTAGCCACTCCTCCTTAATCTGGCCACTCCGAATACTGGCATTAAACTCATTGGCCAGTTTTGTCAAGTCGTCGTCAGCTAAATCGCCTATGTCATCGTACCGAACAACATCTGGATCAGGAGCAGTGTTGTGTGATCTTTTAAGTATCATGCGAATGGTATCGGTTGTGATTGTGAGATCTTCTCCCAGTACTACATCCTTACACAATTCTGACAGCGATCCCCGTATCCTCATTCTTACAGCCTCATTTATTTGGTCCGTCTGCTCAATGTAGCGGGCAAGCAGGGCCTTCCCTTTGCTCTCATCAGATTTGTGCCATATCTGGCCTGTGCTCTGAAAGTCTGGTATACCTCTGTGTCGTGGTGTGCCATTCATGCTCTGATGAAGGCGCCAGAATGTGGCTAGCGATTTTTCTCAGCACACTTTTTTATAGAAGTCATCCCATTTGGCATCCTTAGCCTGCTTAGCGCATAGTTTAAAGAGCATCACTTTAGAGGCGACCTCTACTTTCAGACGCTTCAAGAGCTCAGGTTGTGTTCTACCATACCTTCTGGCTTTCTCCCATGTCTTGACCGTTTGTCTCTTGCTCCGCCAAGCTTCCTCTACTTCTACGTTCCACCAGGGTGGCTGCGTCCATCTCTCCTGCCTCCTACGAGGGGCGCTCTGTTTCCTATGTCTGATTTTGCTCATGACGTCCTGGTCTGTTTTCTCGTAGTTGAATGTGTGGAGCTTTCTTTTATGGCTTCTATTTCTGCTTTTCTCAATTAGGAGGACACATGGATAGTGATCACTTCCGTGGAACCCCAGTGCACTCCACCTGCAAACCGGTGCGAAGGTGGAAGACACCAGTGCCAGGTCTATGACACTATCAGAGTCCCCTGTTCGAGTGACCATTCTTGTTGCCCGACCATCATTCAAGCACACTAAATCGGCCGATACCAGTGCGTTCTCTAGGTCTTCTCCCTGCTTGTTGGTTATGACGTTACCCCACGGGTTTCCTCTAGCATTAAAGTCTCCGCAGAAAATGACCTTCTCTTCCTGGAAGTCGAAGAGATTCTGCCATTGTTGTGTGTCCACCTTCCCATTACAGGCATACACATTTACAATCACGAAATGAATTGGGGTCTGCACCCTAACCGCATGTACCTGCAATTCTGCATTGTTCCGCACAGACATATCAACCTCAGCTGCCACCATTTTGTTGCGCACAAGGATGGCCTGCCCAAGGTGTCGCCTATTGTAGAAACAATGAAATCCAGGGGCATTAACTGTCCTATCACCAAGAAAAGTTTATTGTAAAACCATTATATCGGCGCCGCACAGTAGCTTATCAAGAATGGGTCGTCGTTGATTTATTGACCCACAATTCCAATATGTAACGTGCACATACTTTAGGACTAGCCTCTCACACTTCCACAGTTTTTTACTACCTCTCTTACCTTGTCTTGTTTTCCTTCGTTGTTGTCGTTTTGGCTGCATCTGAATACTTACTCAACTTACTGTCGTCATAGATGATTTTGTCACTGGAAGACGTTGCTGTGGATGGTCTAGACTCACGTTCACTCACTCAGTCGTACGGTCCAAAACCCATTTCCACGTTATAAACTGGCCAACTCCAGTAAATCGCTCTGCATCACGCGGATACAATGTGAGCTTTTGACAAATAAATGAATTAGGTGTCCTTAACAACCGACCAGCGAAATCAGACCGCCATTTGTTCACGCGTTCAATAGCGCAAAAAAAAACAAAACAAACATTATATGTTCATAAAGAAGCTACGAAATCATTTATTTTAGAACCTATATCTCGTAGATTCATTGATTCTCGGATCACATTTTCTCCTTCTTTCTATTGCATTTATAACCTAGTCTTCTTAACTTCCTTCTGCAACCCAATCTCATTGTCTGCTTGCTCTCTGATTCAAATAAATATCATTGTCTCTCTAATCTCATAACCTAATCTCATTGTCTGCTTGATCTCTGAATCATTTAAATATCATTGTCTATCTAATCTCAAAACCTAACCACGTCAACCATGTGATAACAAAATCCCGCAAAGGATTAGCCGCCTTGAGGGTCTTGGCAGCTGCCAACATCGAGCAGAGGCTACTTACTCTTCTGTTCCAGGGATTAGTCCTCGCACCAGTCGAGTATGCCCTGGCAAATTCTTACTGTCAGTACGACTCAAATTGACAGGCAGGAGAAAATACTGAATGAAACCATGCGCATTATCCTGGGATGTACGAGGGACACTCCCGGTGTAGCAATGAGGTATCTTCTTGACTTTCCAACCATGGATGACAGAATCAAGATCTGGAGAGCACGAGCATGCCTGAAGATTAGTGCAGATAAAAAGCATCCATTGCACCACGTGCTCAACACAGTGAAAGGTGACAGGCTAAAAAGAGGCAAATCATGGGTGAGCCAAGCAGAAGATGTCATCAAACAGGTGTGTGGGCTTACCAATATTAGCATTGATGAGGAGTGGATACCGGTGTCTACGCCATTCAATGGGACTTTCTCGTGTATTGTCACACTCGACAGGAAAAGTAGTTAACATAACCCGGTGGTGGTTAATGCTGAGGTCAACGGTCTCATCTACGATAACACCGATAAGAAAGATGCAGTCATCTATACAGACGGATCTGTAATACGACACCAAAGAAGTGCAATGGCATTTACAGCACGCTCGACATGCAGAATAGTTAAGGTAGACAGTGGTGCATACGTCGTGACCACGAGTAGCATGACAATGGAGGTGATGGCAGTGACCAAGGCATTCAAATGGTTAGAGTCCCAAGATTACACCCACTCATGTATACTGAGTGATTCGATAGGCATGAGAAAAAAGTGGAGGCGGGCTCTGTACGCATGCAATGGGTAGAGTCGTTGCAGAAATCCAAAATATGTGAGGTCACCTTTGTCTATGTCCCTGGACATGCGGGAGTAGGGGGAAATGAAAAAGCGGACAGGTTGGCTAGCTGTGCTGTCGTTGAGGATGGTAAACCAATGGATCGGGCGGACATCATCAATGCCCTCCCAGATGTGAGAAGAGCACAGGACTTCGACAACCACAGATCCAAGTCACTTCTTCGGGTGATGGAAATGGGAGTTAAGATGGGCACAGCCAGAAATTAGAAACGTAGTGGCCGTGTAAGAAGACTTATCAACCAACATAGAACTGGAGTCGTCAGTCGCTGGACACTGAGGGAATTGCTGAGGAGGGGATCTAAGCACTTATGGACATGTTCGGAGTGCAATGATGATGACCCGCAAATAACTCAACTCAATAACCTAATCTCATTGTCTGCTTGCTCTCTGAATCAAATAAATATAATTGTCTCTCTCATCTCATAATCTAATCTCATTGTCTGCTTTATGTCTGAATCAAATAAATATCATTGTCTCTCTCATCTCATAATCTAATCTCATTGTCTGCTTTATGTCTGAATCAAATAAATATCATTATCTCTCTGATTCCATAACCTAATCCTCATTCTTACCTCGCTTCAATAACATAATCCTTATTCTTACCTCGCTTCAATAACATAATCCTCATTCTTACCTCGCTTCAATAACCTAATCCTCATTGTCTCCTGACTTCTATAACTTAATCCTCATTTTCACCTCGCTTCTATAACCTCATCATCATTGTCACCTCGCTCTATAACCTCATCATCATTGTCACCTCGCTTCTATAATCGAATCCTCATTGTCACCTCGCTTTCATAAGGTAATCCCCCCCCCCCCCATTACCTTAAAACTCCCATACATAAAATAATCCTTACGATCCCTTATCTGCCATAAACCATATTTCACAGCCCATTATTTTGCCAGCTATCCCCACTGCTACTCTTTTCTCACTTGCCTTTGATCATATAATCTCCATATTAAATGCTCCAGCTTGAAGTCCTCATAGTGACCACACTCCGTTCCGGAAAGCATCCTGCCTCAGTGGTTCCACTGCGTGGTTTTCAGCGCTCCACTGGTGAAGGAAATTACTGAATCTAGTTACAATTACTTGAGGTAACCAATGTAATGCTGCAAATAAATTGTATAAATGCGCATTTGGAACTATATTTTCCTTATTTTCGTCATCAACTGCCAAGATAGCCCTGGTTTACTTTTACTGTGTTCTCCGCAGAGACACGATACTTTCAACGTCAGTGTGTAACTTCTAGGTTATATTATAGTCCGTTCAGAAATTCATAATCACACCTGAATTAGTTTTGCGTGATAACCGCTTGTTATTTTGGTTTCATATTTTGCACGGAATCTTAGAATATTGATGACGTTATAGAAATATTTTTTGCTCAGAGAAATTTGATCTAGTTTAAAAGTTTTCTTCTTTAGGCTATATTAAATTCACCCTGTTCGAATTTGACACTATTTTAGGATATATACATAAATTTGGTGCGGTCGTTCACGTAAAATAGTTTGGCTATTGCAGAAAAACTAACTTCAGGAAAATCCCGCGCCCAAAACTGAATTGTTATTGAACGACATGACGCACCACGACCTGGGCATTAATTACCGAAGGGAAGGCGTATCTTTATTAATTTTGTGAAGACTCAGTAGACAATTTGTTGACTTTAAATACCAACATTTATATCTAAATTACAATGAGTTTGAAATGCAAATTTATAACTATGCAAAAGGTTACTTTTTTACTATATCAGCAATTGTAACCAATTGAATTCATGTTTGCAAATACACATAACGAACAACACCCACACATAAGCACTATGTAGATACGCCTCTGACAAGAATTGCAGTAAACTGGACAATTTAACACGATTACTGCAAACTCTAAAATTTGAATCAACTTGTGTGATATCGTCATAAAAGATCAAAGGAATTCGCTGATGTGCAAAATCTGTTGTGTTTGTGGAATAAAAAATACCAAAATCTTTGCGTCATCAATATTCTAAGATTGCATGCAAAATGTGAAACCAAAATAACAAGCGGTTATCACGCAAAGCTAATTCAGGTGTGATTATGAATTTCTGAACGGACTATAGATCACAATGCCATTAAAGAAAATTGTGCTAATATATATATATATATATAACTTACCGTAAATAAATGGTAAATCTATGTCAATAGAAGTGAGAAAGAGAGTTCATCGGTGGTATATAGAACCAGTTCTGACCTATGGAAGCGAATCATGGACAGTAGACAAACAAATGAAAAGACGATTACAGGCCACAGAGATGGGATTTCTCAGAAGAATGTTGAAAGTTCCCTGGACAGCTAAAAAGACTAATGAAGAAATTATCAAAGAGGCCTCATTTTTTGTTGGCATACGACGATCCATCGCTATTTATAGGAGTGAGTCTGAGATGGCTGAAGGGAAAGCCCCCTTTAACGTGTTCAGATAGGTAAGTGGGGCTGTTATTTCATAATGGTGTCAATTGTCTATATTTATAAGATCTGTAAACGTCACACCAATAGTGTGCTTTGGGGCTTAATCTAAGCTCTGAGGCTTACTTCTATAAATGGCGATGGACGCTCCCTCTTTCTGTGATATTTATAAATTGCACGTAATTGGGGAGTCTATTTTTAGATCGGTAGGGTCTTCGCATCAAAATGCGAAGCTGGAGTGAAGCTAACAGTGAGGAGAAATGAAACAATATATTCGTGCTGAAGTCGCATGTGTTGGGCCGAAAGGCGCAAATATAACAGTTATACTGCAAACCACAACACAACGCAGACACGTCCACTTAACGTTCTTTTAAGGACGGATGACGAAGAAGAATTCTACAGTCTACGAATACTCTAGAATACTTTAGTCATCGGGCGAACGCAAGCAAGCAAACAATATATTTAGAAAAAAAAATGAAAATTTTGTCTATATACATTTTTTCCATTTTTAGATCTCGTGGTTTATACTGTTGCACAGACAACTATAGTTTTACTAAGGCCTGCCGGCTGAGAGGGTTTTCCCCAAATCACCCAAAGCTTGCGACGTCTTCACCTATGCCAAATATAGACGCCTGACGTCACTTTACTCACAACCTCACCTGCTCGCAAAGCTTAAACTTCACGCTAATTGGAGGTTTTCCGTGAATCTCCTGTTAGCCATAGCCTCTGTAAATCTATAGGTAAACAAGTCAGTAAACATGCACGTTAAGTCGCATCCTATAA
Organism: Megaustenia siamemsis; assembly: GCA_032433765.1. Taxonomy (NCBI): domain Eukaryota; kingdom Metazoa; phylum Mollusca; class Gastropoda; order Stylommatophora; family Ariophantidae; genus Megaustenia; species Megaustenia siamemsis. The sequence goes on from JAVIAB010000046.1 coordinate 42,982,881, forward strand.
GACTAGACGATAACAAAGTTAATCCATTTTGCACAGTTTCTGGCCAGTTTTCAGAATGAAGTGTAGCCTACTACGTTTATCTATGGTTCCACTGTTTCCTGCCAGGTTGGCTTTCGCTTTTATCGCAGTCTGCTTCCCTCCCAGTATTAACCCTTTCAGTACGGAAGGTTTTTATCAATTTAGCGGTAAAGATTTCAGAGCCATAATTGTCCATGTTTTTACATTTTAATCTACATGTTTATATTTATCTAACACTTAACATATTATATATGGCATTTTTAGGTAATTAAATAAGGAATTGAGCTGAGTTGAGTTATTGAGTTATTTGCGGGTCATCATCATTGCACTCCCAACATGTCCAAAGGTGCTCAGATCCCCTCCTCAGTAATTCCCTCAGTGTCCAGCGACTGACGACTCCAGTTCTATGTTGGTTGATAAGTCAAATAAGGAATTATATTTCACCAATACCAAGATGGTACAAGATATGGAAAAAAGAATATTTTTTGATGACAGCTGACACTAATCAAATTGAACGTGACGCACTGTGCGGGTAAACGTACATGATAGAGATAACGAATTTGCCAGAGGTTCGGAATTGTTTTCCTACGAGGACATGATATATGTGGTTCCGTTGACTCTCTGGTATCATTGCCTGCATATCATCTCGTTGATATTAAACGAAGTTTGGTTGATAATTATTGTTTGGCCACAACGAGTCAGGATTGCGTGAGATCATAAATATCGTGATGCTTGTCTTTCCTTTCTGTTGTTCTCCATCGCTGAAACTATATCACCATCATCATGTGCCACACCGGTTAGCGATGATAATCATAATCTTCCATACTTCTCTTTCCCAAGTATATCGTATCAATTCTGTTGTTGACTGTTTTCTATGTCATGACAGCAATCTATTTACTATCTTCTCTCTTTGTCTTCCGCGATCTCTCTTTCCTTGTTTTGCCAGTTCTGACCAAGTATTCCAACTTTCCTCTTTTCATGATGTATCCAAAAAATGTTGGATTGTTTCTTATGAGCTCACTTTTTGTGTCAGCTTCTTTTTATTTCCTCATTGGTCTTTTCAGCTGTCCGGTGAACTTTCAACATTCTTCTGAGAAATCCCATCTTTGTGGCCTCACATCGTCTTTTCATTTATTTGTCTAATGTCCATGATTCACTTCCATAGGTCAGAATTGGCTCTATATAGCACCGATGAACTCTCTTTCTCACTCCAATTGACATAAACGATTTCCATTTTCTGAAATGTTATTTTGACCTGAGCTATCCTACATTTTATTTATGTGGTGCACCTTCCATCTGATGGTATTATTGTTCCCAAGCATTTGACTCTCAACATTATATAGAAAAACTAAAACTATACAGTTTTCAAATTGTGTGGCAGAGTGGAATAATTAAAACAAAAAGTAGTGCCTTGAATTTTCTTATAGAACAAAGTGGCTCCATTTTTGAAAATGTTTAGAACCCCTGGGTTAACATCATGAGTTGGGAAACGTCAGCAATTAAATTAATGAGCAGAACTAGGAAGAGATTGTAAGAACCGTGTGAACCTCATTCTTGATCGACACTACTGGAAGATAGAAGAGGAAAAGTGATGTTTATCTTAGCTTGAAAATTAACTCATTCCGCACTGTCAGGCGAGGGTGGTGATGAGTCTTCACAACCTTTTTCTTCTCCAAGGAGATTTATCATTTTTATTACCTGAGTGCATCCATGACTAGATGTACAAATAAACAATACCATCTTCCCCTTTCGTCATGAAGAGAAAGAAGCAAATAAAACAGGAGATATTTTTAGTAGAAATCTGCCCACAAGAACAGTTAATGTGCTACGTTCTTCTCCTAGTTCTCTTTAGCTTCGTCTTTTCTTTCCTTTACGTTCAAGTAAAGGGGTAAAAGAATATAAATGTAAAGTTAATGTAAAGCTGATGTAAAGCCGATGATAAAGATGATAAGCGGTTCCTTGTTGCAGTTTCCTCATATTTCATAGTTCGGCTTTGCTGTCGGAGTTACTGAGTTTAGTGCTCTGTGCACACAGTGAGCTGTGTATTTCATCCGGATTGTGTTTCGATATTCCAATTTGTTTACGATGAATGATGATATCGTATGATGAAGTACAGTTTGCCTGCGTTCACTTTCGGTGCGGTCATGCCTTATGTCTTTTGGCGTGGGCTGTAGATGCTGTGATGGGGATTGCAGCTGCTTTTCTTTGTTTGTATCCTTCAGTGCGATGAGATGTTAATTCGGTCGATTCCACTGGCACGGGCGGTTGAGTAATTATGGATTTTAATTCGTTTGCAGTGATACCGGGACCTTCGACTAACTACAACTACAACTACAACTACAGCTACAACAACAACTACAATTACAACTACACAACTACAACTACAACTACAATTACAATACAACTACAACTACAGCTACAACTACTACAACTACAATTACAACTACAACTACAACTACAACTACAACAACTACAACTACAACAATTACAACTACAACTACACAACTACAGCTACAACAACAACTACAACTACAATTACAATTACAACTACAACTACAACTACAACTACAACTACAACTACAACTACAAAGATAATAAGAAAGAAGTAAAAAGTTGTATGGTTGCAACTTTATGTAGGAGAGGGACAACACAAAGCCAAAACAACGTAACAGCCTAATATTCTTTTTAGTTAAAACAATGGACAATACACTCACACAAATATGTACTCCAATGCAATTAAAACTACTCAGTGACTTGATTACAAATGAAGGGAACTCTGAAAAAGGAATTAAATTAATTGTTAATTAAAATGAAGTTTCTTTTCATCTTATTTAACATCTTTTGATTGTGCGAACTGAATATATTGTCTTCTTGACAAGATGGCGGGAGGAACGAGACATCACATGCCGGTGGTATGGTAAATATTCGTTTCATGATTTTTCATCAAAGCTTACGCTGTGGCTGACACATTTCGACAGGCTTTATCTTGGTTTGACGTAGGAGTTGACATTTTCATAGGACGGATCACAGAACCGAGCTAATCTCTCCAGCAAGTCTGACTTAGACTACCAACATTTTACAAAATATAGCTTCGTGAAATAATCACTTCGCCTGGTATGGCACGGATCATGTGGTCTTTGTGTATTTATGTTTCTTAATAGCTGCCAGAATTGGACGCTGGACTCTAGAACAATAAGAAAGATAACGACCACCGAAATGAAATGTGTCAGAAGAATGGCAGGAAACAGCTTAAGGGACAGAGTAAGAAACACTGACCTGAGGAAGAAACTCGAAAATGAACCAGCCATCGAATACACAATAAAACAACAGATAGATTGGTTCGGCCACATAACAAGACAAAAAGAACTAACAATAACTCAAAGAGCCTTAAACAAACGCTACGAAAACGCCAGATTAAGAAGAAGACCGAGAAAGAGATGGATAAAGGGAATACTAGAGTCACTAGGAGGGATAACATCAGAAGAGGCCAACAGAAGAGCAAAGGATCGCAGATTGTATCTCCCCTCGACGCCAACGGCAATGGCGGAAGGATAGAAGAAGAAGACTAATAATAGCTATCAGAACATAAACGTTATATTTCGTTAGCATTACGCCTGGCTGTACTGGCTTCACAAGAAACACAGTGTTCAACGCAACAAACTTTTATAGTAAACAGTGCGAGAACACCAGACTCAAGGGCCTACCACGAAAAAGATGGATTGATGAAATATTAGAAACGCTAGGAAACATAACTAATAATGGAGACTGTCAGAAAGAGACCAAAACGAAGATTAACAATAGCAACACTATAATTAAACGCCAATATGAACATGCAGCTCAATACCAGAAAGGCAGTATAATTATAATTAATAAGGACATGTATATCCCGATAGCAACATATGGTTGTGAATGATTGACAATCTCTCCAACAGTAAGGAAGAAAATCGATTAATTCAAAACTAAATGAAATTGTGAAATCCTGAAAACAAAGTGGAATCCTTAAGATTTATCCTGATTTCAGTTTTACATTGTTCACGACTGTTTATAGTATATACAAGGCTGTTGTAGCTCTGAACTGTCTCCAGGTCTATTTCTGAAACTTTGATATCCACTTGAAGATTTTGAGTATTATCTTTTTGTTTATGACCATTGTTTTAGTCTTTTTGATATTCATATTTAATCCATATTTTTGGAGTGTCATGTTTATTTTGTTAATAGAAAGAAAAACCTTATGATTTGAACCCAACCTCTTCAGATTTGGAGCACGTCATGTTATCTATTCGGCAACCTGCTCTCCTCCTCCTTCTTCTTTCCTTCCTCATTTGCCTTTCAGCGTTGAGTGGAGATATAATTTTCTGTCTTTTGCTTGTCTGTTCGCCTCTGCTGCTGTTTCCTAGTGCTTCTAATATTCCATCGATCCATCATTTTCGTGGTCGACCCTTGGGTCTGGTGTTCTCGCACTTTTAATGAGGGCTCGTTGTTTTGTGTTTTAATTACTCTGCCTTGTTACGTTGTCAAACCATTTTATCTGTTGTTTTTTTTTAAAATATCTTTTATCTGTTCTACACCTGCTCTCCTTGACTGAAGTAAAAAGCGAGAAAGCAAATATGAGTTATGTTATTCCACCTAATCTATTGATAATATTCCAAGTAATATATATTAGATACTAATATTCCAAATAATATATATTAGATACTAACATTCCAAATAATATATATTAGATACTAACATTCCAAATAATATATATTAGATACTAATATTCCAAATAATATATATTAGATACTAATATTCCAAATAATATATATTAGATACTAATATTCCAAATAATATATATTAGATACTAATATTCCAAATAATATATATTAGATACTAATATTCCAAAGAAAGCCATGGAGAGAAATTCCAACTGTTGCTACATCAAAGCAAGAGACAGAGCGAAGTGGCGCTCCGTAGTAGCCAACTTTCGATGCGGAGACGGCATACGATGAATGAAGGAATCTATGGAAGCGGCACAGGCACCAAAGCTAGACCATGAGAATACTTGCACAATCTGAGAGGACATGGATGCAAACATAAATAGAAGATGTATTCCCTTATTGTGTCTATATTTTGTTTCAATCATCATCATAATGTGCCATACCGGTTGGCGTAGGCGACCATGTCCTTCCACAATCTTCTATCTACAGTGCATCGTATCAGTTCTGTTGTTGACTATTTTCCATGCCATGACACCAAGCTATCCAGTATTTTCTTTCTTTGTCGTCCGCGATCTCTCTTTCCTTTTATTTTGCCATTTGTAACCAAGTATTCCAACTTTCCTCTTCTCATGATGTGCCCGATAAATGTTGATTGTTTCTCTCTGATGTTTTTAGGAGCTCCCTTTTTTGTGTTGGCCTCTTTGAGAACTTCCTCATTGGTCTTTTTAGTTGTCCAGGGAACTTTCAACATTCTTCTGAGAAATCCCATCTCTGTGGCCTGTAATCGTCTTTTCATTTGTTTGTCTACTGTCCATGATTCGCTTCCATAGGTCAGAATTGGTTCTGTATAGCACCGATGAACTCTCTTTCTCATTTCTATTGATATAGATTTGTTGTATAAGATATTTTTCATATTTCAATACGTTTCCCATAAACATTCTCTTTCTATAATTTTGTTATAAATGGACTCCCTCTCTCTTTTAGTTTCTTATGAATAGACTCTCTTTCTATAATTTTGTTATGAATAGACTCTCTTTCTATAATTTTGTTATGAATAGATTCTCTTTCTATAATTTTGTTATTAATAGACTCTCTTTCCATAATTTTGTTATGAATAGACTCTCTTTCTATAATTTTGTTATGAATAGACTCTCTTTCTATAATTTTGTTAGGAATAGACTCTCTTTCTATAATTTTGTTATGAATTGACTCTCTTCATAAGCTTGTTAATAATGAACCCTCTTTCTGTATTTTTACTATAAATGAACTCTCTTTCTGTAAGTTTACTATAAATGAACTCTCTTTCTGTAAGTTTACTATAAATGAACCCTCTTTCTGTATTTTTACTATAAATGAACTCTCTTTCTGTAAGTTTACTATAAATGAACTCTCTTTCTGTAAGTTTACTATAAATGAACCCTCTTTCTGTAAGTTTACTATAAATGAACCCTCTTTCTGTAAGTTTACTATAAATGAACCCTCTTTCTGTAAGTTTACTATAAATGAACCCTCTTTCTGTAAGTTTACTATAAATGAACTCTCTTTCCTTAAGTTTACTATAAATGAACCCTCTTTCTGTAAGTTTACTATAAATGAACCCTCTTTCTGTAAGTTTACTATAAATGAACTCTCTTTCCTTAAGTTTACTATAAATGAACGCTCTTTCTGTAAGTTTACTATAAATGAACTCTCTTTATGTAAGTTTACTATAAATGAACGCTCTTTCTGTAAGTTTACTATAAATGAACTCTCTTTCCTTAAGTTTACTATAAATGAACTCTCTTTCTTAAGTTTACTATAAATGAACTCTCTTTCTGTAAGTTTACTATAAATGAACTCTCTTTCCTTAAGTTTACTATAAATGAACGCTCTTTCTGTAAGTTTACTATAAATGAACTCTCTTTCTTAAGTTTACTATAAATGAACTCTCTTTCTGTAAGTTTACTATAAATGAACTCTCTTTCTGTAAGTTTACTATAAATAAACTCTCTTTCCTTAAGTTTACTATAAATGAACTCTCTTACTAAAAAAAAAAGTAAGTAAAGAGCTCCCGTCACGCCATCTGCCCCTTTAGGGAATATGGTGTTAGTGACCATAATTTTTATGGACGTTCGGCACATGATTTTTTGAAGTAGTGTGGTCGGTATTGCGCCCATGCCGCTTTACTTTCACAGAAAAAATTCCGGTATCCATTTAAGGCTGGGTGAACCCGGTAGCCGTGAAAGGACCTCTTGTCCTTTGTAGTCCAGTTAACTAACCACTGAGCTCTCGCGACTCCCTATCTTTCTATAAGTTTACCATAAATAGACCCTCTTTCTATAAGTTTATCATAAATAGACCCACTTTCTATAAGTTTACCATAAATAGATCCTCTTTCTATAAGTTTAAAATAAATAGACCCTCTTTCTATAAGTTTACCATAAATAGACCCTCTTTCTATAAGTTTACCATAAATAGACCCTTTTTCTATAAGTTTACCATAAATAGACCCTCTTTCTATAAGTTTACCATAAATAGACCCTCTTTCTATAAGTTTACCATAAATAGACCCTCTATCTATAGGTTTACCATAAATAGACCCTCTTTCTATAAGTTTAAAATAAATAGACCCTCTTTCTATAAGTTTACCATAAATGGACTCACTTTCTCTAAATTAAAATAAATTGACTCTCTTTATATAAGATTACTATAAATTGACTCTTTTTGTAAGTTTGCTATAAATGGACTCTCATTCTATAAATGTTTTTTTGTATTTGGTCACTGTATATTTTTTTTCTTACCTTTGTTAGGTCTTAATATCACTATCAGTCTATATATATATGTTTGGCTTTTCTTGTACCTTGAGAGAGTACTTGCCTCGTAGACTAATAATTATTTGACCATCAGGCTAATAGATTCTGGTTATTGTTCCTCTTCTGCTATTTTGTGATTTGAGATGAGTACTTGTCTTTTTATTTATATTTGTTATAGTGAACCTGAAGGCTTTTGCCGAAACGTTGTAGTTTGTCTCACCTTTCAACTCGTTTACCTGCTAGATACCAATTTATGTGTATTTTACATGCACTATAACTACGAGCAGAATGATTGGAAAGAAGTACAGACGAAAAACACTAGAAGAAACAAATGTGAACTTCTTATCCAAATGAATGTAATAAAAGATGTTTTCTTCCCCTTTTTATTCATCATTTTCTTCACTGTCTCTTGTACACGTTTGGGTGTCGAGGGAAATGCAAAGTTTTGGTTCTCGCCCTTTTGACGGCTTCAGTCATTGCTATTTCTCTCTCTCTCTCTCTCTCTCTCTCTCTCTCTCTCTCTCTGCGATCACGACTCAATCAGAGTGGGATTCCAGACTCACTTATGAAGTCAGCTGTCAGTTTAAGTGATTTGACAGCCCCATATAGTTTCTCTTCCAGGGAGGTGGGCGTGGACCACATTGCTCTTCTCAGGTCTGTGTACTGGGGGCAATCCTGTAGAACATGTTTTGTAGTCATATTGTCCAGTGTACAGTGGCATAGGCTGGTTGTACCTATTTTGAATTTGGTGAACATGTGATTTTTGTTATTTGATATTATTGTTACGTTTCTTTAATGTTGTCTTCCCATCTTACTCTGGGTTTGTCTCTTGCCCTTCTCTCTTCTTATTTTCTACTGCAATGCTCTGCACGGTAAGGAATCGCATTCCATTCAGTCTAGAAGGGCATGTCATTTTATTTGTTGCTGAAATAAATGATCATCGACTGAAATTATCAAAGAGGCCGAAACAATAAGGGAGTTCCTAAGAGACATCAGAAAGAAACAATAAGGGAGTTCCTAAGAGACATCAGAAAGAAACAATAAGGGAGTTCCTAAAAAACATCAGAAAGAAACAATAAGGGAGTTCCTAAGAGACATCAGAAAGAAACAATAAGGGAGTTCCTAAGAGACATCAGAAAGAAACAATAAGGGAGTTCCTAAGAGACATCAGAAAGAAACAATAAGGGAGTTCCTAAGAAACATCAGAAAGAAACAATAAGGGAGTTCCTAAGAAACATGAGAAAGAAACAATAAGGGAGTTCCTAAGAGACATCAGAAAGAAACAATAAGGGAGTTCCTAAGAAACATCAGAAAGAAACAATAAGGGAGTTCCTAAGAGACATCAGAAAGAAACAATAAGGGAGTTCCTAAGAGACATCAGAAAGAAACAATAAGGGAGTTCCTAAGAGACATCAGAAAGAAACAATAAGGGAGTTCCTAAGAGACATCAGAAAGAAACAATAAGGGAGTTCCTAAGAGACATCAGAAAGAAACAATAAGGGAGTTCCTAAAAAACATCAGAAAGAAACAATAAGGGAGTTCCTAAAAAACATGAGAAAGAAACAATAAGGGAGTTCCTAAAAAACATCAGAAAGAAACAATAATGGAGTTCCTAAGAAACATCAGAAAGAAACAATAAGGGAGTTCCTAAAAAACATCAGAAAGAAACAATAAGGGAGTTCCTAAAAAACATCAGAAAGAAACAATAAGAGAGTTCCTAAAAAACATGAGAAAGAAACAATAAGGGAGTTCCTAAGAGACATCAGAAAGAAACAATAAGGGAGTTCCTAAAAAACATCAGAAAGAAACAATAAGGGAGTTCCTAAAAAACATCAGAAAGAAACAATGAGGGAGTTCCTAAAAAACATCAGAAAGAAACAATAAGGGAGTTCCTAAAAAACATCAGAAAGAAACAATAAGGGAGTTCCTAAAAAACATCAGAAAGAAACAATAAGGGAGTTCCTAAAAAGCATCAGAAAGAAACAATAAGGGAGTTCCTAAAAAACATCAGAAAGAAACAATAAGGGAGTTCCTAAGAGACATCAGAAAGAAACAATAAGGGAGTTCCTAAAAAACATCACAAAGAAACAATAAGGGAGTTCCTAAAAAACATCAGAAAGAAACAATAAGGGAGTTCCTAAAAACATCAGAAAGAAACAATAAGGGAGTTCCTAAAAAACATCAGAAAGAAACAATAAGGGAGTTCCTAAGAAACATGAGAAAGAAACAATAAGGGAGTTCCTAAGAGACATCAGAAAGAAACAATAAGGGAGTTCCTAAGAGACATCAGAAAGAAACAATAAGGGAGTTCCTAAGAAACATCAGAAAGAAACAATAAGGGAGTTCCTAAGAGACATCAGAAAGAAACAATAAGGGAGTTCCTAAGAGACATCAGAAAGAAACAATAAGGGAGTTCCTAAGAGACATCAGAAAGAAACAATAAGGGAGTTCCTAAGAGACATCAGAAAGAAACAATAAGGGAGTTCCTAAGAGACATCAGAAAGAAACAATAAGGGAGTTCCTAAGAGACATCAGAAAGAAACAATAAGGGAGTTCCTAAGAGACATCAGAAAGAAACAATAAGGGAGTTCCTAAGAAACATCAGAAAGAAACAATCAACATTTTTCGGGCACATCTTGGAAAGAGGAACGTTGGAATACTTGGTTACAGCAGGCAAAATATAGGGAAAGAGAGATCGCGAACTACAAAAAGAGAGAGAAAACTAGATATCTTGGTGTCATGGCCTGGTAAAACAGTCAACAACAGAACTAATACGTTAAAACGGTAAATATAAAATTGTGGAAGGACATGCTAGCATACTCCAACCAGTATGGCACATGATAATAATGATGATGAAGGAACGAGAGATGTCGAGATGTCCATAGACACCACTGGCATGGTACATGATGATGTTGAGTTTTCGTTATATGTTTTGCTACAGGTGGGGATACAGTTATAGAAGAACGTAAACCTACACACAAGGGAGATGAGTCACTATAGGCAATCTATATGCCTCTTATGCTGGCACCCTGTTGCAACTCAACAGGGTCCTAGTTAATCAGATTACACATTTGTTTTTACGTAGACATCGTGTCTACCTTAAATAAGCGGATCACTCGCGCGGTACGGTCGCCAATTTCTCTAGTCGGTCTTGGTAAAAGTTATCTTGGTTGTGGTAAAAGTTATCTTGGTCGTGGTAAACACTATCTTGGTCTTGGTAAAAGTTATCTTGGTCGTGGTAAAAGTTATCTTGGTCTTGGTAAAAGTTATCTTGGTCGTGGTAAAAGTTATCTTGGTCGTGGTAAAAGTTATTTTGGTCGTGGTAATAGTTATCTTGGTCTTGGTAAAAGTTATCTTGGTCGTGGTAAAAGTTATCTTGGTCTTGGTCAAAGTTATCTTGGTCTTGGTCAAAGTTATCTTGGTCTTGGTCAAAGTTATCTTGGTCTTGGTCAAAGTTATCTTGGTCTTGGTCAAAGTTATCTTGGTCGTGGTCAAAGTTATCTTGGTTTTGGTCAAAGTTATCTTGGTCTTGGTCAAAGTTATCTTGGTCTTGGTCAAAGTTATCTTGGTCTTGGTCAAAGTTATCTTGGTCTTGGTCAAAGTTATCTTGGTCTTGGTCAAAGTTATCTCGGTCTCGGTAAAACTCTCTTGGAAAACCACACGACGCGGGAACCGACGTTTGGAGAACTCATGTTCAAATTCCCGCTAGAAGCAGCGTCAGTTGTACTCGTGGTCGAAAAATTAAAAAAACCCGCGTTCGACCCCAGGACAATGCCCAGGGGTCCCCAAACACTTTTGGATAAGCAGACAAGCACATGTAGGTGAAAACTCGCGTGCTAAGGCGCCGATTCATGTCTTGTACTTTACCTTTACCTTACGTTATCGGCAGTGGCATTGTCGTGTACACCAGCGTGCCATGGACAGTACACACAAGTTAACGCTCGAAAATTATATAGGGATGCCCATATTGCAAAAAAAACTGATGTACTGAATAGAATAGAATAGAATAGAATAGAATAGAATAGAATAGAATAGAATAGAACAATGATGATATTCTCATAGAGACCAACACAAAAAGGGAGATCGTAAAAAAAAAATCAGAAAGATACAATCAACAATTTTTAGGGCACATTATGAGAAGAGTAAAGTTGGAAATCTTGGTTACAACTGGCAAAATACTGGGAAAGAGATATCGCGGACCTCAAAGAGAGAAGATACTAGAAAACTTGGTGTCATGGCATGAAAAACAGTAAGCAACATAATTGATACGTTGTACTGTAGATAGAAGATTGTCGAAGGACATGATCGCCTATGCTAAACGGTAAGGCACATGATGGTGATGATGATGATAACGACGATGACGATGATTATGGCGATGATAATGATGGTGATGGTAATGATGGGGATGATAATGATGGCGATGATAATGATGATTATGGCGATAATGATAATGGCGATGATGATGGCGATGATGATAATATCGATGATAATGATGATCTCGATGATGATTATGGCGATGATGATGATGGCGATGATGATGGCGATGATGATGATGGCGATGATAATGATGATGACGATGATGATTATGGCGATGATGATGACGATGGCGATGATGATGATGGCGATGATGATGATGACGATGATGATGATGGCGATGATGATGATGGCGATGATGATGGCGATGCTAATGATGGCGATAATGATGGCGATGATGATGACGAAGAAGATGGCATTGATTATGATGATGGCAATGATGACGACGATGAAGATGGCGATGATGATGATGACGATGGTGATGATGATGACGATGATGACGATGGCGATAATGATGATGGCGACGATGATGATGATGGCGATGATGATGATGATGATGATGATGGCGATGATGATGATGATGGCGATGATGATGATGATGGCGATGATGATGATGGCGATGATGATGATGATGGCGATGATGATGATGATGATGGCGATGATGATGATGGCGATGATGATTATGATGGCGACGATGATGATGATGGCGATGATGATGATTATGGTGATGATGATGATGGCGACGATGATGATGATGATGGTGATGATGATGATGATGATGATGGTGATGATGATGATAATGGTGATGATGATGATGATGGCGACGATGATGATGATGGCGATGATGATGATGGCGATGATGATGATGATGGTGATGATGATGATGATGGTGATGATGATGATGATGTTGATGATGATGATGATGATGGCGACGATGATGATGACGATGATGATGATGGCGTTCAGACCTTTTCTGTGTTTATTCTGTCGTTATAAAACAAACATGACTTATATTTTGGATGTTTGTTTTTCTGCAGCTATTGGTAGAGCCAATCTGGTGACGTAGAGTCCATTGATCTTGAGAATGTTTAGTAAACAATAGCAATGTGGATATGATAGGAAAGCCTTCATTACAGAGATTCTCAACAGGTGGTTGTCTAATCATTAGGCTGGGTCACGGCTCTCAGGCGTCGGTCTCCTATGTTAGAGCCTGGAAGCTCATGATGTGTTTAGTATAGATAGATGAGAACAGAGAGAAACTAGGTTTAGTATATCATCATCATCATAGTACCATGCCTGCCGACGTAGGTGATCATGTCTCTCCACAACATTCTGTTCTTCACCTTGTGCCAAGTCATTGTCCTAAGCTGTCTGGTATCTTTTCTCTTTGCTTCCCTTTATCTCTTCTTCCCTCAATTTTTCCAGTTGTTAAAATATATTCCAGTTGTTCCCTTCTCAATACATGGCCAAAGAATGATGATTGTTTCTTTCTCATCATCGAGTGCCTTCTCTGCAACGAAGGTTGGCTACCATGGAGCGCCATTCCGCTCTGTCTCTTGCTTTGATGGTGCAGGTTGTCATAGGCTGACTTGTCCTACTTTTGATGTCACTCGTTCATGTTTGACGCAGACTGTTACCAGGGGAGTCCACGAGGAGGTAGAACTGCTAGGTCTTGGTCAGCTGATGCTGCGCCGACCCTGCTATTGCGATCATAGGTCGCATGCGCTTCTGCTGCCCCACGTTGGTCAAGTAACATTAAGTGACACGAAAGTAAGTTGCGGACGCCAGGAAAGTAAATCGAGGGCGCCATGTTGCACCTATATCGATGACTTTCATTATAAAAAAGGAAGACATTTATTTCTGTTTAGGTTCAAATTATTTAATATTTTTCTGTGCAATGGGCCAATCGAATTGAGGGTTATTTTTATGTGGAATGAGCCAATCAAATCGATGGTTATTTTTCTCTGGAATGAGCCAATCAAATTGATGGTTATTTTTCTCTGGAATGAGCCAATCAAATTGATGCTTATTTTTTTCTGGAATGAGCCAATCAAATCGATGGTTATTTTTTCTTTGGAATGAGCCAATCAAATCGATGGTTATTTTTCTCTGGAATGAGCCAATCAAATTGATGATTATTTTTCTCTGGAATGAGCCAATCAAATTGATGCTTATTTTTTTCTGGAATGAGCCAATCAAATCGATGGTTATTTTTCTCTGGAATGAGCCAATCAAATCGATGGTTATTTTCCTGTGACAAATTTCTATTGGCTAAACCACAGCCATCTATAGTGGTGAGGCCAGCGGGCAGAAACGAACTACCTCAAATTTGTGACGTTGTCATCCTTGTGAGCAGAGATGGCTGTGTGTAGAATGACGTCATCAGTCCATAACTCACATAACCTGGAGACGTCACGATTGTTGGAGTTTTCTGGAAGTTCCCTCTTTGCCAGCAGGTCTTACTCATAACTAGTCTATTGTTTTATTATAACTCGCTGTATGAGAGGGAAATCCCGAAATCACCAAAAGTTGGTGTCGTCTTCGACTATACGAGCTATAGACGGTTGAGATCATTTTACCCACAACCACCCCTGCTCGCAATGAGCGGCACGTCACAAACTTTGGGTGATTCCTTTCAGCCCGCGGGTCTTGTAAACATTATAGATGGATATGTTAAAACTAAATAAACAAATCTTACAGACGTTACATATTGATTGTGCTGTATTACATATTCGTGCAGAATCTTATTAACTTGATTGCTTCCCTTGTTGTGACGTTGAATAGATAGTTGCCACTCTTTTCACGGTCTGGTCATTAACAACTGGACATCGGTCATTGTCATGCATTTATGGCTTCATTCATATTGAGTTGTGGTCTGTCATCGACATATGTCATACATTAACCATTTATGGTTTTCATTCATATTGAGTTGTGGTCTATCATCGACATATGTCATGCATTTATGGCTTCATTCATATTGAGTTGTGGTCTATCATCGACATATGTCATACATTAACCATTTATGGTTTTCATTCATATTGAGTTGTGGTCTATCATCGACATATGTCATGCATTTATGGCTTCATTCATATTGAGTTGTGGTCTATCATCGACATATGTCATGCATTTATGGCTTCATTCATATTGAGTTGTGCTCTATCATCGACATATGTCATACATTACCATTTATGGTTTTCATTCATATTGAGTTGTGGTCTATCATCGACATATGTCATGTATTTATAGCTTCATTCATATTGAGTTGTGGTCTATCATCGACATATGTCATGTATTTATAGCTTCATTCATATTGAGTTGTGGTCTATCATCGACATATGTCATGTATTTATAGCTTCATTCATATTGAGTTGTGGTCTGTTATCGACATATGTCATGTATTTATAGCTTCATTCATATTGAGTTGTAGTCTGTTATCGACATATGTCATGTATTTATAGATTCATTCATATTGAGTTGTGGTCTGTTATCGACATATGTCATGTATTTATAGCTTCATTCACATTGAGTTGTGGTCTGTTATCGACATATGTCATGTATTTATAGCTTCATTCATATTGAGTTGTGGTCTATCATCGGCATATGTCATGTATTTATAGCTTCATTCATATTGAGTTGTAGTCTGTTATCGACATATGTCATGTATTTATAGCTTCATTCATATTGAGTTGTAGTCTGTTATCGACATATGTCATGTATTTATAGATTCATTCATATTGAGTTGTGGTCTGTTATCGACATATGTCATGTATTTATAGATACATTCTTATTGATTTGTAGACTGTCATCGACATATTGTCATGCATTTATGGTTTTATTCATGTTTAGAAGTGGTTTGTCATTGATGTGTTTGACCAATTGTGTCCATATGTAGCCGGGGGATATAGGGATGTAAGGAAATAGATGGAGTTGGGTACAGGGTAAAGACAATGGGAGAACCATTGTAGGTAATGTGAGGTTTGAGAACCGCTGAGAGTTGAGAAAGTGGCACGGGACGGTTGATAGTGGTTAGTGGAGATTGGAAAAATCTCGTGCGATAAGTGAATGATAAGAAACTCTAGAGTGAGTTGTTTTAAGATGGTGAGATTGATTTGATTGTCTGAGTTTAGGTGGTGGAGAGAAGTCCAGTTTAGGTGGAGATTCCAAACACAGATATAGATCAAATGTGAACTAAAGAAAGTCTAGAAAAGTTACCTGTAAGTGTAGGGTGATAGTAGGAAATGTAACGGTCTAAGAGCATTCAGAACACAGAAGCAGGTGGCATAAGGAGGTAGTAAACCAAAACTTTATTAGACCTACTGGATAGACTTGAGCGGATAGTCATACCGCCATCACATGTATATTGCTTGTTATCTTCAGCACATTGTTAATAAAGAAAGTCAAGTATTGTGTTATTCATGACTCGTGTGACGTCATTGATGTATGGCTGTGTAGTAGATTGTTCCAGTTGGCCGATTTGGGTCGAACAACACGAAGTACACAACATTATGAGGACGATGAACACGTGCAGTCCATACGATCAGGTGTGGAGCTAAGTGTCACGTCGCTCTGAACCTAGTTACCGTGGGAGAAGCGAAGAAAGACAAGACGGTGTCCAGCTAGTTCGGGGTGACCACAGTCACTCTTTAGGAGTCGTGATAGCTCAGTGGTTAGTGAACTGGACTAAAAGGACAAGGGGTAGGGTTCGATTCCAACCGACGGCTTCCGAGTTGACCCAGCCTTAAATGGGTACCGGATTTTTTTTCTGGGAAAGTAATGCAGCACGGGCGTAATACCGACCACATTACCCCAAAAATCATGTGCTGACGTAATTCATGTATGTAAAATATAGGGTCACTAACACTATATTTCCCTATACGCCATTTGGCGTGACGGGGGTACTTTACTTTACTTTTTACAGTCACTCTTTGTCTAACGGGAAGAGAGCGCTGAATGAACGGGACGCCAATGGTCCTGTTCTTAGTGTTCCAGAGTCAAGTCTTATCAAGGCTCTCTGAGCAAAAACTACAAGAATACATCACTACAAGAGGACAGCATATGTAAACAAACCTGCAAGAAATATTACATTCTACCACCACCGTATGCAGGCCAACGTTTAAATATTATACATGTTGATATGGATGACAATCGCATCTGCAGCTGGTTCTCTCTCTCTCTCTCTCTCTCTCTCTCTCTCTCTCTCTTACTCTCTCTCCGCGCGATCAAGTCTCAATCATAGTAGGATTCCAGTCTGTCTCATGAAGTTAGTTGTCTGTTTAAGCGAATCGATTGCCCCATATAGTTTCTCTTCCAGCGAGGTGGGCGTGGACCACATTGCCCTTAGTTGTTTTTTGTTGATACTTTAACTTGTGTCGATCTGCTCATTTGTATCTCTACAAGAAGATAACATGTACATCATCATTATCAAGTACCGGGCCTGCTGGCGTAGGTGATCATGTCTTTCCACAACTTTCAATCTCGACAGTTATTAATTATTTCTGTTGTTCACCTTCTGCCAAGCCATTCTCTTAAGCTGTTTGGTATCTTTTCTCTTTGCTTCCTCTATCTCTTCATCCGTCAATTTTCCCAGTTGTCACATTATATTCCAGCTGTTCCCTTCTCGAAAAATGTTTTTTTTTGTGTGCCAATTTTGGAAATTAGCATTATTTTTTGCCGCTTTCAGAACGTTTTCATTACTCTTTTTAGCTGTCCATGATATTCAAAACATTCTTCTGTAAAACCACATTTCTACAGCCTTCATTGATTTTCTTGTCTCTTGTCATATTGTCCATGATTCACATCCATATGTTAAGAGTGGTTCTACATAACATTTAAGAACTCTGTTTTCTTGTTTCTATTGTCAATAATAAATTAGAATATGATATAATACATACATAAATAATGACCTTTGCTAAAACTGTGACGTTTTGTATGCGGTGTCAACAAATTAAAAGCACTTTCACAAAATAGCAATGCGCCTTTCAGACAACCAGTTTTCGAGTCACGCTGGTAGCAGTGTTAGTTATACTCATGGTTGGAAAAAAAAAAATCCACCCGTGGTCGATCCAGATGTCGACAGAAATGGGTAGCAGGGTAATAATACTCTGGGAAGGTGAGGAGTGAAGCCTCGCATCGTGAGTTTCGATGCTTGAAGCGACACTATCCAGAAGTCTCCGAACACTTATGGGTAGACGGCCGAGCACATATGGGTGAAATTTCGCGTGCTAAGACCCCGTTTCAAGTCTTGTGCTTTACCTTTACGTTTACCGTTTACCGTTTCCTTTACCGTTACCTTTACCGTTACCTTTACCTTTACCTTTACCTTTACCTTTACCTTTACCTTTACCTCTCTGTTATTTCAGTTATCCTGTTTTACTTCCAACTGTATGTTAATAGTCACGAACAATAACCGTATGTTGTAGGTACCCTCAGTCAAATGACAGAGGTCAGCGGAGTGTCACAGTAGACAGGCAAGTAGCAACAATTAGTCGCGACACACACACACACATACATACATACACAGAGTGAGACCACAGAAACAGCACACACATCATAAACACACACAGCACACGCAGCATAAACACACACAACACACAGCATAAACACACACTGCATAAACACACACAGCATAAACACACATAGCGCATAAAACACACACAGCATAAACACACATAACACACACAGCACACGCATTACAAACACAAACACACACACACAACACGCACAACACACAGCACACATAGCGTACAAAACACACACAGCACACGACACACATCCAGACAGCACACAGCATAAACACACATAGCACACACACACACATAACACACACTCAATAGAAACATTTTTCCTCACCTTTCACACAGTGAACATACCCCCATATTCACATTTCGTGTCAATATCTTCATTTGCTGTTAAAATTACTCAGGAAAATTCCAGTCCGGCAACGAGTGAAACTCTTTGTACATCTCCCCCGTAGCTAGCATATTATCGCCATGTAGTTACATTTGTTTGCATATCCTTATATATATATATATATATATATATATATATATATATATATATAATTTTGTTGTTTGTTGTTCTAGCTGAAGGCCTACTTGGCCGAAACGTCGACTTTTATTTGGTCCATTACCACATAAAGCTGTCACCATACCACTTTTTTCTTTTCTATTTTATACTATTATCATCAGCTTTACAGCAGCTTCGCATCTTTACACATCTTGGTGCATCTTGATGCCTTAACTTCTGTACCTTGTCATCTCCCCCCACTCCAACTTGTTCCAAGCTTCCCCTCTCAGGTTCACTGACTGCTGGTGCTATCATACATCTCCCCTACGCAAATATTCTCTCTGGTTATTTACCAGTAAACTATACTAACCTGTAAAAATAAAAATAAATGTACGGGTTCAATGTTGAATCGACCTGACGTGTGTAACCCACGATCAGAGTTAAGAATTGATAAGCGGAAAGATACAAGTGCGTGCTGACGTTTCATCATAACAAATCACAGCAGTAGTTCTCATTAAGCGGTGCCTGCTATGTTCCACATCAATTTGCACCCGAGGCTGTTAAAGTATGGCTGCGGGCTTTACTGCTTCACTGTACATACTTATCTAACACACTGATTGCGCCCTCTACTTTAATATATTTGGTTTGATTATACGAGTGCTCTCCCTTTCTCTGAGTGATCAAATCTCATCATCATCGAGTGCCATCTCCGCAACGACGGTTGGCTATCATTGAGCGCCATTCTGTTCTGTCTCTAGCTTTGATGGTGCAGGTTGTCATCGGCTGGTTTGTCCATCTTTTGATGTTACTCGTCCATGTTAGTCTTGGTCTGCCTCTGCCTCTTTTACCTTGTATTTTCCCCTCCAGGGTTACTTTTAGTAGGCTGTTGTGTCTTTTAACATGGCCCAAAAATCGCATTTATCTTGTTTGAATTGTGCTTAGTAGTTCTCTTTTCAATTTTAGCTGTTTTAAGACTTCATCGTTTGTTTTATTTTCCTTCCATCCAATTCTACATATTCTTCTATATGTCCACATTGGTCAAACCTATTGTTATACAAATATTGTAATTATTATACAAGACAAGATATGAGAACAGAAAATTGAACACTTTGAAATGTGCATTTATAGAAGAACAAGTAGAATTGGATGGAAAGAAAATAAAATAAATGATGACGTCTGAGAACAACTAAAAATGAAAAAAGAACTACTTAACACAATTCAGGCAAGACAAGTGCCATTTTTGGGCCATGTTAAAAGACACAACAGCTTACTAAAGTAATCCTGGAGGGGAATATGCAAGGTAAAAGAGGCAGAGACAGACCAAGAATAACATGTGCGAGTAAGACCAAGAGATGGACAAGTCAGCCAATGACAACCTGTACTATCTAAGAAAGACACAGAGCGGTATGGCGCTCCATGGTAGCCAACCTTCGATGCGGCCACGACACTCAGTGTTGATGATGAAGTTATAAATTATACTATCCTACTTGGGTTTCATACTACTATACAGTTTATCATATATTTCTATGAACCTTGTGGAATTTGATAAAGATGTAATGTGGTAATAGAATTGCTCTTTTATTAAAAATATTAAGGGAAGAAATGACAGAGAGAAGCAGAGAGAAAAGATACCAGACAGTTTATGAAATTAATTTGATAGAAAGCAGCGGCCGACGGTGGGTTAGAAGCGTGAGGAGGCCTGGATGTGAGACTGAACTTTTGGGTTGACCTTTGACCTGACAATGTGCGACATAAAGGTTACTGAAATTTGCAATGTGTAAAATAGTTCCTTCATCTATTCTCTATCTATTGTCCTTTCGAGCCGAAGACGGCACATAGGGCAGAACCACAATCTCAAAAACAGAAACCTTGCGTGCCAAAATGGCACATATTGCAGAGATCACTGCTTCTAAAATATATGGCTCTGTTTCCATAACAATACTTTTTACAATGACAGCTTGTCAAGCCATAGATCAACCTCCTTAGTCGCCTCTTACGACATGCTTGGAAGGACACAGTGTCACTATTCTTTACTCATAATGAGGCCCCGGTAACACACGGGAACCTTCATCTATTGCCTATTTTATTATATATTGCCTATATTATATTATTATATTATTATCATAATTACAGCATATTTTTTTTACTTCTTTGCATTGTTAGTATTGAAAAAACACGGTTTTGCATTTAAATAACATACAATACAGTTTTGTTGGGAGTCGCGATAGCTCAGGGGTAAGAGAGCTGGACTACAAAGGACAAGAGGTAGGGTTCGACCCAAACCCAACCGACGGCTTCCATGTTCACCCAGCCTTTAATAGTTACGGATTTTTTTTCTGGGGAAGTAAAGCGGCACGGGCGTAAAACCGACCACATTACCCAAAAACAATCATTTGCCGAGGGTCTGTAAAATTGATGGTCATTAACACCATATTCCCTATACGCCACTTGGCGTGACGGGGGTACTTTACTTTTTTTTTTTAAGTAACATTTTCATTAACATTCCGTCTAAAAAATTTTATCTGTCAAGATTTCATAACATTAAACCTTTTTTTTCGTTTCACATAACACATTCATTAGAGAACTAAAAAACCGTCACGGTATGTCAAACACTTTCAAACTGGGAATTTCTGCCAGAGGAAATATCGGGGAAACTATGTAGACACATTCTGAATACTGACAGCAATAATGATCCTTATCTGGCTCAAAAAAACTCATATAAGTGTTCAGTCCTTCCCATCAGATAACGTTCGCTCGACTGTAGTTTATGCAGCTCGCTAGTTATACAACAACACGTACTACTTTATTCAGTGATAGTTCACGTATAAGCTTCACCTAACCCTGTACAAATATGGCCTCTTTATTCAAAGAGAGAACTCCATTCCCATTTCATTCCACGCATCACAGACCAGTTATCGTAAACAAACAGCAGAAAATAATCATATCTTTGTGCTAAAATAATAATAATCATCATCATCATCATCATCATCATCATCATACTCATCAGTAAGTACCAAGCCTGTTGGCCTTTCGTTATCGACAGCTATTTATCATTTCTGTTGTTGACCTTCTTCCAGGCCATTCTCTTAAGCTGTCTGGTATATTGTCTCTTTCCTTCCCTCTATCTTTTCATCCTTCAATTTTCCCAGTTGTTACAATATATTCCAGCTGTTCTCTTCTCATTCCTCTTTTCATTACTCTTCTTAGCTGTCCATGGTATTCTCAACATTCTTCCGTAAAACCACATTTCTACAGACTCCAGTGATTGTCTTGTTTGTCATGATATTGTCCATGATTCGCATCCATATGTTAAGAGTGGCTCTACATAACATTTAAGAACTCTTTTTAACGTTTGGATTGTCAAAAATGGATTACATAGTATCATTCTTATTTTTTTGGAAAATTGCTTTTGCCTGAGCCATTCTGCATCTCACCTCTTTTGTACATCTGCCATTTGAGGTTAACATTGTTCTCAGATCTTTTCTTGTTTTAATATTGTTCCACTTGTCTTGATTGTGAATTGCTGTGACGTCTTATTCTTTGTTACTACAATTACTTCTGTCTACTTGCTATTAAGACTGAGTCCCTTATTTTTGCTTTCCTTCACTATAATATCTAACATTTTGTACTAAAATAGCGGACATTGTTTTTCTCTCTCTCTCTCTTTGTGTGTTTTGAAACATTTTTTTGCGAAAATATGCATTGTTTTTACTGTCAAATATTAACAATTTGTTTTATTATTATTTGATATATATTTCCATCTCTTCCTTAATATTTCCCAATAAATAAATTGTTCGTCATACAACGATTGGAAACTGATGGCCTCTTGTTTATTTCTTTCAAAAATTCTTATTTTGTATTTTAATTGTATAAAAAGTGGCAATACCTGTGTCATTCCTTCTATTAATGTTTTCTTGTCTTCTGTGTATGTACATCTATTTTCGAGTGCTCGATTTTATGATCCAAGTGTTTTAGCATAAAAAGTAAAAGCAAAGTAAAGAGCCCCATCACGCCAAGTGGCGTATAGTGAATATGGTGTTAGTAACCATAAATTTTACAGACCTCCAGCACATGATTTTTGGGGTAATGTAGTCGGCATTACGCCCAGTGTTTCAGCATAGATATAATATCAATTAACTGTGTTTATTATTAGTGTTTACTCATCATAAGTAGGTGCCACGCCGTTCGGCTAGACGTTCATCTCTATCCATGTTACTCTGTCCTTCATGTATGTCATAATTTCAGTCGATATTTATTCTATAATAATGGTATATTTCATAATTAATAATTGTATAATTAATAATGGTATATTTCATTAAACCATTTGGATTAGCTGTTCAATAATGTTTCTCTCTTTGCCCCCCTCCCCCCTCTCTCCTCTCATTTCTATTCACTCTACATTTGCTTACTATCCGTCTTTATTCATCTTCATCATCATCATGTGCCATGCCGGTTGGCGTAGGCGATCATATCCTTCCACAATCGTATATCAACAGCGCATCGTATCACTTCTGTTGCTGACTGTTTTCCGCGCAATGACACCGAACTATCCAGTATTTTCTCTCTATGTCGTCCGCGATCTCTCTTTCTTTCTATTTTTCATTTGTAACCACATTCCAACCGTCTTCTTCTGATGATGTGCTCGAAAAATGTCCTTTGTTTAAATCATCCACTGACAAGATTAATTCTCGGGTCTATAGAAATATAGTTTGCCTTTCCTTTCTTTCTTTATTACCTGTTTTTATTGTTTGTAAATATTATCTAACACAACAGTCAAATAAAAGTAATATTAGAAGGGAAAATACAAGGTAAAAGAGGCAGAGGCGGACCAAGACTAACATGGACGAGTAACATGAAAAGATGGACAAGTCAGCCTATGGCAATCTGCACCATCAAAACAAGAGACAGAGTGGAATGGCACTCCATGGTAGCCAACCTTCGATGCGGAGACGGCACTCAATGATGATGATGAAATATTATCTTTGAATATTACACGTATTTATTATCCGTATTTATTATCTTTTCTTATTACCCGTATTTATTATCTGTATTTATTATCTTTTCTTATTACCCGTATTTATTATCTGTATTTATTATCTTTGCTTATTACCCGTATTTGTTACCTATGTTTGTTATCCCATTTTTTTACCTTTGTTTATTACCAATGTTATTTATTAACTGTATTTATCATCTGTGTATACAAACCGTGTACACTATCCCTGTTTATTATCCGTGTTTACTGTGTGTTTGAGTGCCCTGTGGAGTTTCGGCTAGAACGCTCGCATGTTCTGCTGAAAGTCATGAGTTTAAATGCCAGGTGAAACAACAAAAGTTTTACCTAAAATAAATGACCATGAAGGCGAAGACGCGCCTCCCAGCACCAGAGCTAGAAGTTGTCAGCGACCCACAGTTGATGGCTTGCGCCAGGATCGGTGGACCAAAACCATCCAGATCCTGCTTCATCTCTCCGCGGTGCCTCCAGTAACAGACTAACCTGTCTAGTCTGGCAAAGCGTGCAGGGATCGAAGAGGGAAGACAACCCGGTACTCAAAAATGTCGTGCTGAAGTCGGATGTGTTGGGCCGAAAGGCGCAAATATAACAGTTATACTGCAAACCACAACACAACGCAGACACGTCCACTACGTCCTTGTAAGGGCGGATGATGAAGAGGAATATTCTAGTCTACAACGATACTCTAGAATACTTTAGTCATCTGGCGAATGCAACCAAATGACCATGAGGTTTACCTGGCCTGTTTGAATGGTTCCCAGAGAACTTAGAGGAGAAATGGCAGAGAGAAAGGTAGCTGGCCACTCTTTCTCATGGAGCAGCGACTTGCTAGCATTTCATCCCAATAACAATACATGTAAGGCTATTCTACATTTTATATTGCCTTCAGTGTTTATTGTCTGTAAAAGGTGGTATGTTTAGATGTGTTTAGGAGGCGAAGGCGCGCCTCCCAGCACCAGAGCTGGAAGTTGTCAGCGACTCATAGCTGATGGCTTGCGTCAAGATCGGTGAACCAAAACCATCCAGACCCTACTCCATCTCTCAGCGGTGCCTCCAGTAACAGACTAACCTGTCTAGTCTGGCCAAGCGAGCAGGGATCGAAGAGGGAAGACAACCCGGTACTCAAAAACGTCGTCCTGAAGTCGGATGTGTTGGGCCGAAAGGCGCAAATATCACAGTGTTACACTGCAAACTTCAACACAACGGAAACACGTCCACTTAACGTCCTTTTAAGGGCGGATGACGAAGCGGAAGTCTACAGTCTACGAATACTCTAGAATACTTTAGTCATCGGGCGATCGCAACCAACCAACCAACCAGATGTGTTTGACCGCTTGTGTCCTTGTTGATATGGATGACAATCGCATCTGCAGTTTTTTGTCCTTGATATTTTTTTACTGTAGTCGATTTGCTCATTTGTATCTTTACAAGATGATAACATGTACATCATCATTATCAAGTACCATACCTGCTGGCGTAGGTGATCATGTCTCTCCACAACTTTCGATCTCGACAGTTATTTATCATTTCTGTTGTAGACCTTCTGTCAAGCGATTCTCTTAAGGTAAGTAAAGAAGTAAATAGCACCCGTCACGCCAAGTGGCGTATAGGGAATATGGTGTTAGTGACCATACATCTTACAGACCTTCAGCACATGATTTTTGGGGTAATGTGGTCGGTATTACGCTATATCCGCTTTACTTTTCAAGAAAAAAATCCGGTACCCATTTACGGCACGGTGAACCCGGGGTCCTCGGTTGGGGTCGAACCCTACCTCTTGTCCTTTATAGTCCAGATCCCTAACCACTGAGATATCGCGGCTCCCATTCTCTTAAGCTGTCTGGTATCATTTCTCTTTGCTTCCCTCTATCTCTTCGTCCCTCAATTTTGCCAGTTGTTACAATATATTCCAGCTATTACCTTCTCATTACATGACCAAAAAATGATGATTGTTTCTTCCTAATATTGGATATTAACAAGTTTTGCTCTGTCCTCTTTCAGAACGTCTTCATTACTCTTCTTAGCTTTCCATGGTATTCTCAACATTCTTCTGTAAAACCTCATTTCTATAGCCTCAAGTGATTTTCTTGTCCGCTTTCATATTGTCCATGATTCACATCCATATGTTTAGACTGGCTCTACAAAACACTTAAAGACTGTTTTTCTTGTTCCTATTGTCAAAAATGGATTGCATAGTATCCTCCTCATTTTCTGGAAAGTTGCTTTTGCTTGAGCCATTCTGCATCTCTCCAGTGTTGTACATCTTCCGCCTGAGGTTAACAATGTTCCCAAATATTTAAATTCATTTACCTGTTTTAATAATGTTCCACTTGTCTTTATTGTGCATTGCGGTGATGTATATATCTTTGTTGCTACCATTGCTTCTGTATTTTTACTATTAAGACTGAGTCATTTATTATCTAGTATACAAATGGGAATAATAATGTTCATCTATTTATACTTTGTAGTATTTTCTGCCCTTTAAAGGGTTTCATATTCATGTTTGTTTTAACAATATCTATGACATGTGCTCAAAGTCTGTGTATTATCCTTGCTCAATATTGTGCATATTAGGATTTATTTAACGTCTTTATTGTCTGTATTTTTTTTGTTGTTGTTAATTATCCATAATGATCATCTGTATATCATCCGTATATACTCATTGGTGCTCCATGGGTGTCGTTTCCACTTCGTAGGTTGGCTACCATTGAGCGCCATACTCTGTCTACATTGTTGCTGACTTACTATTCCATCTTCTGATGGTATCCGTCCACTTTAGTCTTGGTCTCTCTAGCTCGTCTACTTTAGTCTTGGTCTCTCTAGCTCGTCTACTTTAGTCTTGGTCTCTCTAGCTCGTCTACTTTAGTCTTGGTCTCTCTAGCTCGTCTACTTTAGTCTTGGTCTCTCTAGCTCGTCTACTTTAGTCTTGGTCCCTCTAGCTCGTCTACTTTAGTCTTGGTCCCTCTAGCTCGTCTACTTTAGTCTTGGTCTCTCTAGCTCGTCCACTTTAGTCTTGGTCTCTCTAGCTCGTCTACTTTAGTCTTGGTCTCTCTAGCTCGTCTACTTTAGTCTTGGTCCCTCTAGCTCGTCTACTTAAGTCTTGGTCTCTCTAGCTCGTCTACTTAAGTCTTGGTCTCTCTAGCTCGTCCACTTTAGTCTTGGTCTCTCTAGCTCGTCTACTTTAGTCTTGGTCCCTCTAGCTCGTCTACTTTAGTCTTGGTCTCTCTAGCTCGTCTACTTTAGTCTTGGTCCCTCTAGCTTGTCTACTTAAGTCTTGGTCTCTCTAGCTCGTCTACTTAAGTCTTGGTCTCTCTAGCTCGCCACTTTAGTCTTGGTCCCTCTAGCTCGTCTACTTTAGTCTTGGTCTCTCTAGCTCGTCTACTTTAGTCTTGGTCTCTCTAGCTCGTCCACTTTAGTCTTGGTCTCTCTAGCTCGTCTACTTAAGTCTTGGTCTCTCTAGCTCGTCTACTTAAGTCTTGGTCTCTCTAGCTCGTCTACTTAAGTCTTGGTCTCTCTAGCTCGTCTACTTAAGTCTTGGTCTCTCTAGCTCGTCTACTTAAGTCTTGGTCTCTCTAGCTCGTCTACTTTAGTCTTGGTCTCTCTAGCTCGTCCACTTTAGTCTTGGTCTCTCTAGCTCGTCTACTTTAGTCTTGGTCTCTCTAGCTCGTCTACTTTAGTCTTGGTCTCTCTAGCTCGTCCACTTTAGTCTTGGTCTCTCTAGCTCGTCCACTTTAGTCTTGGTCTCTCTAGCTCGTCTACTTAAGTCTTGGTCTCTCTAGCTCGTCCACTTTAGTCTTGGTCTCTCTAGCTCGTCTACTTTAGTCTTGGTCTCTCTAGCTCGTCTACTTTAGTCTTGGTCTCTCTAGCTCGTCTACTTTAGTCTTGGTCTCTCTAGCTCGTCTACTTAAGTCTTGGTCTCTCTAGCTCGTCTACTTTAGTCTTGGTCTCTCTAGCTCGTCTACTTTAGTCTTGGTCTCTCTAGCTCGTCTACTTTAGTCTTGGTCTCTCTAGCTCGTCTACTTTAGTCTTGGTCTCTCTAGCTCGTCTACTTAAGTCTTGGTCTCTCTAGCTCGTCTACTTAAGTCTTGGTCTCTCTAGCTTGTCTACTTTAGTCTTGGTCTCTCTAGCTCGTCCACTTTAGTCTTGGTCTCTCTAGCTCGTCTACTTAAGTCTTGGTCACTCTAGCTCGTCTACTTTAGTCTTGGTCTCTCTAGCTCGTCTACTTTAGTCTTGGTCTCTCTAGCTCGTCCACTTTAGTCTTGGTCTCTCTAGCTCGTCCACTTTAGTCTTGGTCTCTCTAGCTCGTCTACTTAAGTCTTGGTCTCTCTAGCTCGTCCACTTTAGTCTTGGTCTCTCTAGCTCGTCTACTTTAGTCTTGGTCTCTCTAGCTCGTCTACTTTAGTCTTGGTCTCTCTAGCTCGTCTACTTTAGTCTTGGTCTCTCTAGCTCGTCTACTTAAGTCTTGGTCTCTCTAGCTCGTCTACTTTAGTCTTGGTCTCTCTAGCTCGTCTACTTTAGTCTTGGTCTCTCTAGCTCGTCTACTTTAGTCTTGGTCTCTCTAGCTCGTCTACTTTAGTCTTGGTCTCTCTAGCTCGTCTACTTTAGTCTTGGTCTCTCTAGCTCGTCTACCTTGTACTGTCCCTTCCAAGATGACTTTAAGAAGGAAGTTAAGTCTCTTCACATTGCCAACCAATTTCAGTCGTCTTTTTAAAATTTATGTTCCTCCATTTTCAGCTGATTCAGAGCTTCCTTTTTTGTCTTATTTTTCTTCCACCCAATTTTCCCATTTTTCTATAATTTTCCCAAATTTCAAAGACTTCAATTTTCTGCTCTGTTTTCTTATTACAATCCACAGTTCTGCAACTTACAGAAATGTTGAGTAAATATAACATTTAGTACTTCTAGTTTTAGTGATGATGTTATTTGCTTTGATGTGAGAATATTTTTCATGTTAAAATGGCTTTTTGACACTCCTGTTCTTTTGTTTATGTCTTTCATTTGCCATCATTTGTTATAATATGTTCATGATAGCTATATTCTTAAACTCTTTTTAGGTTCTTTCCAACTATTTCAATCAATATTTCCTTGTATATTTTGTGTCTTTTCTTTTCTGTGCTAGTAATAATAGTTTTAGTCTTTTTAATATTTATTTTCAGTCCATATACTTTGCTTGTCTTGTTAATTTTGTCCACTTGTTATATTATTATTACGTATCCCGAATTGTCTCTATTAATACGGTATCACCAGCATATCTTAGATTGGTTCTCAATCGGGGTCTGCAAACATCAACAATTGGGGTCTGCAAACATCAACAATCGGGGTCTTCAAACATCAACAATCGGGGTCTGCAAACATCAACAATCGGAGTCTGCAAACATCAACAATCGGGGTCTGCAAACATAAACAATCGGGGTCTGCAAACATCAACAATCGAGGTCTGCAAACATCAACAATCGGAGTCTGCAAACATCAACAATCGGGGTCTGCAAACATAAACAATCGGGATCTGCAAACGTCAACAATTGGGGTCTGCAAACATCAACAATCGGGGTTTCCAAACATCAACAATCAGGGTCTGCAAACATCAACAATCGGGCTCTGCAAACATCAACAATCGGGGTCTGCAAACATCAACAATCGGGGTCTGCAAACATCAACAATCGGGGTCTGCAAACATCAACAATCGGGGTCTGCAAACATCAACAATCGGGGTCTGCAAACATCAACAATTAAGGATTGCAAACATCAACAATCGGGGTAAACATCAACAATTGAGTTCTGCAAACATCAACAATCAAGGTCTGCAAACATCAACAATCGGGGACTGCAAACATAAACAATCTGGGTCTACAAACATAAACAAATGGGGTCTGCAAACATCAACAATCGGGGTCTGCAAACATCAACAATAGGGGTCTGCAAACGTCAAAAATCGGCGTCTGCAAACATCAATAATCGGGGTCTGCAAACATCAACAATCGGCGTCTGCAAACATCAATAATCGGGGTCTGCAAACATCAACAATCGTCGTCTGCAAACATCAACAATAGAGGTCTGAAAACATCAACAATAGAGATTTGCAAACATCAACAATAGAGGTCTGAAAACATCAACAATAGAGGTCTCAAAACATCAACAATAGAGATTTGCAAACATCAACAATAGAGGTCTGAAAACATCAACAATAGAGATTTACAAACATCAACAATAGAGGTCTGCAAACATCAACAATAGAGGTCTGAAAACATCAACAATAGAGATTTGCAAACATCAACAATAGAGATCTGAAAACATCAACAATAGAGGTCTGAAAACATCAACAATAGAGGTCTGAAAACATCAACAATAGAGGTCTGAAAACATCAACAATAGAGGTCATCAAACATTAAAAATCGGGGTCTGCAAACATCAACAATAGAGGTTTGCAAACATCAACAATCGTGGCTTCCAAACATCAACAATAGAGGTTTGCAAACATCAACAATCGAGGTCTGTAAACATCAACAATCGTGGCTTGCAAACATAAACAATCGAGGTCTGTAAACATCAACAATCGAGGTCTGTAAACATCAACAATCGAGGTCTGTAAACATCAACAATCGGTGACTGCAAACATCAACAATCAAGATCTGCAACCAAAGGGGAAAAGACAGACCTGGAAGTTGATTTATTGTCCTGACATGCATGAGTTACATTGCACAATAATTTCCCGAACTCTCGATATTCCCTCGACAGTGGAAAGCACTAGAAAAATAGAGAATCTGTAAATGAAGTATTCCAAGAATAGATGGAAGTTAGCGGTAATAAGTTACAGTTGAGCTGAGTATCTCGAATTTATGTTTTCAGAAACGTTAATTTCAAACGATATCACAACCAGCGTTTACGTCCCCTTTCAATTAAGTGCAACAACTGCTTTCAGGTCATTGATTTCACTTTACGATTATCTCCCATAGGAAAGACATCAAATTACCTGCTATATTTGTTAACATTTTCTTTCTTTGTAATTCTATAGGTGAATTTACTTGATGATTTTTTTATCTGCCTAAAAACAATGTCATTATCTAATAATGTTATTTTCTTGTTTCTGGCTCGGTACTCATGTTCCTTACAGCGCCGAGTAAGTCGTTTTGACATAGCTTTACTGATTCTGCCATAAATAATTTGTGAGACGCTATTATATTTTTATTCTATCTTTTGGGGGGCTTTTTAATGTCATTTTCTATTGCTGTATTTTGTGGTTAACACTTATTGCAGAATGTTATATATGCCCACATCTTGAGTGTGTTCTTTCTGACGTAACTTAGAATCAGAGCCACGAGTACTCTTCCTCTGGTACCTTCATTCATGGTTGTTATCTCTGTAGTCAGCTTTGTTATTACTCTAGGCACAGTTGTTTTTCATTGATACTTCAGTTGATTCTCTTGTTTGTGTCTTTTCGGGAAAATAAAAATAAAGACACACAAAAAAATCGCCTTTGCCCTGGTGTTATTTGTTTTGATGTTAGTATATTTTTGTCATGACATTAGAAGTACTTTTTGCCATTCCAATTCTTTTGTTTATTTCATTTGTACATTTTCATCACTTGTTATAGTATGTCCAAGGTAGTTGTAGTTCTGAACTGTCTCCAGGTCTATGCCTTCATTTGAAGTCATCATCATCATCGAGTGCCGTCTCCGCAACGAAGGTTGGCTACCATGGAGCGCCATTCTGCTCTGTCTCTTGCTTTGATGGTGCAGGTTGTCATAGGCTGATTTCTCCATCTTTTGATGTTACTCGTCCATGTTAGTCTTGGTCTGCCACTGCCGCTTTTACCTTGTATTTTCCCCTCCAGGATTACTTTTAGTAGGCTGTTGTGTCTTTTAACATTGCCCAAAAATTGCATTTATCTTGTTTGAATTGTGCTTAGTGGATTTCTTCATTTTTAGTTGTTTTAAGACTTCATCGTTTGTTTTCTTTTCCTACCATCCAATTGTGCCTATTTTTCTATATATCCATATTTCAAAGGCTTCAATTCTCTGTTCTGTTTTCTTGTCTAATGTCAATGTTTCTGCACCATACAGGAATATTGAGAAGATGTAATATTTTGTTATTCTTAGTTTTAGCCCTGGTGTTATTTTTGATGTTAGTATGTTCTTCATGACATTAAAATTACGTTTTGCCATTCCTATTCTTTTGTTTATTTCAGTTGTACATTTTCCATCACTGGTTATAGTATGTCCAAGGTAGTCGTAGTTCTGATCTGTCTCTAGGTCTATTCCTTCAATTTTGATATCCACTTGTTGGTTTTGAGTATTTCCTTTTTTGTGATCAGACAATTGAAGTGCCTACACATTTTATAATTCATCTTCTTCGCTCTCAGTAAAGGGGGATATCTCTTGCGTTTTGTCTCAATTTACAGCGAATATATTGTACTTCCGCCACTCGTCCTGATTCTTAAATGTCGTTACGACATGTTATTATCAATCAATCAAATACCGGGCCTGCTGGAGTAGGTGATCATGTCTCTCCACAATTTTCGATCTCGACAATTATTTATCATTTCTGTTGTTGACCTTCTGCCAAGCCATTCTCTTAAGCTGTCTGGTATTTTTTCACTTTGTTTTCCTCTATCTCTTCGTCCCTCAATCTTCCCAGTTTTTCCCTTCTCATTACATGACCAAAAAATGATGATTGTTTCTTCCTAATATTGGAAATTAGCTCTCTTTTTGCTTTGGCCTCTTTCAGAACGTTTTCATTACTCTTCTTAGCTGCCCATGGTATTCTCAACATTCTTCTGTAAAACCACATTTCTACATACTCCAGTGATGTTCTTGTCTGTTGTCCTATTGTCCATGATTCACATCCGTATGTTAAGAGTGGCTCTACATAACATTTAAGAACGAATAACGATGTTATTATAGAACAACCTTTCCTTCGCTCTTCGTCCCCTAATCACTGAGCTAGTCAGATAACCTGATACTAATAAAGTAATAGGAAGTGGAGTATGGTCTTGATCAATTTTGGTTCACTATTTCTAATGCCACGCGAAGCAGAAAGAGGAACAGTAATAGGAAACTCTTTATACAGAGCTTCTCAGCAGGAGGCAATCTGATCATCAGAAGTAGGCCCTTCCTGCAAGTGTTTCTGCCCTTTAGCTTCTTGACACTCTAGAGGATGTGGGCCCGCCTGGAAGTCATGACTCCCAGGCGTCGACCTCCAGACTGCATTGAACCAAAAAAGTAAGTAAAGTACCCCCGTCACGCCAAGTGGCGTATAGGTAATATGGTGTTAGTGACCACCTATATTTTACAGACCTTCGGCACATGATTTTTGGGGTAATGAGGTCAGTATTACGCCCGTGCCGCTTTACTTTCCCAGAAAAAATCCGGTACCCATTAAAGGCTGGGTGAACCCGGAAGCCGTCGATTGGGATCGAACCCTACCTCTTGTCCTTTGTAGTCCAGTTTACTAACCACTGAGCTATCGCGGCTCCATAGAACCTCTAAGGTTAACACTATATTCGGCGTGTAATAACTACCATTATTCTGCGCAACACTTCTCATCGAATCTACTGTCTACATTCTGTAGCGTTCGACTGTCTTAATTTTAACCTGTCATATAAAATGTAAAAGTAAAACAACCTAACCTCTCTGCCACCAAATATTATCATCCCCTAGCTAGCTAGAGCTCTTTTCCATACGTTTCACCGCACTGTGCGCGACGCTCAGTTTGATTAGTGTGAACGCCATCAAACCATATTCTTTTTACATGTCTTGTATCATCTTGATATTGGTGATATCGAATAGCTTGTTCAATTATCTAAACATTCATATCTAATATGTTATGTGTTAGATACATATCAATATGTAGATTGATTCTTAAAACCATGAAAAATTTTGTCTTTGAAATCTCTTCTGTTGCGTCGATAAAAAGCTTATGTACGGAAAGAGCTAGCCGATCATGCTACAAAATGACAGACAGGGGAACAGAACTGAACAGACCAACAACAAATTCGTGCAATGTAACTATCACGAGCAAAGAACTGTACACTCGTCACGAGCTGGATTAAATTACTCCTCGTCCCTTCCTCGCTATTTAACTACTGACTCTCTAGTCCCGATTGCATCGATATTTTGTTTGAAACCAATTGAGCCGGCCGGTCAGGAATGATGGATAAAAGCGAAATGGCGGGCATTATCACGTGTTCGGAAATACTCTACTTAAATGGGTTATAATGACACAGAGGGCGTACATGTGTGCACAGGGATTAACTGGTAAGTGTTGGGAAAAAAACATTCACTTTGTTACTTCCATTCAGGCATACAATTATATTGTTACTGGAACATTGTTTAGAAGCATCTGAGAACTAGGAAATTATTTGATATATTATTATATTGATATATTATTATATTGATATATTATTATATTGATATATTATTTGATGGCGCTCAATGGTAGCCAACCTTCTTTGCGGAGACGGCACTCAATGATGATGATGATGGTTTCTTGGAGACGCATCAGAAGCGGATCAACATGAAGGTGGTTTCAAGACATCAAGGAGATCTTGAACATGACAACAGAAGAAGTGGGAGATCTGGGTAGAGACAGATTCTTTCAAACGGGAGGTGGTGAATGCACCATTTTGCCAAGGATACGTGACCTAATGATGATGATGTGGACGAAGGTCTCCCAAACTATAACACGGTTTCCAATTCTTAGTTAAGTTCCTTCAGAAGGAAACAAATAACGTTAATAAATATAAATGTAACGTATTAAAATTAAGAATAGTGATGCATAATAGTTATACGTATAGTTGTGCATATATTATTTATATTAATATAACTATAACAGGTCATTAATATTGTTGATTGTTATCGTTTCAAGAAAATGATACAAATGAAATTTTGTGGTCATGTTAAAAGACACAACAGTCTAATAAAAGTAATATTAGAAGGGAAAATACAAGGTAAAAGAGGCAGAGGCAGGCCAAGACTAACATGGACGAGTAGCATCAAAAGATAGACAAGTCAGCCTATGGCAATCTGCACCATCAAAGCAAGAAACAGAGTGGAATGGCGCTCCATGTTAGCCAACCTTCGATGCGGAGAGGGCACTCAATGATGATGATGATGATGATGATGATGATTCATTTATTAGGTATTTTCGCTAATATTTATTACTTTATTAATTTCTGAGTGTTCTGATTTGTTCCACGATGACGGCTGATAGTAGAAACGTTGGACATTATTTTTGTGGAATCTGTTCTTACTTAACAGTTGAGCAAACGTTCATTCAGAACGAAATGTTTTGCTGAGTGTGTTTGTTAGTTGGGTACTTCCTTATGGTGTGCTACGGTATCGATTGTTTGAAACAAATAACATGTCGGGACAGAGGAAACAAAATTAGATATAAGAACATAAGAGAAGGAATTCACGAACTTTGAATTCAAAGCAGAAACAAAAAAATGACTGTTTGAAAAAAAATACCGTCAGATTTCCTACCATCAACTAAGGCAATGTAAAGGAAAGGGGTCAATGAAAATAAATGAAAAAAAAAGCAATGTGAAGCTGCAAAAAAAAGCTGAATGTGAAAGAGAAATGATGGGGGAAAAAATAGAACACATTGTATGGTTAAAGCTTTATGTAATTAATGGACGGAACAAATTTGAACGACGTTTCTGCTCAATATGCCTTCAGCGGGATCAAACAAACAACATACACACACACACACATATGCAAGTAAATCAAATTAGTCAAAAATAGCTAACTACAGTTCGTGCAGAAATTTATGCCCACAGAGTTTGTTAATTATCTCGGAAACTGTTTGATGAATTTCAATAATTTTTTTATGAAATCGTATTTTTTCACCGAACTTAAGCCTGATTTGTTTCCCCTACTGTCATGCATTTAGGAAAGATTCTTGTTTCTTTGAGGTATATAAAAATATGATTTTCTTGGCTGTCCTAATTTGTAGGAGTTTACAATTCCCACATTTGTTGTAATCAACATTGTCATTTAAAAAGACAAAATGTCACGTGTTTATCCACACATTCTTAGCACTTGCTCGCACTTATTGAACGTGATTTTGAAAGACGCGCCACTTTTGTCATTTCCGATCTCTTGTTAAATAGGTTCAGAGTCGTACTTTGAAAAAAAAATATTTACTATTCATGTATAATCCTTTACATGTGATAATTTGTAAGCTATTGTGAAGTGATTACTTGATTTTTATAATCATGAAGAGTTTAAAGTATAAATTCATCACTATATAAGAAGCTAACTGTGTTATTGTACAGGCACTTTTGCGATTATCTATTTCCATTGACGAAGATATAGAATCAAATAAAAAATGTGTTAATCATATCTCATATTTTGGTGTATGTCAGTGTTAGTCATGCCTCATATCGTTGTGTGTATGTCAGTGTTAGTCACGTCTCATATCGTTGTGTGTATGTCAGTGTTAGTCACGTCTCATATCGTTGTGTGTATGTCAGTGTTAGTCATGCCTCATATCGTTGTGTGCATGTCAGTGTTAGTCACGTCTCATATCGTTGTGTGTATGTCAGTGTTAGTCATGCCTCATATCGTTGTGTGTATGTCAGTGTTAGTCATGCCTCATATCGTTGTGTGTATGTCAGTGTTAGTCATGCCTCATATCGTTGTGTGTATGTCAGTGTTAGTCATGCCTCATATCGTTGTGTGTATGTCAGTGTTAGTCATGCCTCATATCGTTGTGTGCATGTCAGTGTTAGTCATGCCTCATATCGTTGTGTGTATGTCAGTGCTAGTCACATCTCATATCTTTGTGTGTGCATGTCTGTGTTAGTCACCTCTAGTGACTCGGGCAGATGGTGCTCGTAAACCTGGGAGGGCCGACCATCTAAGGGCAGAATCCCCTTACAGAAAAGACAATCTTCTGCCTTGCAGGAAGATTGGGGACAATCAAATGCTAAGGAAAGCAAACCTGAATAAAATACTGGCTGAAATCGGATGCACTGGGCCACTGGCGCAGAGCACAGTGCAACGTTTTAGCATGGAATTCAATCAGAGTGGATCTAACAGACTCTAATTATGATGTTCTGTCTGTGAGGTCGATCAATTCACTTAAACAGACAGCTGTCTTCATGTGAGAGTCTGGAATCCTACTTTGATTAGTCTTGATCGCAGAGGGAATTGCTAAGAGTGAAAATGAGTTACAAGAAATGTTGGACATTATAGTGAAAGAATGCAAAAATAAAAGAATTCAGCCTTAATAGCAAAGAGACAGAAGTAATGGTAACAACAAAGAAAAGGACATCACCTCAGTGCAAAATAAAGATAAGTGGAACAATATTAAAACAGGTAAATGAATTTAAATATTTGGGGACTTTGTTAACCTCAGACGGATGATGTTCAAAAGTGGTGAGATGCAGAATGGCTCAGGCAAAAGCAGCTTTCCAGAAAATGAGGAAGATACTTTGCAATCCATTTTTGACAATAGAAACAAGAAAAAGAGTTCTTAAATGTTATGTAGAGCCAGTATTAACATATGGATGTGAATCATGGACAATAGGAGAACAGACAAGATAATCACTGGAGTCTGTATAAATGTGGTTTTACAGAAGAATGTTGAGAGTACCATGGACAGCTAAGATGAGTAATGAAAACGTTCTGAAAGAGGCCAAAGCAAAAAGAGAGCTAATGTCCAATATTAGGAAGAAACAATCATCATTTTTTTGGCCATGTAACGAGAAAAGAACAGCTGGAATATATTGTAACAACTGGGAAAATTGAGGGACGAAGAGATAGAGGGAAGCAAAGTTGGAACAGAAAGTTGTGGAGAGACATGATCACTTACGACAGCAGGCCCGGTACTTGATGAGGATGAGTTCGTCTCCTCGTGACATGAGCACAGCGGTTACGTTAACGATTCAGTAAGAATGTAGCTCAAGCATGACGGTATTCAGGCGAATAGACACAAATCAATTAGTTTATTATCATCAGGCGATCGGAGATAATGATGGTAGTCACTTCCAGGACGACATTGTCACTTCACCTTCAAATTCTGAAGCCTTCTTTTCTTTCTTTCCGTTTTTCTTTTTTTCTTTCTCACTTTCTTTCTTTCTCTTTCTTCACTTCCTTTATTCACTCTCTCTTGTACCTGTTCGAGTGTCGAGGGAGACAACAAAGTTCTCTTTCTCTCCATATAAACGGCTTTATTCATTACCAATTGATCATACCATTGTATTTATTTGACGTTTTCTGTCCATCTTACTCTGGGTCTGCCTATTCTCTCTTCTCATCTTTTAAAATATGCTTTGTATGGAAATGAACCACACGGAATTTTTCTAGATGTGCAAACCAGTTAATTTATTGTTTCTGTATATAGCTAAGCATAAGTTCAATGCCTACATTTTCTCTTATAGTATCATTCTGATTCTGGCTTTTCTCAGACAATAACCAGCCTAGTTCTAATTATGACAAGTCGTTAGTGACCAACCTGAAGCATAAGAAAATTAAAGTACCCCCGTCACGCCAAGTGGTGTATAGGGAATATGGTGTTAGCGACCATAAATTTTACAGACCTTCAGCACATGATTTTTGGGGTAATGTGGTCGGTATTACGCCCGTCACGCTTCACTTTCCCTGAAAAAAAATCAGATACCCATTAAAGGCTGGGTGAACCCGGAAGTCGTCGGTTGGGATCGAACCCTACCTCGTGTCCTTTGTAGTCCAGTTCACTAACCACTGAGCTATCGCGGCTCCCCAAGTTACACACAAGCGCGCTATCAAATGCACAACTGATAGCTCATAAGAAAAGGTAGACATAACATTTGATTCTATAATCGATGTAAACTATATTAACCTTACAGTCAAGTGTGAAAACTGTGAGTTGAACAGAATCAGGTATCACTTCCTCTTTTACTCATCATCGTCATCATCATCATGTGCCATACCTGTTGACGTAGGCGATCATGTCCTTCCACAATCTTCTATCTACAGTGCATCGTATCAGTTCTGTTGTTGACTGTTTTCCATGCCATGACACCAAACTACCCAGTATTTTATCTCTTTGTCGTCTGCGATCTCTCTTTCTTTTTATTTTGACAGTTGTAAACAAGTATTCTAATTTTCCTCTTCTCATGATGTGCCGGTAAAATGTTGATTGTTTCTTTATAATGTTTTTTAAGAGCTCCCTTTTTGTGTTGGCCTCTGAGAATATCCTCATTGGTCTTTTTAGCTGTCCAGGGAACTTTCAACATTCTTCTGAGAAATCCCATCTCTGTGGCCTCTAATCGTCTTTTCATTTGTTTGTCTACTGTCCATGATTCGATTCCATAGGTCAGAATTGGTTCTATATAGCGCTGATGAACTCTCTTTCTCATTTTTATTGACATAGATTTGTTGCATAAGATACTTTTCATTTTCTGAAATGCTATTTTGGCCTGAGCTATTCTGCTTTTTATTTCAATGGTGCATCTCCCATCTGATGTTATTATTGTGCCCAAGTATATGACGGGTTGCACTTGTTTCAAATTTGTCTCGTTTATTTTTATGCTGCATGATGGTGATGATTGTTTCTTCGATATGACCATTACTTCTGTCTTCTTACTATTCAGACTGAGACCTTTCTTGTTGCTTTCTTTTACTATTATGTCTATCATTTCTTGTAGTTCATTCTCTGTCTCTGCTATTAAGGCTGTGTCATCCGCATATCGCAAATTATTTATGTTGTGACCTTTGACTTCAATTCCTTTTTTGTCTACTACTGATCTAATAATATGTTTGCTGTAAAGTGAAAACAAATCCGGCGACAGAACACAGCCTTGTCTGACTCCTTGTTTTATAAGTTGAAACTGTCCTGTTTGGTTGGTAATTCGTATAGCTGCTGTTTGTTGCTGTGTTTTTTAATGATTCACAGATCTTACCATCAATAATTTCTCCTACATATTGATTATTTCTACATGCTTTAATTTGTCAAATGCTTTTGTGTAGTCGATAAAGCACATATATGAATCTTTCATTACTCTCTGTTACTACTTTCTCGTTAAAGTCAGATTCCCATT
The DNA here is from genome assembly GCA_032433765.1 of Megaustenia siamemsis. Classification (NCBI taxonomy): domain Eukaryota; kingdom Metazoa; phylum Mollusca; class Gastropoda; order Stylommatophora; family Ariophantidae; genus Megaustenia; species Megaustenia siamemsis. Next base: position 43,022,742 of record JAVIAB010000046.1, read on the forward strand.
TATAGAGTGTGGCCGATTGATATGTGTCCAGGGAAGAATAAATTAACAAAGTTTTGTCTGTGAAGTCAGCGTGCTACTTCTGGGTAATTACGCGTTCGAAAATAGAAAAAGTATCATTTGAGCTCATTTAGCCCATAAACATTACGTTTGTTATTTAACAGAGTTTAAAATTAAAATTAGGCGTTATATAAATAATCATTACACTAGATAAACATCATCATCATCATCATGTACCCTGCCAGTTGGCGTAGGCGATCATGTCCCTCCACAATCTTATATCTACAGTGCATCGTATCAGTTCTGTTGTTGACTGTTTTCCATGCCATGACACCAAGCTATCCAGTGTTTTCTCTCTTTGTCGTCCGCGATCTCTCTTTCCTTTTATTTTGCCAGTTGTAACCAAATATTCCAACTTTCCTCTTCTCGTGATGTGCCCGAAAAATGTTGATTGCTTCTTAGATAAACATCAGCATATTATGATTCTGCATGACCGACACACACACACTTGCATACACACACACGCACGCACGCACACATCTCCCACGGATGCACGCGCATACAAACAAGCACACACTTACACATTTTGACGGACCCATGCAATAACACATCACTCATGCACATGTTTTCGTAACATCGAACTCATTACAGACATTCATGCGTGCAATAAAACATAAACAAATTGAAACATTCATATATATGAACGCGTATAAACAAACAGATAGACAAACATACATACATACATGCATACGAACATATATACATACATTATGTCAAAAATGTGTTCGAAAGACTTAAATAGCAAAGAGAACGTAAACACATACCGGATGTTTCAACAGCCATGTTGAGTTTCTAATGACATGTTAGATGGCGAGACTGTGAAGTGAAAGGCAAATAATACAGGGGCACAAGAACTCAAACTTCAAGATCTCATAGGGAGAACATATAGCTATGCATGGAATCATACACACTCGCAAACACACAAAAGCATATGCATATGTATTTTTCAACGTGTTATTTATGTGGCTATGTCGAATGGAAATTTAAAAAAAAACAGTACAAAAGTAAAAATATACATACAAATGTTTAGTTCATAAAATTGCATTTATACAAGAGGAAGAAAATGACGTAGATGAATATATATGTACTCATATTAAACGTATTAATATACGTGTTCCTTTGAAAATAGCTCAGCTGTTCTTTGTGTGGACACTGGACCAAGCCCCTTGTGTAGTAGTTCACTACATATATAACCCACATTCCTACAATGAGCACTAAAAATACACATGCTTCGTTAGTTATTTCTGTTTGCCTATATTCATTATTTCGTTTGTTCTGTTAAAAACATCTTGTGTAACAAAAGTATATTTACATTTTCAACATCCGAGGTGAGGTTAGGTCTCGTCAGCTATTGGCTCCTGGCTACACAGTGACGATCTTATCACACGAATCAATTAAGAGGAAGTGGTATGTTTAAAGCACTCGGAAAACATGACAAATAATCAACAGAATAAAATAACAAAGAACAATATATGGAACAAAGTAGTGTTTTAGTGTTCTCTAGCGTTTGGCTTTTCGTGGCAAGGCGCTGTGCCACTGAGTACGGGTTCGATCCTGCTTTGGTCCAAATATTGTTCTTTGGTTTTTTTTTCTGTTGTTGATTATTTGTCATTTTTTTCCGAGTGCTGTAGACATAACTCTTCCTCTGAATTGATTCACTGATTATCGCCTCGGAAGTTTACCTCTATAATAATATTCAGTTATTATTATTTGTCTCCTGACAACCTTATAAACCACGTTAACAGGTGGGAAGGCGGACATTAACTGCAAGGGGTTCACGGAATCGAAGACACCACAACGGAAACCATCATCATCATCATTGGCCATACCTGTTGGCGTAGGCGATCATTTCTTTCCACAACCTTCCATTCACCGTGCATCGTATCAGTTCTGTTGTTGACTGTTTTCCATACCATGACACCAAGCTATCCAGTAATTTCTCTCTTTGTCGTCCACGATCTCTCTTTCCCTGTATTTTGGCAGTTGTAGCCAAGTATTCCAACTTTCAACTTCTTTCGCTTGTCTTGAAAAATGTTGATTGTTTCTTTCTGATGTTTTCCAGGGGCTCACTTTTGTGTTGGCCTCTGTTAGAATTTACACGTGTGGCTTTTTTAGCTGTCCTGGGAACTTCCAACATTCTTCTGAGAAATCCCATCTGAGAAATCCCATCTGAGAAATCCCATCTGAGAAATCCCATCTGAGAAATCCCATCTGTGTGGCCGCTAATCGTCTTTTCATTTTTTTTTACTGTCCATGGTTCGTTTCCATATTACCATGCAGAAGGTAATACAGAACATTGATTCAACACTCCGTATCTCACATCTCTCAGCGCTGAAAGGCTGCTGACATGAAGGATATGGGATTTTATAGTTGTAATAGCGTCGCATGAGATGATGGTTATGGTGATGATGAGGATGATGATGGTGATGATGATGATGATGATGATGATGATGTTGGTGATGATGATGATGGCGATGATAATGACAGTGATGATGATGATGATGATGATGTTGATGATGATGGTGATGATGATGATGATGATGATGTTGATGATGATGGCGATGATAATGACAGTGATGATGATGATGATGATGATGTTGATGATGATGGTGATGATGATGATGGTGATGGTGATGATGATGACAGTGATGATGATGATGATGTTGATGATGATGGTGATGATGATGATGTTGATGATGACAGTGATGATGATGATGATGATGATGATGTTGATGATGACAGTGATGATGATGATGTTGATGATGACAGTGATGATGATGATGATGATGATGATGATGATGATGATGATGATGATGATGATGATGATGACAGTGATGATGGTGATGATGGTGATGATGATGATGTTGATGATGATGACAGTGATGATCGTGATGATGGTGATGATGATGATGATGATGATGGTGATGGTGATGATGATGACAGTGATGATGATGATGTTGATGATGATGATGATGACGATGGTGATGATAATGACAGTGATGATGGTTATGGTGATGATGATGATGATGATGATGGTGATGATGATGACGATGATGGTGGTGATGGTAATGATGATGGTGATGATAATGATGGTGATGGTGATGGTAATGACAGTGATGATGTTGATGATGATGATGATGATGATGATGATGATGATGATGATGATGATGAAGATAATGACAGTGATGGTGACGATGAATGTGATGATGATGTAAAATCTTCATCCTTCCAGCTTCCATAGACGTTGCGTACCACTCGTCCTGCTTTCCGTCGTCCATGTCTATACAGTGCGAAATGTTGAACCTTAAGAAAGAAGTCGATGCCTGTCATCTCTGCTTCACTTATCAATGTTTTATTTGGTGTCTCTCAAGGTCAGAGGTGGGCAACACGCGGCCCGTAAACCACTCGTCAAGCTATTTTGTTGACTGGCCCCTATGTGGTGAATAAGATTTTAAAATTTCACTTCCTTCTATCACATCCGCCCATGGTTTACTTTTGTCTTCATTTCCTACCGGTGAACTTGTGTCCGTGTTTTTCTTTGTTTCTTGGCCTGTAACTGTCTTTAAATTTGATTCTGGCTCTTGTTTTGATACTATCAACGTTATTTTTTTTTCTTTCTTTGGGTTGACCCCAGTCTTATAGACATTTTTTTATTGTGCTGTCTCTGTTTTATTGCTTGATTCGGGAGAGGCGGGGGGGGGGGGGGGTTTGTCTCTTTTTACATGTTTGCCGTCTCTTGTTTCGCATATTCTCTACCTCGATAAAATCATCGTTGCCTTACGGTTGGATGGTCTGTTCTTGACTCATGGTAGTTTTGTCTCTGTTTTCTGTGACTTCTGTCCTCCTCCTGTACTCATGGTAATTTTGTCTCTGTTTTCTGTGACTTCTGTCCTCCTGTGCTCATGGTAGTTTTGTCTCTGTTTTCTGTAACTTCTGTCCTCCTGTACTCATAGTAGTTTTATCTCTGTTTTATGTGACTTCTGTCCTCCTCCTGTACTCACGGTAGTTTTGTCTCTGTTTTCAGTATCTTCTGTCCTCCTCCTGTACTCACGGTAGTTTTGTCTCTGTTTTCTGTAACTTCTGTCCTCCTCCTGTACTCACGGTAGTTTTGTCTCTGTTTTCTGTAACTTCTGTGCTCCTCCTGTACTCATGGTAGTTTTGTCTCTGTTTTATGTAACTTCTGTCCTCCTCCTGTACTCACGGTAGTTTTGTCTCAGTTTTCTGTAACTTCTGTCCTCCTCCTGTACTCATGGTAGTTTTGTCTCTGTTTTCTGTAACTTCTGTCCTCCTCCTGTACTCATGGAAATTGTGTCTCTGTTCATAATCATAACTGGCTGGACAAATAGTAATCCATCTCGTTTCCAGTACTCATCTTCCATCCGCAGCACATGTTCAACACACTTCTTCCAGAACGGAATTTCTATTTTTGAGAGAGACCCGCGTGTCAGAACTTCAACATCACACATTTTAAACGTCCTGTTCTGTTCTGCAACTTGTCCTTTGACGTGAGCCCAGACAAGTTCGATTGGATTAAGGTGCGCATGATATGCAGTGAGTCGAAGAGAGGTGTGGCCGTATTTCTCAATGATTTTGTCAACATGGTACACCTTTTTTCTTATTCGTATTTTTCACAAGTTGTAACAATTCGGGTTTTAAATATGTCTGTTTAAATATGTTAAATATGTCGTCAAATTTGACATTTTCATTCGCAAGCCATGTCCTAATTTGCTTTTTTGTATTTGATGCAGTAGGCACTTTGTCTTCCTCTGATACGACATTGTGGTATGATGCATTATCCATGACTATGCATGAAGGTCTCTCCAGTATTGGTAAAAGATCGTTCTCCAACCAATGCCTGAAAATGTTTCCATTCATTTCAGTATGGTAGTCCCTACCGTCGGTACTTTTTGATTGGAAAATAAGTCCCGCATCATGGACAAGACCGTTTTCAGTGCTTCCAGCATGCGTTAATATAATGCGCTGGCCTTTGCTGCTCGGAATTGTTCTTTTGAGTTTGCCATTTACTGACTGCCATTCTTTAGCATAGGTGTGGTGTGCGTTGACCCATGATTCGTCCAAATATACAATATCATACCGTTCACTCTGCCGCTCACGGATGTGTCTTAGGTATTTGCTTCGAGCAATGACCAAGTGTGGTTTTTCACAAATAATATTCCTGCCCACAACAGTTTTTGCATAGTTATAAATTTGCATTTCAAACTCATTGTAATTTAGATATAAATGTTGGTATTTAAAGTCAACAGATTGTCTACTGAGTCTTCAAAAAATTAATAAAGATACGCCTTTCCTTCGGTAATTAATGCTTGGTGCGTCATGTCGTTCAATAACAATTTCAGTTTTGTGCACGGGATTTTCCTGAAGTTAGTGTTTCTGCAATAGCCAAACTATTTTACGTAAACGACCTCACCAAATTAATGCATATATCCTAAAATGGTGTCAAATTCGAACAGGGTGAATTTAATATAGCCTAAAGAAAGAAACTTTTAAACTAGATCAAATTTCTCAGAGCAAAAAATATTTCTATAACGTCATCAATATTCTCAGATTGCATGCACACTTTGAAACCAAAATAACAAGCGGTTATCACGCAAAACTAATTCAGGTGTGATTATGAATTTCTGAACGGGCTATAACTAACTACTGCTAACTGTTATGATACAGACGTATACGACTTCGAGACTTTCAGTGAAGTAATGGACTGTCGAATGCTGCTTAAGAAAAGTGCTGATGTTAAGTACTTAACGCCAGAGAACCTGCTTCGCTTCATTGTGCGGTATGGGGATGACGCATTTCCAAATCTCATAGTTGGTCTTCAGATCTTACTGACTCTTGTAACATCCATTGCCAGCTGTGAAAGGTCTTTTAGTTAATTTAAAATTGATCCTGTCCTACCTGACATCATCCATGGGACAGGAAATACTGTGAGCCTTGGTTTTGCTGGGTGTGGAATGGGAGGCTACCAACAGAATGTTTTGAGGAACTAATCGATAAATTTGCAACACCAAAGGGAATGAAAATTTATCTTTGAAGTTACATAATTAATGCATTACTAATGCATTACATCAAACTATTGATATTACCTTATGTTAACTTTTTAGGTTATTATACATAAAGTAATGTTTTACGTTTTCACACTGTTAAATTAGATTTATAATTTAGTATTAAATACTTGTGCATTTATTCCTTCAAATGCATTCTTGTTTTTATAATTCTGTCAATCTCTGTTATTCAATTATATCTTCTTCGTCTGTAGTTGCTGATGTGATCTTCGTCTGTGATTGTTAATGTGATCTTCGTCTGTTGTTGTTGATGTGATCTTCGTCGGTGATTATTGATAGATCGTGGTCTGTTGTCGTTGATGTGATCTTCGTCTGTGACTGTTAATGTGATCTTTATCTGTAGTTGTTGATGTGATCTTCGTCTGTGATTGCTAATGTGATCTTCGTCTTTGGTTGTTGATGTGATCTTCGTCTGTTGTTGTTGACGTGATCGTCGCCTGTGATTATTGATTGATCTTCGTCTGTTGTCGTTGAAGTGATCTTCGCCTATTGTCGTTGATGTGGTCTTCGTCTGTTGTCGTTGATGTGATCTTCGCCTATTGTCGTTGATGTGATCTTCGTCTGTTGTCGTTGATGTGATCTTCGACTGCTGTCGTTGATGTAATCTTCGTCTGTGATTATTGATTGATCTTCGTCTGTGATTATTGATTGATCTTCATCTGTTGTTGTTGATGTGATCTTCGTCTGCTGTCGTTGATGTGATCTTCGTCTGTGATCATTAATGGATCTTCGTCTGTTGTTGTTGATGTGATCTTCGTCTGTTGCCGTTGATGCGAATCTTCGTCTGCTGTTGTTGATGTGATCTTAGTATGTTGTTGTTGATGTTATCTTCGTCTGTTGTTGTTGATGTGATCTTAGTATGTTGTTGTTGATGTTATCTTCGTCTGTTGTTGTTGATGTGATCTTAGTATGTTGTTGTTGATGTTATCTTCGTCTGTTGTTGTTGATGTGATTGTCGTCTGTTATTATTGATGTGATATTCGTCTGTTGTTAATGTGATCTTCCTCTGTTGTCGTTAATGTGATCTTCGTCTGTTGTTGTTGATGTGATCTTCGTCTGTAGTTGTTTATGTGATCTTCGTCTGTTGTTATTGATGTGATCATCATCTTTGGTTATTGATGTGATCTTCATCCGTTGTTGCTGATGTGATCGTCATCTGTGATTATTGATTGATCTTCATCTGTTGTTGTTGATGTAATCTTCGTCTGTTGTTATTGATGTGATCTTCGTCTGTTGTTATTGATGTGATCTTCGTATGTTGTTGCTGATGTGATCTTCGTCTTTAATTGTTAATGTGATCTTCGTCTGTTGTTGCTGATGTGATCTTCGTCTTTAATTGTTAATGTGATCTTCGTCTGTTGTTGTTGATGTTATCTTCGTCTGTGATTGTTAATGTGATCTTCATCTGTGATTGTAAATGTAATCTTCGTCTGTTGTTGCTGATGTGATCTTCGACTGTGATTGTGAATGTGATCGTCGTCCGTGATTGTTAATGTGATTTTCGTCTGTTGTTATTGATGTGATCATCATCTTTGGTTATTGATGTGATCTTCGTCTGTTGTTGTTAATGTGAACTTAGTCTGTGATTGTTAATGTGATCTTCGTCTGTGGTTATTGATTGATCTTCGTCTGTTGTCGTTGATGTGATCTTCGTCTGTGGTTATTGATTGACCTTCGTCTGTTGTTGTTAATGTGATCTTTGTCTATGGTTATTGATTGATCTTCGTCTGTTGTCGCTGATGTGATCTTCGTCTGTCGTCGTTGATGTGATCTTCGTCTGTGGTTATTGATTGACCTTCGTCTGTTGTTGTTAATGTGATCTTTGTCTATGGTTATTGATTGATCTTCGTCTGTTGTCGCTGATGTGATCTTCGTCTGTTGTTGTTGATGTGATTGTCGTCTGTTGTTATTGATGTGATCTTCGTCTGTGGTTATTGATGTGATCTTCGTCCGTTGTTTTTAATGTGATCTTCGTCTGTGATTATTTATTGATCTTCGTCTGTTGTCGTGGATATGTTCTTCGTATGTTGTTGTTGATGTGATCTTCGTCTGTTGGTGTTGATGTGATCTTCATCTGTTGTCGTTGATGTGATCTTCGTCTGTTTCTCTTTGATGTGATCTTCGTCTGTTGCTGTTAACGTGATCTTCGTCTGTTGTCGTTAATGTGATCTTCGTCTGTTGTTGTTGATGTGATCCTCGTCTGTTGTTCTGATGTGATCTTCATATGTGATTATTGATTGATCTTCATCTGTTGTTGTTGATGTAATCTTCGTCTGTGGTTGTTGATGTGATTTTCGTCTGTTGTTATTGATGTGATCTTCGTCCGTCGTTGATGATGTGAGCTTCGTCTGTGATTATTGATTGATCTTTGTCTGTTGTTGCTAATGTGATTTTCGTCTGTGGTTATTGATGTGATCTTAGTCTGTTGTTGTTGATGTGAGCTTCGTCTGTGATTATTGATTGATCTTCATCTGTTGTTGTTGATGTGATCTTCGTCTGTGGTTGTTGATGTGATCTTTGTCTGTGGTTGTTAATGTGATCTTCATGTGTAATTTTTTATGTGATCTTTGCGGTTGTTGATGTGATCCTTATCTGTGATTGTTCATGTCATCTTCGCCTGTGATTATTGATGTGATCTTTATCTGTGATTTTGTTATGTGATCTTTATCTGTTGTTGTTGTTGTTACATTAAGAATTTCGTTGTAGCTGCTCCACTCTTTCAATACTAGTCTGGCTTTACTTGTTTCTCCACCGAACTCTCCCCGGATGCTAACCAAAAAAAAGCCGATAACAATGGCTGCGATACCAGATCAATCCTTTCACGATGAACAGGCTAATATTTTTATGTTTTTATTTTTTGCTCGTAAATCCACAAAATTAACACAATAATTCTAGACAATTAAGGCAATAATTCTAGACAATTAAGGCAATAATTCTAGACAATTAAGGCAATAATTCTAGACAATTAAGGCAATAATTCTAGACAAATCCACTAACCACTCAACCGGAAGTATATCAATAATACATGCATCTCTTAAATAGGATGTATCTTCAAAGAATGTGATATTTTAATTGCTTGTTCGCAGTCTATGTGTGTTATAATCTGAAGAACTAATCAAATATGCAGAGATAGTGAGTTAACAAATTACAAAAATGAAGACGTATTGTTCCTTAGAGAGTTTGAGTTCTTACGTCATATTGTAACGTCATTGCAGCAAATGGAATTATATTTTCTTGTTAAAAAGAATTATTTGTACACGTCCTTAGTTCACAAACACGTATGATTGTAGATTTTTTTTTTTTCGAGCGGTTTTTAAACTGCGTTTTTATTTTTAACCGAGGCATTACTCGTGCCATTTGTGAATGGGAAATATCGTTTGTGTGCTTGTGTTTTTATTGTTGTTTGTTATTGATTTATTTTTGCCATCACCATAGGTAAATGTATCTGCGATATGGCTGCCAAGTCCGCGATAGCTCAGTGGTTAGTGAACTGGGCTACAGAGGGCATGAGGTAGGGTTCGATCCCAACCGACGGCTACCGGGTTCACCCAGCCATAAATGGGTACTGGATTTTTTTTTTCTGGGAAAGTAAAGAGGCACGGGCATAATACCGACCACATTACCCCAAAAATAATGTGCAGAAGGTCTGTAAAATTTATGGTCACTAACACCATATTCCCTATACGCCACTTGGCGTGACGGGGGTACTTTACTTTTTTACTTTAATATGCTTATATATGTTTACTAAAACATGGATATTAGACAAGAAAACAGAACAGAAAATTGAAGCCTTTGAAATGTGGATTTATAGAAGAATAGGTAGAATTGGATGGAAGGAAAAGATAACAAACGATAAAGTTTTAAAACAACTGAAAATAAAAAGAGAACTGCTAAACACAATTAAGACAAGACAAATGAAATTTTTCGAGCATGTTAAAAGACACAACAGCCTACTAAAAGTAATATTGGAAGGAAAAATACAAGGTAAAAGAGGCAGACCAAGACTAACATGGACGAGTAACATCAAAAGATGGACAAGTCAATCTATGACAGCCTGCACCATCAAAGCAAGAAACAGAGTAGAATGGCGATCCATGGTAGCCAACCTTCGTTGCGGAGAAGGCACACAATGATGATGATGATTAATATGCGGTGAAATATCATTTACTGTTCGATCTTTTGACCTTTTTTAGTCCAGGTCACTAACCACTGAGCTATCTCGGCTCTCATACCCGTTGTGCATTGAGGATTATATGTGCACAGAACTATCTGACATAGGTTTGGGTTCAAGGCCAGAACTAAACAAACAGCCTGTCTGATCCGTTAGTTCCCATTGATGGGTTCAAGGCCAGAACTAAACAAACAGCCTGTCTGATCCGTTAGTTCCCAAAGTAGTTTTGCGATCACCAAAACGATGAGCTGTTTAAGATCTTTCTCAATTTGTCTCTCTCTTTTCTGCGCCTGTTTCCAGATTTGATCGAATGATTTCCCTGTCCAGTATTTGAAATCAGCACATTCAGCAAAACGTCATTTCCGGTAGAGGTCGTGCACGTGCACGATTCAGCATAATTTAAGGTCGGTCAACTTAATGGAAATTGTGAACGGCATTAGGAAGCTCTTCTCCAGCCAGACGCCATTATGCATAAATGTTCTCAATAGAATGAAAACTTAACTGATTTTAAAGTTAATATCATAGATACTCACAAAATTATTCTAACAGAATGCGTTAGCATGAATCAAAACAGACAATTCTTTGCAGGTAACCAGAATAAAAAAAAAAAAAATTAAAACAGCATTTGAAAATAAAATGGAAACTGATATATGCATTGCCAGATTTTTAAGATTTGGAGGCTTATGTCCAATCTCGTGGAGGCATCACGAACCAAACTTGCCATATATACTTTTTTTGCAGCCAAAATCAAGAAATCTAACTTTCTAATTTAGTTGGTGACAGATAATTTTGTTTATATTCTGCGCTTTTCCTGACATTTGACATTTGTTGCAATAATAAAAATACACCATATATTTTTTAATTAAATTATACTTATATTTAACTAGTCATTTTTGCTCAAAGATTAGAAACATGTAATTGAATAATTATATATAGGCACAAGTTAAAATAATGGGAATGAGATTCAATCTTGTCACGTTGACATTTTAATGTAGGAGTTACCAAATTTTGTCTGAATTCTCATGCAAAAAAGTAAAGGAGAAGACTTTCAGAATTTCAAATCTCGTCTGTCTCTCAGATTATAGTTGAAATCAATCTGCAGTGGTTGATATACAGGCTTGTGTGATGAGTCTTGGTATGAGATCAATCTACAGTGGTTGATATACATGTTTGTGTGATGAGTCTTGGTATGAGATCAATCTGCAGTGGTTGATATACATGTTTGTGTGATGAGTCTTGGTATGAGATCAATCTGCAGTGGTTGATATACATGTTTGTGTGATGAGTCTTGGTATGAGATCAATCTACAGTGGTTGATAAACATGCTTGTGTGATGAGTCTTGGTATGAGATCAATCTGCAGTGGTTGATATACATGTTTGTGTGATGAGTCTTGGTATGAGATCAATCTACAGTGGTTGATAAACATGCTTGTGTGATGAGTCTTGGTATGAGATCAATCTACAGTGGTTGATATACAGGCGTGTGTGATGAGTCTTGGTATGAGATCAATCTACAGTGGTTGATATACAGGCTTGTGTGATGAGTCTTGGTATGAGATCAATCTACAGTGGTTGATAAACATGCTTGTGTGATGAGTCTTGGTATGAGATCAATCTACAGTGGTTGATATACAGGCGTGTGTGATGAGTCTTGGTATGAGATCAATCTACAGTGGTTGATATACAGGCGTGTGTGATGAGTCTTGGTATGAAATCAATCTACAGTGGACGATACACAGGCAAGTTTGATGAGCCTTCGTTTGGTATTATAAAAGCGTAAACAGAAGTTTAACACAACAAGTTGAAATGACAACTTTCTGCACATGTTAACGTGCATGTGTTAGACAGACTTCCGGGAAGATGGCGGACTTGCAAGCAGGCCTTTAAAGAGATCAATCTTTAGCGATTTATGTATGATAGCTCTGTGATAGGGAACTATGTATGATAGCTTAGTGGTTAGTGAACTATGTATGATAGCTCTGTGATTAGGGAACTATGTATGATAGCTTAGTGGTTAGTGAACTATGTATGATAGCTCTGTGATAGGGAACTATGTATGATAGCTTAGTGGTTAGTGAACTATGTATGATAGCTCTGTGATTAGGGAACTATGTATGATAGCTTAGTGGTTAGTGAACTATGTATGATAGCTCTGTGATTAGGGAACTATGTATGATAGCTTAGTGGTTAGTGAACTATGTATGATAGCTTAGTGGTTAGTGAACTACTTATAATAGCTCTGTGATTAGGGAACTATGTATGATAGCTCAGTGGTTAGTGAACTACTTATGATAGCTTAGTGGTTAGTGAACTACTTATGATAGATTAGTAGTTAGTGAACTACTTATGATAGCTTAGTGGTTAGTGAACTACTTATGATAGCTTAGTGGTTAGTGAACTATGTATGATAGCTCAGTGGTTAGTAAACTTTGTATGATAGCTCTGTGGTTAGTGAACTATGTATGATAGCTTAGTGGTTAGTGAACTATGTATGATAGCTTAGTGGTTAGTGAACTACTTATGATAGCTCAGTGGTTAGTAAACTATGTATGATAGCTTAGTGGTTAGTGAACTATGTATGATAGCTTAGTGATTAGTGAACTATGTATGATAGCTTAGTGGTTAGTGAACTATGTATGATAGCTTAGTGGTTAGTGATCTATGTATGATAGCTTAGTGGTTAGTGAACTATGTATGATAGCTTAGTGGTTAGTGAACTACTTATAATAGCTCTGTGATTAGGGAACTATGTATGATAGCTCTGTGATTAGGGAACTATGTATGATAGCTTAGTGGTTAGTAAACTATGTATGATAGCTTAGTGGTTAGTGAACTATGTATGATAGCTCAGTGGTTAGTGAACTATGTACGACAGCTCAGTGGTTAGTGAACTATGTACGATAGCTTAGTGGTTAGTGAACTATGTACGTCAGCTCAGTGGTTAGTGAACTATGTATGACAGCTCAGTGGTTAGTGAACTATGTATGACAGCTCAGTGGTTAGTGAACTATGTATGATAGCTCAGTGGTTAGTGAACTATGTACGACAGCTCAATGGTTAGTGAACTATGTACGATAGCTCAATGGTTAGTGAACTATGTACGATAGCTCAATGGTTAGTGAACTATGTACGACAGCTCAGTGGTTAGTGAACTATGTACGACAGCTCAGTGGTTAGTGAACTATGTACGATAGCTCAATGGTTAGTGAACTATGTACGATAGCTCAATGGTTAGTGAACTATGTACGATAGCTCAATGGTTAGTGAACTATGTATGACAGCTCAATGGTTAGTGAACTATGTACGATAGCTCAATGGTTAGTGAACTATGTACGACAGCTCAGTGGTTAGTGAACTATGTACGACAGCTCAGTGGTTAGTGAACTATGTACGACAGCTCAATGGTTAGTGAACTATGTACGATAGCTCAATGGTTAGTGAACTATGTACGATAGCTCAGTGGTTAGTGAACTATGTACGACAGCTCAGTGGTTAGTGAACTATGTACGATAGCTCAGTGGTTAGTGAACTATGTACGATAGCTCAATGGTTAGTGAACTATGTACGACAGCTCAGTGGTTAGTGAACTATGTACGACAGCTCAGTGGTTAGTGAACTATGTACGACAGCTCAATGGTTAGTGAACTATGTACGATAGCTCAGTGGTTAGTGAACTATGTACGATAGCTCAGTGGTTAGTGAACTATGTACGACAGCTCAGTGGTTAGTGAACTATGTACGATAGCTCAGTGGTTAGTGAACTATGTACGACAGCTCAGTGGTTAGTGAACTATGTACGACAGCTCAATGGTTAGTGAACTATGTACGACAGCTCAGTGGTTAGTTAACTGAACTACAAAGGACAAATGATAGGTTTTCATCCCAACCGACGGCTTCCGGGTTTTCTGGGAAAGTAAAGCGGCACGGGCGTAATATCGACCACATTACCCCAAAAATCATGTGCTGAAGGTCTGTACAAATTATGGTCACTAACACCATATTCCTTAGACGCCACTTGGCGTGACGGGGGCTCTTTATTTTTGTTGTTGACTTCCTCGTTCCAGCTCTCTCAAATGAACACATTGAAAATAACACAGGAACCGGAATGTTTTAGAATATAGACTAGTCTCTGTGATATATGTCACTGCCAATTATATCCAAGGCTAGCGGGCTGAACATGACTCTCTAGAGCTTGTGACTATTTAACATTGCGAGGAGGGGCGGTTGTGGGTAAAATGACGTCAGCAATTTACAGCTCACGTATCTGAGGTTGTCACATGCTTTGGGTGTTTCGGAAAACACCCTCTCAGCCTGCGGGCTTCAGATAAAGGTGTCTATGGCTGGCACTGTGATGTTGTGAATTGATACTGTTCATCATCATCATTGAGTGCCATCTCCGGAACGAAGGTTGGCTACCTTGGAGCACCATTCCATTCTGTCTCTTGCTTTGATAGTGCAGATTGCCATTGGCTGACTTGTCCATCTTTTGATGTTTCTCGTACATGTTAGTCTTGGTCTGCCTCTGCCTCTTTTACCTTGTATTTTCCCTTCTAATATTACTTTTATTAGACTGTTGTGTCTTTTAACATGACCAAAAAATTTCATTTGTCTTGTTATAATTGTGTTTAGTAGTTCTTTCTTCATTTTCAGTTGTTTTAAAACTTCTTCGTTTGTTTTCTTTTCTTTCCATCCAATTCTACCTATTCTTCTATAAATCCACATTTTAAAGGCTTCAATTTTCTGTTCTGTTTTCTGGTCTAATGTCCATGTTTCTGCACCATACAGGAATATTGAGAAGATGTAACATTTTTCTATACTTAGTTTCAGCCCTGGTGTTATTTGTTTTGATGTTAATATATTTTTCATGGCATTGAAATTACTTTTTGCCATTCCTATTCTTTTATTTATTTCAGTTGTACATTTTCCATCTCTGGTTATAGTATGTCCCAGGTAGTTGTAACTCTGAACTGTCTCCAGATGTATTCCTTCAACTTTGATATTTAATTGTTGGTCTTGAGAATTGTCTTTGTTTATGATCATAGTTTTAGTCTTTTTTATATTCATATCTAGTCCGTATTTTTTGCTTGTCATGTTTATTACAATAAGTAATTGTTGTAGATCTTTAGGATTTTCTGCTAGTAGAACGGTATCATCGGCATATCTCAGGTTATTGATTATCTTCCCATTAATGTTAAGGCCTGACATCTCAGTGATGTTTTTAAAGATTTGCTCAGTGAATAAATTGAACAAGTTTGGTGATAGGATGCATCCTTGTCTTACTCCTCTTTTTATATCAATGGGTGTAGAGTTCTCCTTGTTATATTTTATTATTGCTGTTTGCTCCCAATACAAATTACATATCAGTCGTATGTCTGTGTCATCCAGATTTATGTCTTTTAGGCAGTCTATAAGTTGCTCATGGTGTATTCTATCAAATGCTTTGGTGTAGTCTATGAAGCAGGCATATATTGGTTTGTTTACTTCTATGTACTTTTCAATCAATGTCCTCATGCTGAATATGGCTTCTTTTGTCCCACTGTTTTTATTGAATCCGAATTGCTGCTCATCTAATTCAGCATTAATTTTATTCTGAATCCTTCCTTGATAATGTTAACAAGGTCAATTGTAGAAGAAATACAATTTTAACGGAGAAAAAAGATAAACAGCGAAACAACACATTAAACAATTTAAGAGAATACTATTGTAAAGGGTAAGTAGCTTAGTAAAAAATATCTAAAGTTAAAAGTTTGTTATATAAAAACAAAAACACGTACATCAGCAGGCTCAAGACTAGATAATGATGGTGTTTCTTAATGCAGTTTACAAGAGATAATATCATCACAAATATACATTACAAACTAGGACTATAAGACTAGTAATGGGCAACATTTACAAACTAGGACTATAAGACTAGTAATGGGCAACATTTACAAACTGGGACTATAAGACTAGTAATGGGCAACATTTACAAATGGGACTATAAGACTAGTAATGGGCAACATTTACAAACTGGGACTATAAGACTAGTAATGGGCAACATTTACAAACTGGGACTATAAGACTAGTAATGGGCAACATTCACAAACTGGGACTATAAGACTAGTAATGGGCAACATTTACAAACTGGGACTATAAGACTAGTAATGGGCAACATTTACAAAATGGGACTATAAGACTAGTAATGGGCAACATTTACAAACTGGGACTATACGACTAGTAATGGGCAACATTTACAAACTGGGACTATAAGACTAGTAATGGGCACCATTTACAAACTGGGACTATATGACTAGTAATGGGCAACATTTACAAACTGGGACTATAAGACTAGTAATGGGCAACATTTAAAGAATGAATTCATAAAACCAATAATGGAAAACATTTTAAAACTGGAACTTTAAGACAGTTGTGGGCAACATTTATAAGCTGGAAAAAACATAAGACAAATAAAGGACAATATTTGTAAACTGGAAACTTAAGACCAATAATGGACAACATTTATAAACTAGAAACATTAAACCAATAATGGACAACATTTATAAACTAGAAACATAAGACCAATAATGGACAACATTTATAAACTGGAAACATAAGACCAGGAATGGGCAACATTTATAAAATGGAAACATAAGACCACTAATAGGCAACATTTATAAACTAGAAACATAAGACCAATAATAGGCAACATTTATAAACTGGAAAAACATAGACCAATAATGGACATTTATAAACTGGAAAAACATAAGATCAATAATGGATAACATTATTACACTGGAAACATAAGACCAATAATGGACAACATTTATAGACTGGAAACATAAGACCAATAGAAGGCAACATTTATAAACTGGAAACATAAGACCAATAATAGACAACATTTATAAACTGGAAACATAAGACCAATAATAGACAACATTTATAAACTGGAAACATAAGACCAATAATGGACAACATTTTTACAAACTGGAAACATAAGACCAGGAATGGGCAACATTTATAAACTGGTAAACATAAGACCAATAAAAGGAAACATTTATAAAGTGGAAACATAAGACCAATACAAAAATACAAAACAAATATACGGTTTAAATGTGTTCACTGTCTGGATGGAGACGGATAGTTTTAAATCATCATGTGCCATACTGGTTGGTGTAGGCGATCACGACCTTCCACAATCTTCTATCTACAGTATGTCGCATAATAGTCTATTGTTGACAGTTGTCCATCCCATGACACCAAGATATCTAGTATTTTCTGTCCCTGTCGTCACCGATTTCTCTTTCCCTATATTTTGCCAGTTGTAACCAAGTACGATACTGTACTGTAAAAAACCTAATTCTAAAATAACTTCACAAACATGGATAAGTCACCAAGTGGAAATGGCAGGACAAAATCTCTAAAGTAGAATTATGGTACCAGTCAAATACCGGTGGATACAGAAATACAACAAAGATGATGGCGCTGGATAAGATACACATTGCGGAAGTCAATTGAGAGTATTACACAAAAGGCCATTTTGTTTAAAATTTCCCCCAAAAAAGACAAAGAGGAAGACCAAGATATTCTTGGAGAAGACAGATGGAAGCAAAGATGATAATGGTGGGGGCGACATGGAATGATCTCAAAAGAATGGCAAGAAACAGAACGGATTGGAAAGTGTTTGTTGAAGACTTATGTTCCACAGGGAGGTGAAGGTGTTTGTTGAAGACCTATGCTCCACAGGGAGGTGAAAGTGTTTGTTGAAGACCTATGCTCCACAGGGAGGTGAAAGTGTTTGTTGAAGACCTATGCTCCACAGAGAGGTGAAGGTGTTTGTTGAAGATCTATGCTCCACAGGGAGGTGAAAGTGTTTGTTGAAGACCTATGCTCCACAGGGAGGTGAAAGTGTTTGTTGAAGACCTATGCTCCACAGGGAGGTGAAAGTGTTTGTTGAAGACCTATGCTCCACAGGGAGCCAAAAGGTAGAAGAGGAAGACGAACCAAGTATTCCAACTTTCCTCTTCTCATGATGTGCATGAAAAATGTTGATTGTTTAATTCTGATGTTTTTTTATGAGTTCACTTTTTGTGTTGGAGTATTCAAATAACTAAAAAATTTTTAAGAGAACTACTAAACACAATTCAGACAAGACAAATGCTATTTTTGGGCCGTTTTTTTTTAAAAGACACAACAGCCTACTAAAAGAAATCTTGGAAGGAAAATTACAAGGTAAAAGAGGCAGACCAAGACTAGCAATTCTAAAAAAAAAAAAAAAAAAAGTGGTATGGTGACAGCTTTACGTGGTAATGGACAAAACAAAAGTCGACGTTTCAGCAAAGTAGGCCTTCAGCTGGAACAACTGCGAACAGCAGCTTTACAGTAGCTTCGCATCTCTACGCATGTTGATGCCTTTACGTCTTTACCAGATCAAGACTAACATGGACGAGTAAGATCAAAAGATGGACCAGTCAGCCTATGACAACCTGCACCATCAAAGCAAGAGACAGGGCAGAATGGCGCTCCATGGTAGCCAACCTCCGTTGCGGAGATGGCACTCGATGATGATGATCATTATTATTTTGTGTTTGCCTCTTCTTTTTGTTATTTTTTTTTTTAACAGGAAGGCTTTTTTGTGGTGTGTGTGTGGGGGGGGGGGGGAAGAGGGGGGGGGGTTAGTGTTTAACTAGAGCAGAATGAAGCTACTCAGCGCTAGACACGGTATGTCAGGCTACATTGATACAAGGGAGTGGCGTCACGTTCTGCTCTCTCTGTGTGTGGCTTACACCTGGCATGCATAAACCACGAAAGAGCGAGCAGCCTGTACTATCAGACACATGTTTGCTCTCATGACAGAATCATTCTTAGAGCGGTTTAATTATCAGAAGAGATTCAGCATCATCTTTCGACTGTGTGTCCTTATCAAAACATTGCACTCAACACAGCCAGTTGGAAATAATTTATTTTCCAGCTAGATATCCCATTTTCTGTTGTCATTTTGAAGGTTTCTTTGACATCTTGAAACCATCACCATCTTACTTCATCTCTATCACGTCGAACAACATCTTCCATTATTGTTGTTTCCAGCCCACTGTTTCTTATGACGTTGATGTTAAATGTTGATCTCCTCTGTAAGATGCTTGGGAGCCGCGATAGCTCAGTGGGTAGTAATTGGGCTACAGAGGAAGTCGGGTTCGATCCTCATCGACGGCTTCCGAGTTCACCCAGCCTTAAATGGGTACCATACATTTTGTGTGGGAAAGCAAAACGGCACGGACGTAATACCGACCATATTACCCCAAAAATCATGTGCCGAAAGTCTATAAAAATTATTGCCACTAACACCATATTTTCTATACGTGACTTGGAGTGACGGTGCTCTTTACTTTTTTGTTACTATAAGATACTTATATGCTACTCTTGTTCTCAATATTTTTTTCATTGCTCTTTTTTGCACTCACTATCCAAAGTATCTCATAATCTTTTAGAATAAACGAATTTTCTTCAGTTGTGCTTCCGATATTGTCCATGATTACCAAGTGTTGCTATTGGAATGATGCATGACCTAATGGTTTTAATTGTACTGCCTTATTTGTATTGCGTCACATATTCTTCATGATAGTTAATGTATGTGTCAGAATAGCGTGTGAACGGTTAAATTACGTTAATTTCACAGACCTTCAGCACATGATTTTTGCGGTAATGTGGTCTATATTACGCCCGTGCCGCTTTACATTTCCAGAAGAAAATTCGGTACCCATTAAAGGCTGGGTGAACCCGGAAGCCGTCGGTTGGGATTGAACCCTACTTCTTGTCCTTTGTAGTCAGAAAGGTTAATGGTCTAAAACAGTAGTTAACAAACTAAAGTTCATTCCAATTTTTAACAAAAAGAAATAATTACTTACAGAAAAGATGCAACAAAACGATTATACTGAGTTTACTAGAAAAAGAAAAATAACCGGATTTCTCAGAAGAATGTTGAAATTTACTTGGATAGCTAAAAAGACCAACGAGGAAATTCTCAGAAAGGCCAGCACAAAAAGGTGAGTTCCTGGGAAACATCAGAGGCAAGCAATCAACACGTTTCAGGCACATCATGAGAAGAGTAAAGTTGGAATACATGGGTACAACTGGGAAAATACAGAAAGATAGATCGTGGACGACAGAGAGAGAAAATACTAGATAGCTTGGTTGCATTGCATGAAAAACAGTCAACAACGGAATTGATACGATGCGCGATGGATAGAAGGTTATTGAAGGACATGATATCTTACGCCAACCGGTATGGCACATGATGATGATGAAAAATAATGTTAAAGAGAGATGGGGGTATAAGTATATAAGATAAGATGTCTGTATGACGCTTCATATTAACGTCACTTCTTAAGAAACCATTGCGCAGAACCGCCCACTCTGACGTATAAACACAACTATAGACGTTCTCTCTTGATTTATAAGTTATAATTTTACTTATCAATTAATCAACACTGGAATGAGTATTTTTGTTTCCTTTCCTTCTTTCATTGTTCGTTTGTCTTTTCAGCGACAGTTTTGTTGTGTTCAGGGTAATCCGTTTCACTGAGTTCCCCACAACCGCTTCACTAATGTTACGAATCCCGCCAAAGCTCCTTGACAAATTCTGATGACAAGATCGACTTTCATTGCAGCCCTAATCCTCGGCACAGACGACGATTCCAGACGACTTCCATTTAATTATAAAGTGCACAGTCACTTCCTCACTCACGTTTTCTGGAAAACGCACATTTCAAACAAAGCAACTGAAAGAGTTTAATCGAGTACAAAGCAATTCAGAGGAAGTGGCAACGCAAGTATTCAGCCCTACCCTATCCGGAAGATACTTGTCTTAATATGAAAAATACAGATAACACAATTTATTCCCGAGCTGTGATCGCAGCCCTATGCTATAGTCACGAGAACACCTGAGTGAAAGACATCGCCAATGATGGCTAATATTTTTTATTTAGCCGAGTTGGCAGGGTTCCCGAGCTTTTGGCTTTTCGTGGCAGGGCGCTGTGCCAAGGAGTACGGGTTCTATCCTGCTTAGGACCATATATTGTTCTTTGTTTTTTTTCCTGTTGTTGATTATTTATCACTTTTTTTCGAGTGCTGTAAACATACCTCTTCTTTTGAATTGATTCGCCGATTATCGCCTCGGAAGTTTTCCTCTATAATAATGGCCATTTACTATTATTTGTATCCTCCCTTAATCGACTACGTTAGATTCTGCCAAACATGGCGGCATGCAGCCATTTTGCATTGTCGGTTATGACGTTAGCAAGTTCAAACATCCGTGTGAGCCAAGTTGACTGCATAGGCAAACATTTCTTACAGCATCACCGAGAGTGTCCAAAGTCACTTCAAACTCCAATTCACTCGAATAATTAGAACAAGTAGTCAAAGCACCGAAAAGCTTTTTAAAAAATGACACCATTTAAAGGCCTGCGAGCACGGCCACCATATTCCCGGAAGCTCTTTTCAGAGTCGGTACAGTTCATGATGTTTGATCTTCTGTTGAATTTTTCTGCTGTTCTGGTTTCTAATATTTGTATTCCTTCAGTCAATCTTTTTTGTAGTTGGCCCTAAAGACTGGTGTTCTCGTAACGTTTATTAATGGCTCGTTGGGTCCGATTTTTGTCTTTCTGTCTTATCACGTGATAACTAATGTATCTGTTCTTTCTATTTTGTACTCAATGGCTGAAATTATTCTTTGTGTTTATCTTTAGTTTTTCATTTCTGATCGTATCTCTTAAACAGAAAAGTAAAAGTATAAAGCCCCCGTCACGCCAAGTGGCGTATAGAGAATATGGTGTTAGTGGCCATAAATTTTACAGCACATGATTTTTGGGGTAATGTGGTCGGTATTACACCCGTGCCGCTTTACTTTCCCAGAAAAAAAATCCGACACCCATTAAAGACTGAGTGAACCGGAAGCCGTCGGTTGGGATCGAACCCTACCTCTTGCCCTTTGTAGTCCAGTTCACTAACCACTGAGCTATCGCGGCTCCCTCTTAAACAGAATACTAGGAATAATTTCCGCCTACCAGTTTTGATAAAAATGATTAACCCGTTAACTCCGAACCAACGTTAGTGTTGCTTTAGGGAGCATGCCAATGATTGCAGTGCTGCGGTAAAGCTGGTATCAAGAAGCAAGTAGTGGGGTGTAACGCATACTCCTGCAAAGAATGGTGAATCTTCTACTTCTTCTTTCCTTCCTCATTTGCATTTCAGCGTCGAGGGGAGATATAATTTGCGGGTGTTTTGCTCTTCTGTTCGTCTCTACTGCTGTTATGTTTCCTAGTGCTTCTAATATTCCATCGACCCATCTTTTTCGTGGTCGACCCTTGGGTCTGGTGTTCTCACAACGTTTGTTGAAAGCTCGTTGTGTTGTGTTTTGTTCTTTCTGCTTTGTCACGTGGCCAAACCATTTTATCTGTTGTTTCCTTATATATTCTATGGCGGGGGGGGGGGGGGGGGCTATTCCTAGCTTAGAATGGTGAATGGTGAAAGAATGGTGAATGATGAAAATAATGAACATTTTTAAAAAAAAAGGAAATAGTGGTATGGCAGCAGCTTTACGTAGGTGAGAAACAAAACAAAAGTAGAACAACGTTTCGGCCAAAAGACCTTCAGTAGGAATAATAAACAAGAACACAAAGCATGGTGGTGGATTTACAAACAATGGAACAAACCACAATCATGACGTCCCGGTCTAAATACGGTCTTCTTTAGAAAAAATGAACACAGAAACGGATAACGAAGAAGAACTAAACGACATGTCCTAGAATAACCAGAACTAGTGGACCTAGAATAACCAGAACTAGTGGACCTAGAATAACCAGAACTAGTGGACCTAGAATAACCAGAACTAGTGGACTTATATAATGCTTACGCAGAATAAAGGGATGGAAATGGCAGGACAAAGTCATTAACGTGGAATTATGGAAATGTACCGGTCAAACACCAGTGGGTAAAGAGATACAGCGAAGACGATGGCGATGGATAGGACACACACTACGGAAGCCAACTGAGATTATTACACAACAGGCCCTTTTTTGAAATTCCCAGGGGAAAAGACAAAGAGGAAGACCAAGGAATTCTTGGAGAAGACAGATCGAAGCAGAGATGAAGATGATGGGAAAGACATGGAATGATTTTAAAAGAATTGCAAAAAACAGAACGACTTGGAAAGTGTTTGTTGAAGACCTATGCTCCACTGGGAGCTAAAAAGGTAGAAGAGAGAGTGGACCTAGAATAGAGAGTGAAATTAAATGTTGATTCGTAAAGATTGAGATCAACTTGCATTGTGCCTCCCTAACAAAGTTTTCGTCTAATTCGACTATATTCTCTCATTAATGTAATGTTTGATCAATTATATTCAGGATTACCGTTTACACAGCAGTTTTGTACTTGATTATATTATTGATAAATAAAAGGCAGAATAGTTCAGGCCAAAATAACATTTCTGAAAATGAAATATATATTATGCAACAAATCTTTGTAAATAGAAATGAGAAAGAGAGTTCATCGGTGTTATATAGAACCATTTCTGACCTATGGAAGCGAATCATGGACAGTAGACAAACAAATGAAAAGACGATTAGAGGCCACAGAGATGGGATTTCTCAGAAGAATGTTGAAAGTTCCCTGGACAGTTAAAAAGACCAATGAGGAAGTTGTCAAAGAGGCCAACTCAAAAAGGGAGCTCCTAAAAAACATCAGAAAGAAACAATCAACATTTTTTCGGGCACATCATGAGAAGAGGAAAGTTGGAATAATTGGTTACAACTGACAAAATAAAAGGAAAGAGAGATCGCTGATGACAAAGAAAGAAAATACTGGATAGCATGGTGTCATGGCATGGAAAACAGTCAATAACAGAACTGATACGATGTACTGTAGATAGAAGATTGTGGAGGGACATGATCGCCTACGCTAACCGGTATGGCACATGATGATGATGATATTATTGATCGTTCACAAGTTCAAGTCAAGCAGCAGAGCTGGAAGTTGTCAGCGACCCACAGCTGATGGTTTGCACCAGGATCGGTGAACCAAAACCATCCAGACCCTGCTCCACCTCTCCGCGGTGCCTCCAGTAACAGACTAACCTGTCTAGTCTGGCCAAGCGAGTAGGGATCGAAGAGGGAAGACAACCCGGTACTCAAAAATAACATGCTGAAGTCGGATGTGTTGGGCCGAAAGGCGCAGATATAACAGTTATACTGCAAACCACAACACAACGCAGACACGTCCACTTAACGTTCCTTTAAGGACGGATGATGAAGAGGAATTCTACAGTCTACGAATACTCTAGAATACTTTAGTCATCGGGCGAACGCAAACAAGCAAGCAGATCAATTCTGCCCACGCTATCAAAATAATTCGGGAGATGTAGAGTTAATGCCAAGTTGCTCTTTGATTTAGTCTATCTTAATATTGCTCAGGGGAGCCGACAGACAGCGATAAAACGTTAAATGTTCCAGGTAGGTGCTGCGTTAAGTAGATTTATTGCAGTCGATCTTTCATAAGAAAGCTGATGGGGACAAAATTCATGCCATGTTTTTTGTATTTTTTTTTTACCGAACGTCTGGCCTGTTCATCAGTATTAGAATACATTTCTGTGGAAGTGTTGCTTTACTTTTTTCTTCTCTTCTTCTGTATAATGTTTTAATTAATTTAATTTCTTTCAGCTTTTTTCCCTTCTTGGCATTCTGTTTCTATTTCGCCCTCATTGTCGATATACTTTTATGAACCTGCAATTCTATGTTTTGTTAGAGTTCTGCAGTTTCTGTTTTTTTTTTCTGTACATCTTCAAAATAAAATTCTTTTCGATTTATTTTACTTACTGCCATTAAATACTCACTTTTTCTTGTCATTAAATTTAACGTTTCTTCTTAATATTCGTCTCTAGTAATCAGCTACGGCTTTACGTTTAGACAAGCACGGGTCACAAACCAGCCTTCACTGGTTCCCCATAGCTTGTCATGTAGGGTTGTTTCTGTGGGCCATGATTGAGTTCTTAGAGTGTTGAGGGTGATACAGTCATGTAGGATATAAGCTAGAGTTTGTCCGGATGCTTCTGTGTTGAGAGTGCTACAATCATATATAATATTCTCTGAGGTTTATCCGGATGCTCTGTGTTTATAGTGCTACAGTCCTATAAGATATTCTCTGGAGTTTGTCCGGATGCTCCTGTGTTGAGAGTGCTACAATCATATATAATATTCTCTGAGGTTTATCCGGATGCTCTGTGTTTATAGTGCTACAGTTCTGTAGGATATGCTCTAGATTTTGTCTGGGTGTCCCGCAGCCGCATGTTTCAAACTAACGTAGCCCTGTCTTCTGTAGGTACGCCATGGACAGACGCTCCACAATCGTATGTTTGAAAGTAACTGAGTCCTAGCTTGTGTATGTATGCTGTGAGGCAATAGTGACCTTTTTATAATCTGAAGATCTTGGCCTACTCATGTCTACTGAGTTTGTTTATGTTACCGTGTTCTGGCTCATATTTTTGTTCATATAAATCATCACCCGATGATTTCTAAACTGTTTCCTGGCATGTTTTATTATTGCCTTTATTTCTTCGAGGCTCTGGTATTGGTTGGACTGTTGAAGACTCCCACAATGCCTTTGCAAGTTCATCAGCTTTCTCGTCTCCATGGATGCCACAACATGCTTGTATCCACTGCAGGGCTAGTTCTGTCTTTTCTAACAGCGAACACATGTCGCCCCTTATTTCATGGATGGGTCTATCTTGTTTCAGGCGTGACATATCAATACCTTTTAAATATTATCCTGTTAAATCTTATATCTATTAAATATTTAAATATTATATTTATTATAGAATATATAAAGAAACAGCAGATAAAATAGTTTGGCCACGTGACACGGCAGAAAGATCAAAACCCAACTCAACGAGCCTTCAATAAACGTTGCTTGAATAACAGACCAAAGGGTCGACCACGAAAAAGATGGATCGACGGAATACTAGAAGCACTAGGAAACATAACAGCAGCAGAGGTGAACAGACGAGCAAAAGACCACAAATTATATCTCCCTTCGACGCTGAAAGCAAATGAGGAAGGAAAGAAGAAGAAGTAGAGGAAATATTATCATCATATGTTATATCTACTGGTTGTGGTAGACGATCATCAATTCTTTATCTACAGTGCATAGTACAAATTATGTTGTTGGCTGTTTTCCGTGCCATGACAACGTGATGTTAACTACTTCCGCCTCATGCACGTGAGGGTCACTACGTCCGCCTCATGCACGTGAGGGTCACTACGTCCACCTCATGCACGTGAGGGTCACTGCGTCCGCCTCATGCACTTGAGGGTCACTACGTCCGCCTCATGCACGTGAGGGTCACTGCGTCCGCCTCATGCACGTGAGGGTCACTGCGTCCGCCTTATGCTCGTGAGGGTCACTACGTCCACCTCATGCACGTGAGGGTCACAACGTCCGCCTCATGCACGTGAGGATCACTACGTCCACCTCATGCACGTGAGGGTCACTGCGTCCGCCTCATGCACGTGAGGGTCACTGCGTCCGCCTCATGAACTTAAGGGTAACTACGTCCGCCTCATGAACGTAAGGGTCACTACACCCGCCTCATGAACGTAAGGGTAACTATGCTCCCCTCACGAACATAAGGGTAACTACGCTCGCCTCATGAACGTAAGGGTAACTACATCAGCCTTATGAACATAAGGGTAACTACGTCCGCCTCATGAACATAAGGGTAACTACGTCCGCCTCATGAACATAAGGGTAACTACGTACTCCTCATGCGTGTGTAAGTACCGGCAAAAACAATGGAACAATCCTAATTCAAACTCAGAAGAATGCACAGTGTCAATATTTTTATTCTTGTTTATAGATTGGTCTAGTGTCAACATTGATCTAAAATACGATCCTTTAATCGTGAAACTATCGCTCTAACCACAACGCTACCGAACATACATTATCTCTGAAATGTAATTATCTCTAAAATGTGATATATGCAAGAGAAGACTGATATACCCCAGTTATATGTGATATTAATCGAGTGCAGTGAAATATTTCATGGCAGTGATGTGACATGTGTCAATACTGCAATGTTTTCTTAATGAGAGAAATACTACGGTAGAAATAGAAAACTCTTTACACAGCGCATTCAATAGGAGACAGTCCCATCATCGGAAACGGATACCTCCCTCGGCGAACACTCAAAAGGAAGATTAAACTTGGTCATGTCATACAAACGTCCGCCTCCTATAGGATTGTGAGCCTCAAACGTCTTGAAACGTCTTAATTGAGTATTTTGCTAGACTATAGTCACCATCATGCCATACTGGCTGACGTATGTGATCATGCACTTCCACAATTTTCTGTAGTTCATCATATCAAATCTATTAGTTACTGTGTCACTGTATCATCATCATCATCATGTGCCATACCAGTTGGCGTAGGTGATCATGTCCCTCCACAATCTTCTATCTACAGTGCATCGTATCAGTTCTGTTGTTGACTGTTTTCCATGCCATGACATCAAGTTATCCAGTATTTTCTCTCTTTGTCGTCCGCGATCTCTCTTTCCTTTTATTTTGCCAGTTGTAACCAATTATTCCGACTTTCCTCTTCTCATGATGTGCCCGAAAAATGTTGATTGTTTCTTTCTGATGTTTTTTTAAGAGCACCCTTTTTGTATTGGCCTCTTTGAGAACTTCCTCATTAGTCTTTTTATCTGTCCAGGGAACTTTCAACATTCTTCTGAGAAATCCCATCTCTGTGGCCTCTAATCGTCTTTTCATTTGTTTGTCTACTGTCCACGATTTTCTTCCATAGGTCAGAATTGGTTCTATATAGCACCGATGAACTCTCTTCTGCTGTGTCACTGCATCACATGTTCTGAAATCCGCTCCCTTTGTTGTCCGCGACCTCTCACTCCCTGCATTGTGCCACTTGTAACCAAGCACTCTACCTTTCCTCGTCCCATTATGTTAACAACGTCGATTCTTCCTATCTGATGTATAACACCTTATATGTATTTAAATAATAAAAATAGACCGGAAAGGTGCTACATTTAAGATCTTGTTTAAATATTATCTGAAGACGAAGGGGCGCCTCACAGCACCAGAGCTGGAAGTTGTCAACGACCCACAGCAATTGGCTTGGGGCCAGGATCGGCGAACTAGAGCCATCCAGACCCTGCTCCACCTTTCCGTGGTGCCTCTAGTAACAGACTATCCTGACTAGTCTGGCCAAGCGAGTAGGGATCGAAGAGGGAAGACAACCCGGTACTCAAAAATAACATGCTGAAGTCGGATGTGCTGGGTCGAAAGGCGCAAATATCACAGTTATACTGTAAACCACAACACAAAGCAGACACGCCACTTAACGTCCTTTTAAGGGCGGATGATGACGAGGTGTACTCCTTTAGTCATCGGGCGAACGCAAGTAGGCAAGCAAATATAATCTTTATCGACTTCCTTCAAAAAGAGTCGGAAGCAAGCCGGGGTCTATATCCAGTAATATCAGTCACGCGTTGTTTTAAATCGCAGCTTCTCTTAAGGTTGATGTTTGCCAATATGTTGCAAGGCTGATGTTGTCAATATGTTACAAGGCTGATGTTGCCAATATCTTGCAAGGATGATGTTGTCAATATGTTGCAAGGCTGATGTTGCCAATATGTTGCAAGGCTGATGTTGCCAATATGTTGCAAGGCTGATGTTGCCAATATGTTGCAAGGCTGATGTTGTCAATATGTTACAAGGCTGATGTTGTCAATATGTTACAAGGCTGATGTTGTCAATATGTTACAAGGCTGATGTTGTCAATATGTTACAAGGCTGATGTTGTCAATATGTTACAAAGCTGATGTTGTCAATATGTTACAAGGCTGATGTTGTCAATATGTTACAAGGCTGATGTTGTCAATATGTTACAAGGCAGATGTTGTCAATATGTTACAAGGCTGATGTTGTCACATGTTACACGGCTGATGTTGCCAATATCTTGCAAGGCTGATGTTGCCAATATGTTGCAAGGCTGATGTTGCCAATATGTTGCAAGGCTGATGTTGCCAATATGTTGCAAAGCTGATGTTGTCAATATGTTACAAGGCAGATGTTGTCAATATGTTGCAAGGCTGATGTTGTCAATATGTTGCAAGGCTGATGTTGTCAATATGTTGCAAGACTGATGTTGCCAATATGTTGCAAGGCTGATGTTGCCAATATGTTGCAAGGCTGATGTTGCCAATATGTTGCAAGGCTGATGTTGCCAATATGTTGCAAGGCTGATGTTGCCAATATGTTGCAAGGCTGATGTTGCCAATATGTTGCAAGGATGATGTTGCCAATATTTTAGTCGCGGATTCATCTGGAAATTGAGCAACTCAGACTGATATTATTCGATCTCACCTCTTTTCTCTTGCGTCCTTTCTTCGTCTACCTTTCACTGTGGTTATAGTTAGTCGAAGGCCCCGGTATCACTGCAAACGAATTAAAATCCATAATTGCTCAATCACCCGTGCCAGTGGAATCATCCGAATTACTGTCTCATCTCCCAAACAAAGAAAGGTAGCTGTAGTCCCCAACATAGCAGTCTCAGCACACACCGAAAAACATAAGGCGAAACCGCACAGAAAGTGAACATCGCCAACTGTTCCTTGTCATACGATATCATGATTCATCGTAAACAATTGGAATATCGAATCATGATCAAAACAGATGAAACACACAGCTCACGGTGTGCACAGAGCACTTAACTCAGTAGCTCCTGCAACAAGCCAGAACTTCCACTAATGTTGTCCATGCGTTCTTCTGTCCAAATGATCAAGTCTGACAAAGAATTCACCCAGTGATGCCATGCGGACATCTTTTATTTGTTCTGTACATAGACCTGGGTCTTCCTCTTTTTCTTTTACCTGTTGTTTCCCATATGAGGGCTTGCTTTGCTGGGTTTGTCAAAGACATGTATGATGGTTACACATGTGCAGTTCGAACAGAGGAAGGACTGAGCGAATGTTTCCCAATAGAAACTGGGGTTAAACAAGGATGTATTTTATCGCCCTTGTTATTTGGAATTGTTATGGACTTCATAATGAAGAAATGCTGCACTGGTAATAAAGGCATCGAATGGATACAAGGAGACCATTTGGAGGACCTCGACTTTGCTGATGACATAGTTCTCATCAGCAGTCAGATAAAAACGATGCAGGAAAACACAAATGAACTATCATCAATAGCCAGCAAAATTGGGCTTGAGGTCAATCATGAAAAGACTAAAGTCATGAAAAGTTTAATTCCAACAAGTGACAAAATATACATGGAAAACAAACCAGTAGAAGAGATCGATCACTTTATCTATCTTGGAAGTCACATTGATCGAGAAGGGGATACGAGCAAAGAAATTAGAATCAGACTGGCTAAAGCAGCAATGTCTTTCAGAAGCCTTGAAAAGTTGTGGAAATCAAAACTCATTAGCACAAACACAAAACTTAGGCTATTCAAATCAAATGTACTATCAACCCTTACGTATGCGTGTGAAAGCTGGAAAACAACAAGAGATATAGAAACAAAGTTGAACGCATTCGAAAATAAATGTCTAAGGAAAATACTTGGTATAGAATGGAACGAATTCAAAACAAACGAGGAAATTAGAGAAATCGCCAATCAACCACTAATATCTTCAGTAATAAAGAAAAGACGATGGTCATACGTTGGACATGTGATGAGAAGAGATAATAATCGAATAGCAAAGCAAGCCCTCATATGGGAAACAACAGGTAAAAGAAAAAGAGGAAGACCCAGGGAGACACTGAGAAGAACATTGATGAGAGAGGCAAGAGCAGCAGGAATCGGCTCCCTCAATGAGATAGAACTGCTTGCACAGAACAGAGACAGATGGCGAGATTTAATAAAATATCTTTAAAAGAAAACTGCTAGAACAAAAATTCATATAGGAGAAGGTGTATCTTGGTCTACGCCCTATGGGCCGGTTACGGCTCGAAAGGTCAATAGATAGACATAGACCGCATAGTTCTGTACGCTGGCCTTACATTATTTGCCGAGGACGCTGTTACCCTCTTGTTATTAAAGTAATGTATACTTGCATTGTTCCTTTCCTCTCGTTCTCTCTGTCTGACAATATTATTGCTCCTTCTCTTGTCATCTCTCTTTCTCTCTCTCTCTCTCTCTCTCTCTCTCTCTCTCTCTCTCTCTGTATATAAATGGCACTTCCTGGCATGAGTGAACATAAAGCGTTCCGACTTTGCAGCTTCATCTACAAAACAACGTCAGAACGATAAATCAATCAGCATTGAAGATCAGTCTCGTATACATTGCAAACTCAGTCAGTGTTCTCAGTCTTCTGCATACTCATTGTCAGTGAATCACCTTGCACTGTGTTTATCACGTTCCGGTCTAGTGATTCCTTAACTTCACAAGCGGTCGTTTGAAAAATATCCTTCATTGTCATTTTATGAACGTTAAACTATGTTGTGGTTTAGTTTAGTTTAGTTTAGTTTAGTTTAGTTTAGTTTAGTTAACAGACCATCTTTACTGTACAAAGGACAATTCCACAGTGTTCATTTACTGTCAGCACGTTCTCCAGAATGAAGCACACCTGCAACTCCCCAGAGAAAGCACTGAATACAACTTCATCTAGAATGCACGAACTCCGTATCACCATCACCTCCACTCCCACCTCCTAAGTCACATCTTACATTGCAAGCGACAGTAACTCTGCTCTTTTCTCCCATGACAGTGTTCAGCATCCCGGTAACCACATATCCGGTGATGTGGTTAAAGAAGGTTAAAATAGCCACGCTTTTTTTATTTTATTTTAGCTCAAAATAGAAATAAACATAACTTTGTATGGAGATCCACTCTCTGTGAATATACAACAACAAAAAAGTAACAAATAAACAAAATATTAAATATACTGGACCGCGAGTATAGCTGCATCATCATCATCATGTACCGGACCTGCTGGCGTAGGTAATCGTGTCTCTCCACAACTTTCGATCTCGACAGTTATTTATCATTTCTATTGTTGACCTTCTGCCAAGCCGTTCTAATAAGCTGTCTGGTATTTTTTCTCTTTGCTTCCCTTTATCTCTTCGTCCCTCAATTTTCCCAGTTGTTACAATATATTCCAGTTCGTTTCTTCCTAATATTGGAAATTAGCTGTCTTTTTTCTTTAGCCTCTTTCAGAACCGTAGACAAATCGACGGAATGCAAATGAAAACCCCCGTTGTAACTTCTTTGTACAATCATGAATCATGGATAGCTACATAGAACATGTACAATCATGAATCATGGATAGCTACATAGAACATGTACAATCATGAATCATGGATAGCTACATAGAACATGTACAATCATGAATCATGGATAGCTACATAGAACATGTACAATCATGAATCATGGATAGCTACATAGAACATGTACAATCATGAATCATGGATAGCTACATAGAACATGTACAATCATGAATCATGGATAGCTACATAGAACATGTACAATCATGAATCATGGATAGCTACATAGAACATGTACAATCATGAATCATGGATAGCTACATAGAACATGTACAATCATGAATCATGGATAGCTACATAGAACATGTACAATAAAAATAAAACAATATGGAGCAACTAAACTAATAAAAGACAAAACAAACTACAACGTGCCGGCAAAATCTTCATCACTTTCTTATTCAACCTTTCAGCTCCCTGTGAAGCATAGGTCTTCAACAAACACTTTCCAAGCCGTTCTATTTCTTGCCATTCTTTTAAAATCATTCCATGTCTTCCCCATCATCTTCATCTATGCTTCCATATGTCTTCACAAATAATATGTTGGTATTTCTCCTTGTCTTTTCCTTGGGCATTCCAGAAAAGGGCCTGTTGTGTAATACTCTCATTTGGCATCCGCAGCGTGTGTCTACCTATCCAGCGCTATAGTCTTCATCAGGTGTAACAATATATATGGAATTACTTTCTCAAATACTCCGATAACGTATATTTTCATAAGTATTTACAGCACATATCCATACTCCTTTAAAGAAAAAAAAACTTCAACTATAACAAAAACATAACTAAAACATAACTATAACTTTCATTTGTTGATTGCAGGAAGGTGTGCATTGAGCGGGATCAATGAATGACGCCCGATCTGGGAAATACAAGACTTCAAACAAAAACAAGATCTACGAATATTCCATCACAGGATCTTCATTTGAGTTGACTCTGATTTTATTTATTGACCGCTTGATGGCAAACCTTTTACGAATGTTGCACTTTCACAAATAACAGTGGTTTTAGCTGTTGATTTGTTTGAACATTTGTTGGAAGATATATCTATATATATATAAATACAAAGAGATCTGAATGGCACATCACTTTTTAAAATACTGGACAGCGGTGACGAGTTTCGTTAATTGAGGTGAAAGCGTGCAAACCACTTAGACTGAAAGTGTAAGTAATCGTTTGCGACTATGTCATTGTTGCTTCGAGACAAGGTTAAATCCCACTACAAATTGTGTTGAACGTCATCAATTAACGGTTACTTTGCCTTGACTACTCCAGCATTAGTGTTGCTGTGACCTAAAGGAGACGTATATTTTTTTTATTTTTATATTTGATTACTGGGCAGAATTTTTACAATTTCAAATGCACCGGAAACAGGTCAGCGCCATGGAAACGTGCCCTCTGAATTCACTCGGTGATAGAACAGGCCTAGGCGACGAGCATGATAGCAAGGGCGCCAGTGATAACGAGTCGATGGCTGTGACTCCAATACTTAGCAGCAGCAAGAGCAAAAATAAAATAAAATACGACGACGATGATGACGATGATAAACCAGTTCAAGTGAGTACCACGTATTGCATGTGTGTGTTCTACGTCACCAAGTTCATCAGTGACATCACTGATACCTGTTCCCTTTAATTTGTTCCTCCTGCGACTGTATCACCTACCACATCAACAACCTCGCTATCTTACTAGTTCTACATGTTTGTTCCCTGTTACCAGTTCCAGTTTTTATATTTTTTTATATACTAGTTCTGATTTCTTGCTATTAGCAGTTATCCATATTGTTTCTTCTATAATTTTCCAAAAAATCATTTATGTTTTCATTGTTCATTGTCACTAGTTCTATTTTGACTCAGTCATTATGTCTATGTTCTACCACTAGGTAGTTCTTCATTAAACATCGTATGTAACAAATCCATTTATTGTGTTACTATTTTTATGTCTTCCCTTGTGACTTACTCTAACAAAATAAAACGTGTTTTTAATATCTTAAGTTTTACTCTGTGTCCTTTCTGACAATGTTGCAGTATGTAAAATCGTTGTCGCTGTTGCTCTATGTAACATCTTTGACGTTGTTATATGTAACATCTTTGACGCTGTTGTTGTATGTAACATATTTGACGCTGTTGTTATATGTAATATCTTTGTCGTTGTTGTTATATGTAACATCTTTGACGTTGTTGTTGTATGTAACATTTTTGATGTTGTCGCTGTATGTAACATCTTTGACGCTGTTGTTAATCTGTAAATCTTTGATGCTGTTGTTAATCTGTAAAATCTTTGATGCTGTTGTTATATGTAACATCTTTGACGCTGTTGTTAATATGTAACATTTTTGACGTTGTTATATGTAACATCTTTGACGCTGTTGTTAATATGTAACATCTTTGATGCTGTTGTTGTATGTAAATTATATGTAACATTTTTGACGCTGTTGCTGTATGGAACCACTTTGACGATGTTGTTATATGTAACATCTTTGACGCTGTTGCTGTATGTAACATCTTTGATGGTGTTGTTATATGTAACATCTTTGATGGTGTTGCTGTATGTAACATCTTTGACGCTGTTGTTATATGTAACATCTTTAATGTTGTTGCTGTATGTAACATCTTTGACGCTGTTGCTGTATGTAACATCTTTGACGCTGTTGCTGTATGGAACCACTTTGACGATATTGCTGTATGGAACCACTTTAACGATGTTGCTGTATGTAACATCTTTGACGCTGTTGTTATATGTAACATCTTTAATGTTGTTGCTGTATGTAACTTCTTTGACGCTGTTGCTGTATGTAACATCTTTGACGCTGTTGCTGTATGGAACCACTTTGACGATGTTGTTATATGTAACATCTATGGCGCTGTTGCTGTATGTAACATCTTTGATGTTGTTGGTGTATGTAACATCTTTTATGTTGTTGGTGTATGTAACATCTTTGACGCTGTTGTTATATGTAACATTTTTGACGCTGTTGTTATATGTAATATCTTTGACGCTGTTGTTATATGTAACATCTTTGATTTTGTTTCTGTACGTAACATCTTTGACGCTGTTGCTGTATGTAACATCTTTTATGTTGTTGGTGTATGTAACATCTTTTATGTTGCTGGTGTATGTAACATCTTTGCGCTGTTGTTATATGTAACATTTTTGACGCTGTTGTTATATGTAATATCTTTGACGCTGTTGCTGTATGTAACATCTTTGACACTGTTGTTATATGTAACATCTTTGCCTCTGTTGCTGTATGTAACATCTTTGACGATGTTGCTGTATGTAATATCTTTGACGATGTTGCTGTATGTAACATCTTTGCCTCTGTTGCTGTATGTAACATCTTTGACGATGTTGCTGTATGTAATATCTTTGACGATGTTGCTGTATGTAACATCTTTGCCTCTGTTGCTGTATGTAACATCTTTGACGATGTTGCTGTATGTAATATCTTTGACGATGTTGCTGTATGTAATATCTTTGACGATGTTGCTGTATGTAACATCTTTGCCTCTGTTGCTGTATGTAA
Source organism: Megaustenia siamemsis (assembly GCA_032433765.1). NCBI lineage: Eukaryota > Metazoa > Mollusca > Gastropoda > Stylommatophora > Ariophantidae > Megaustenia > Megaustenia siamemsis. Next base: position 43,058,877 of record JAVIAB010000046.1, read on the forward strand.
CATCTTTGACGATGTTGCTGTATGTAATATCTTTGACGATGTTGCTGTATGTACCATCTTTGATGTTGTTGCTGTATGTAACATCTTTGACGCTATTGTTATATGTAACATCTTTGACGCTGTTGCTGTATGTAACATCTTTGATGTGTTGCTGTATGTAACATCTTTGACGTTGTTATATGTAACATCTTTGACGCTGTTGTTATATGTAACATCTTTGACGCTGTTGTTATATGTAACATCTTTTACGCTGTTGTTATATGTAACATCTTTGACGATGTTGTTGTATGTAACATCTTTGACGCTGTTGTTATATGTAACATCTTTGACGCTGTTGTTATATGTAACATCTTTGACGCTGTTGTTATATGTTACATCTTTGACGCTGTTGTTATATGTTACATCTTTGACGCTGTTGTTATATGTAACATCTTTGACGCTGTTGTTATATGTTACATCTTTGACGCTGTTGTTATATGTAACATCTTTGACGCTGTTGTTATATGTTACATCTTGACGATGTTGTTGTATGTAACATCTTTGACGCTGTTGTTATATGTAACATCTTTGACGCTGTTGTTATATGTTACATCTTTGACGCTGTTGTTACATGTAACATCTTTGACGCTGTTGTTATATGTAACATCTTGACGTTGTTGTTATATGTAACATCTTTGACGCTGTTGTTATATGTTACATCTTTGACGCTGTTGTTATATGTAACATCTTGACGCTGTTGTTATATGTAACATCTTAGACGCTGTTGTTATATGTAACATCTTTGACGATCTTGTTATATGTAACATCTTTGACGCTGTTGGTATATGTAACATCTTTGACGCGGTTGTTATATGTAACATCTTTGACGCTGTTGTTATATGTAACATCTTTGACGCTGTTGTTATATGTAACATCTTTGACGCTGTTGTTATATGTAACATCTTTGACGCTGTTGTTATATGTAACATCTTTGGCTCTGTTGTTATATATTACATCTTTGACGATGTTGCTGTACGTAACATATTTGACGCTGTTGTTATATGTAACATCTTGACGCTGTTGTTATATGTAACATCTTTGACGCTGTTGTTATATGTAACATCTTGACGCTGTTGTTATATGTAACATCTTTGACGCTGTTGTTATATGTAACATCTTTGACGATATTGTTATATGTAACATCTTTGACGTTGTTGTTATATGTAACATCTTTGACGCTGTTGTCATATGTAACATCTTTGGCTCTGTTGTTATATATTACATCTTTGACGATGTTGCTGTACGTAACATATTTGACGCTGTTGCTGTATGTAACACCTTTGTCGCTTTTGTCTGTATATAACATCTTTGACGTTTTTGCTGTATATAACATATTTGACGCTGTTACTGTATGTAACATCTTTGACGTTTTTGCTGTATATAACATCTTTGACGCTGTTACTGTATGTAACATCTTTGACGTTTTTGCTGTATATAACATCTTTGACGCTGTTACTGTATGTAACATCTTTGACGTTTTTGCTGTATATAACATCTTTGACGCTGTTACTGTATGTAACATCTTTGACGTTTTTGCTGTATATAACATCTTTGACGCTGTTACTGTATGTAACATCTTTGACGTTTTTGCTGTATATAACATCTTTGACGATGTTGCTGTATGTAACATCTTTAGCGCTATTGCTGTATGTAACATCGTTGACGTTGTTGCTGTATGTAACATCTTTGACTCTGTTGCTGTATGTAACATCGTTGACGTTGTTGTCATTTGTATCATCTTTGCGCTATTGTATGTATCATCTGATTATGTCTACCTGTAGAAATTTAGTTTCATAGAAGAATGTTAAGAATACCATGGACAGCTAAGAAGAGTAATGAAAACGTTCTGAAAGAGGCCAAAGCAAAATGACAGTTAATATCCAATATTAGGAAAGAAATAATCATCATTTTTTGGCCATGTAATGAGAAGAGAACAGCTCGAATATATTGTAACAACTGGAAAAATTGAGGGACGAAGAGATAGAAGAAAGCAAAGAGAAAAGATACCAGACAGCTTAAAAGAATGGTTAGGCAGAAGGTCAGCAATATAAATGATAAATAACAATCGAAATTGAAAGTGTCGAAGAGGTATGATCACTTGCGCCAGCGGACACGGTACTTGATGATGATGATGATGATGATGATGATGATGATGATGATGATGATGATAATGATGATATATACCTATGACATTTTTGTTTGTGGCGCTCATCCTTTTTGTTTTGTCAACAATTGTTATTTAACAGCTTTTATTATTACTTTTTCAAACCAAACAAAATGAATATTAATATAAATAATGCCACCCCTTACAAATAATCATTTTAATTTGACGTAAAAAAAAAATGCTTGCAAAGGTTAAACGTCCTGCTGTCCACTCCACACTATAAAGAAAGAGATTTCAACAAATTAAATTCTTCTACACTCCATTACTCTTTATGTGACACAGCTCCAATATTGCTGTTAAGTCCACAAAAGTTTTCAGGTCCACAACGGCTGCTTTAAAAATTACAGTTCGATCCTGCCTCGGACCATATTATGCTCTTCGTTTTTTTTTCTTTTCTGTTATTGATTCTTCTCCTTCTTCTACCTTTCAGTCCCTCTTGAGCATAGATCTTCAACAAAAACGTTCCAAGTCGTTCTGTTTCTTGCCATTCTTTTAACATCATTCCATGTCTTCCCCATCATCTTCATCTTGCTTCTGTCTGTCTTCTCCAAGAATTTCTTGGTCTTCCTCTTTGTCTTTTCCCGTGGGGATTCCAAAAAAGGGTATATTGTGTAATACTCTCGGATGGCTTCCGCAGTGTCTGTTGTTGATTATTTGTGATTTTTTCCCCGAGTGCTGTAAACATACCTCCTCCTTTGAATTGATTCCCAGATCTATCGCCACGGAAGTTTCCCTCTATCAAAATATTCATTTTTATTATTATTTGTTCTCCACATTTCTGTTTCAGTTTTGCGTTTTGCGTCTGCTAGTTTAGGCTCGTTCTTCAAAATGGCTGTGGGCTGTACAAATCTTGACCAAAATGGCTGTGGGCTGTACAAATCTTGACCAAAATGGCTGTGGGCTGTACAAATCTTGACCAAAATGGCTGTGGGCTGTACAAATCTTGACCAAATTGGGATATCTCAAACAGGCGAACATAGAAGAGGGGGGGGGGGTGGGGGGGCTAATTTAACAAAAAACACCAGGAAGGAAAAAAAAATTCGAGTCTATCATGACAAGAGGAAGGTGGGAATATATGGTTACAACTACAAAAAATGCAGAGAAAGAAAGAGAGTTCATAGACGACAAAGAGGGAAGATCCTAGATAACTTGATGTCATGGCGTGGTAAACAATCAACAACATAATTTATATATAGACAGAGAATTATGAAAGGTCATGATCGCCTACGTCAAGCGGTATGGCACATGATGACGATGATCTATTTTAACAATCGTTGCACAATCTTTTCATCATCATCAAGTAACGGGCATGCTGACGTAGGTGATCATGTCTCTCCACAACTTTCGATCTCGACAGTTATTTATCATTTCTGTTGTTGACCTTCTGCCAAGTCACTCTCTTAAGCCATCTGGTACCTTCTCTCTTTTCCCTCCTCCATCTACCCGTTCCTCAACCCTCCCAGTTGTCACAATATATTCCAGCTATTCTCTTCTCATTCATTATCATCAAGTACCGGGCCTACTGGCGTAGGTGATCATGTCTTTCCACAACTTTCGATCTCGGCAGCTATTTATCATTTCTGTTGTTGACCTTCTGCCAAGCCATTCTCTTAAGCTGTCTGGTATTTCTTTTCTTTGATTCCCTCTGTCTCTTCGTCCCTCAATTTTTTTCCAATTGTTACAATATATTCCAGTTGTTCTATTCTCATTACATGGCCAAAAATGATGATTGTTTCCTCCCAACTCTAGAAACCAGCTCTCTTTTTGCTTTGGCCCCTTTTAGAACGTTTTCATCACTCTCCTTAGCTGTCCATGGCACTCCCAACACTCCCCTATAAAACCACATTTCCACAGACTCCAGTGATTTTCTTATCTGTTGTCCTACCGTCCATGACCCACATCCATACGCCAAGACTGACTCCACACAACAATCAAGAACTCTTTCTCTTGTCTCGACTGTCAAAAATGGACTGCACAGTATCTTCCTCATCTCTTTGAAAGCTGCCCCTGCACGAGCAACTTCGCATCTCACATCTCTTGTACATCTTCCGTCTGAGGTCAACACAGTTTCCAAATATCAAAATTCATTCTCCTGCCTTAGTATTGATTAGGACAATGTAGTCCACACCCACTTCCCTGAAAGAGAAACTGTATGGTGCAATCGAATCACTTAAACTGACAGCTGACTTCATAAGAGAGTCTGGAATCCTACTCTGATTGAGACTCGATCGCAGAGAGAGAGAGAGAGAGAGAGAGAGAGAGAGAGAGAGAGAGAATATTGCTACACTTGTCTTTATTTTGCACTGAGGTGATGTCTTTTTCTTTGTTGCTACCACCACTTCTGTCCTTTTGCCATTAAGGCTGAGTCGTCTACCCTTGCTTTCTCTAACCATAATGTCCAACATTTCTTGTAACTCATTTTCACTCCTATCGATCAAGACCGCATCATCAGCTTACCCTAGACCATTTATATCTTGACCTCCAATTGCACAAACTTTTAGGAATAAAAAAAAGTAAAGTGACTCATCACGGCATGTGGCGTATAGGGAATATGATGTTAGTAACCATAACGTTTAGAGACCTTCGTCACATGATTTTAGGACTGATGTTGTTGGTAGCACGGAGTGTCGCTGTACATTCCCAGAAAAAAAAAACCTGGTACCCATTTAAGGCTGGTTGAACTCGGAAGCTGCCAATCAGGATAGAACCTAACTTTTGTCCTTTTTGAAGTCCAGTTCACTAACCACTGAGCTATCTTTTAGACGTGGAAAGACATGTAGAGCCGCGGCAAAGTTTTGTTGGATTAAAAAAGACCGTAAGATGTCTCAGCTTTGTTTTCTTTGTTTGTTTACCTGTTGAAACCTTTCGGTCGAAACAATAGTTCATTGCATATCTTGTCTTGTTCGCGAAGCTGAAACATTCTTCCTATCTTTTATTGTACCTACAATCTTATCTTCACAACAGGCCCTTTTTTGGAATCCCAGGAGTAAAGACAAAGAGGAAGACCAAATTTTATTGGAGAAAACAGATAGAAGAAGAGATGAAAATGATGGGGAAGACATGGAATGATCTTAAAAGAATGGCCAGAAATAGAACGGCTTGGAAAGTGTTTGCTGAAGGTCTATACTCCACAGGGAGCTGAAAGTGTTTGTTGAAGACCTATACTCCACACGGAGCTGAAAGTGTTAGTTGAAGACCTATGCTCCACAGGGAGCTGAAAGTGTTTGTTGAAGACCTATGCTCCACAGGGAGCTGAAAGTGTTTGTTGAAAACCTATACTCCACAGGGAGCTGAAAGTGTTTGTTGAAAACCTATACTCCACAGGGAGCTGAAAGGTAGAAGAAGAAGATGACAACCTTATCTGTAGTCTTCAACGCTCTAAACTCTAATTTTACTTTTTGACCACCTTAAGTCCATCTCTCGCTGGACACCACCTGTGCTCCACACCACCGCATCATAAGGAATCGGTTACACTTGTTGCCTTCATAAACCTATTCTAACCACCGCCTTGGATCCACAACAAGATGCCAGAACCATCATGATACCAAAAATATAACCAAGCACCTACCTGTTCCCCCCATATCTGAAAATGTGTACCTTGAAGCGAGAACATGAGAAAACGAGTAAAAATAAATGGTAACAGTTTGAACAGCTTTGTTACACCATGACCTGAACCAAGTCCTGGTTCCAGTTCTGGATCCTTCATGCAAGAACAATAAGGAAAATAACCACTACTGAGATTAAATGTGTTAGACGAATGACAGGAAACAGTCTGAGACATAAGATCAGAAATGAAGAACTGAGAAAAAGCTAGGAAAAATTCTCGGCATGGAATATACAAAAAAGCAACAGGTAAAATGGTTTGGCCACGTGACAAGGTGGAAAGATCAAAACACAACACAATGAGCCTTCAATAAACGTTGCGAAAACACCACACCCAAGGGCTGACCATGAAAAAGAGCGATTGACGGAATATTAGAAACACTAGGAAACATAACAGCAGCAGAGGCAAACAGAAGAGCAAAAGACCGCAAATTATATCTCCCCTCGACGCTGAAAGGCAAATGAGGATGGAAAGAAGAAGAAGAAGACCCGAACCAAGAGGCAACCATACTCTCTGCAATGGACTTGGAAACCTTCTTGTCTCCCCCATGTCCTATCCCAGTTCACCTATGGTTTCTATTGTCTCAACTGCACCGGCCTTCATCTACTTTACCCCGAAGGTCAACGTCTTCGGCTGCTCGACTAAACTACTTAACAACAAACACCTTTGAGGACAGGTAAAGGTTAGATTTCCCTCCTCTTTAGTAAAGAAGGTAAATATAGTTGTTATAATAAAAAAAAGTAAATATAGTTCTACAGTAAAGAATGTAAATATAGTTCTATAGTAAAGACGGTAAATATAGTTCTACAGTAAAGAAGGTAAATATAGTTCTATAGTAAAGAAGGTAAAAATAGTTCTATAGTAAAGAAGGTAAATATAGTTCTATAGCAAAGAAGGTAAATATAGTTCTACAGTAAAGAAGGTAAATATAGTTCTATAGTAAAGAAGGTAAGTATAGTTCTATAATAAAGAAGGTAAATATAGTTCTACAGTAATGAAGGTAAATATAGTTCTACAGTAAAGAAAGTAAATATAGTTCTACAGTAATGAAGGTAAATATAGTTCTATAGTAAAGAAGGTAAATATAGTTCTACAGTAAAGAAGGTAAATATAGTTCTATAGTAAAGAAGGTAAATATAGTTCTACAGTAAAGAAGGTAAATATAGTTCTATAGTAAAGAAGGTAAGTATAGTTCTATAGTAAAAAAGGCAAATATAGTTCTATAGTTAATAAAGTAAATATAGTTCTACAGTAACGAAGGTAAATATGGTTCTATAGTAAAGAAGGTAAATATAGTTTTATAATAAAGAAGGTAAATATAGTTCTATAGTAAATAAAGCAAATATAATTATATAGTAAATAAGGTAAAAATAGTTCAATAGTAAATAAGTTAAATATTGTTCTATAGTAAATAAGGAAAATATAGTTTTAGAGTAAAGAAGGTAATATAGTTCTATTGTAAATACGGTAAATATAGTTCTTTAGTAAATAAGGTAAATATAGTTCTATTCTCATCAATTATTTGCTACAAACATAACCGTCAGTGACTCTCTATTCTCATCAATTACTTGCTACAAACATACCCCTCAGTGTCTCTCTATTCTCATCAATTACTTGCAACAAACATAACCCTCATTGACCCTCCTTTATTGAATTACTTGCTACAAACATAACCCTCATTGACCCTCCTTTATTGAATTACTTGCTACAAACATAACCCTCATTGACCCTCCTTTATTGAATTACTTCCTACAAACATAATCCCCATTGACCCTACTTTATTGAATTACTTGCTACAAACATAACCATCATTGGCCCTCCTTTATTGAATTACTTGCTACAAAAATAACCCTCATTGACCCTCCTTTATTGAATTACTTGCTACAAACATAACTCTCAGTGACCCTTAATTCTCATCATTTATTTGCTACAAACATAACCTTCTGTGACCCTCTATTCTTACCAATTACTTGCTACAAACATAACCCTCAGTGACTCTCTGTTTTCATGAATTACTTGCTACAAACATAACCCTCAGTGACCCTACTTTATTGAATTACTTGCTACAAACATAACCCTCATTGACCCCCATTTATTGCATTACTTGCTACAAACCTAACCCTCAGTGACTCTCTATTCTCATCAATTACTTGCTACAAACATAACCCTCAGTGACCCTCTATTCTCATCAATTACTTGCTTCAAATATAACCCTCTATTCTCATCAATTACTTGCTACAAAAATAACCCTCTATACTCATCAATTACTTGCTACAAACATAACCCTTAGTGACCCTCTATTCTCATTAATTACTTGCTACAAACATAACCCTCAGTGACCCTCTATTCTCATCAATTACTTGCTACAATCATAACCCTTAGTGACCCTCTATTCTCATCAATTACTTGCTACAAACATAACCGTCAGTGACTCACTATTCTCATCTATTACTTGCTACAAACATAACCCCCAGTGACCCTCTATTCTCATCAATTACTTGCTACAAACATAACCCTTAGTGACCATCTATTCTCATCAATTACTTGCTACAAACATAACCCCAGTGACCCTCTATTCTCATCAATTACTTGCTACAAACATAACCGTCAGTGACTCTCTATTCTCATCAATTACTTGCTACAAACATGACCCCCAGTGACCCTCTATTCTCATCAATTACTTGCTACAAACATAACCCTCAGTGACCCTCTATTCTCATCAATTACTTGCTACAAACATAACCCCCAGTGACCCTCTTTTCTCATCAACCTATCATCAGTGGGATAGAAAAGAGTATCATAGACAACTTCTAGTCTTCTACTGTTGACGTCTATCCAGACTTGAAATAGCAACTCTACATTCGCCTTATTATGGAAATGTACTAGTCGAATACCAGTGGATAAAGAGATACAGCGAAGACGATGGCGCTGGATAGGACACACACTGCGGAAGCCAACTGAGAGTATTACACAACAGGTCTTTTTTGGAATCCCTAGGGGAAAAGATAAAGTGGAAGACCAAGGAATTTTTGGAAAAGACAGATAGAGGCAGAGATGAATATGATAGGGAAGTCATGAAATGATCTTAAAAGAATGGCAAGAAACAGAACGACTTGGAAAGTGTTTGTTGAAGACCTATTCTCCAAAAGGAGTTGAAAGGTAGAAGAAGAAGACGACATTCGCCTTAATCACACCACAGATATCATCCCTTCTATATTTCATGGTAAAATAATTTTTTTCTCTTTGAAATGTGTTATTACAGCAAACATCTTACGCACATTTACCATTCGTTTTTTTAGTTATTTCAAACATTTGTTGAATCCTAGCGTCTTACTTTTTCATTAATTTTATTAAATAATTACTAATTCCGTTCTAAAACATCAACGATTTATTAGAAACACTCAATTTTCTTAGGTATTCCAGTATACTCGTATGCATTCCTGTATGGTGCAGAAACATGGACATTAGACAAGAAAGGAGAACTGAAAATTGAAGCATTTGAAATGTGGATTTATAGAAGAATAGGAAGAATTGGACGGAAAGAAGTGAAAACAAATGATGAATTAATAAAACAACTTAAAATGAAAAGAGAACTACTAATCCCAATTCAAACAAGACGAAATGAGACTTTTCGGGCATTTTTAAAGACACAACAGCCTACTAAAAGTAATCATGGAAGGGGATATACAAGGTAAAATAACAAGAGCCAAACTAAGACTAACATGGACGAGTAAGATCAAAAGATAGACAAGTCAGCCTTTGACAGCATGCACTATCAAAACAAGAGACAGAGCGGAATGGCGTTCCATGGTTTCCAACCTTCGATGCGGAGACGGCATGATGCTTTCAGTGATTGATTAGAAAACCTCACCTCCTCCACCTTATGTCAGTGGTATCTCTTTATCTCATTTTATTGTCCATCTTTCTCTTCCTTTTTGTATCTATTTTTGTTTCGAAAACATTCTTCTGCTTCTTGTATTTCTTGCTCCATCATGAATCTTGCCATGTCTTGTGTGTTTACTTCTTGTATTTCTTGCTCCATCATGAATCTTGCCATGTCTTGTGTGTTTACTCCTGTATCCTCGGGCTCTGTATCCTTCGTCAAAAATCAACAGAACATCAACATAACTATAGAAGGCAGACGACTAAAACAAGTAGAGGAATTCAAATATCTAGGAAGTTTAATGACAAACGATAATTCACAAACAGCAGAGATAGAATCATGATGCAACAAAGCATGTCAAATCATCGGACAGTTATCACCACTATTGTCCAACAAGGAAATAACTCTGGGGGCAAAACTAGCACTCTACAATACAATCTTCATCCCAACGTTATGCTACCAATGCCAGACCTGGACCCTAGATGCAAGAACAATAAGAAAAATAACCTCTACAGAGATGAAATGTGTTAGACGAATGACAGGAAACAGTCTGAGAGATAAGATCAGAAATGAAGAACTGAGAAAAAAGCTAGGAATAGCCCCTGCCAGAATGTATAAGGAAACAACAGATAAAATGGTTTGGCCACGTGACAAGACAGAAAGATCAAGACATAACGCTACGAGCCTTCAACAAACGTGAGAACATCAGATCCAAGGGTCGACCACGAAAAAGATGGATCGATGAAATATTAGAAGCACTAGGAAACATAACAGCAGCAGAGGCGAACAGAAGAGCAAAAGACCGCAAATTATATCTCCCCTCGACGCTGAAAGGCAAATCAGGAAGGAAAGAAGAAGAAGAAAAAAGAAATCCTCGGGTTTTTCGTAATTTTATATTGTTTTGTACACGTTACAGTGTCTACTAATCTTTTTTGTTTTTGTTTATGTGAACGTATGTGTTTATTACACTCTATATGTGTAATAATTGTATTTAAGTCTCTTTATCTTGCCTATAATGATGTTTTACAGAGAAAAGTTGAGAGTACCAAGGACAGCTAAGAAGAGTATTGAAAACGTTCTGAAAGAGGCCAAAGCAAGAAGAGAGCTAATTTCCAATATTAGGAAGAAACAATCATCATTTTTTGGCCATGTAATGAGAAGAGAACAACTGGAATATATTGTTACAATTGGGAAAATTGAGGGACGAAGAGATAGAGGAAAGCAAAGAGAAAAGATACCAGACAACTTAAGAGAATGGCTTGGTAGAAGGTCAAAAACAGAAATGATAAATAACTGTCGAGATCGAAAGTTGTGGGAAGACATGATCACCTACGCCAGCAGGCATTATACTTGATGATGATGATGATCTTGACTATCCCTGTTTTTTTTTCCTTGCTGTCTACTGATCCTGTTCTTCTAATATGTTCTCTTTATAAACATTTACGAATGATTAATTCATTGTTTGATTAATATTTTCTCTTCATTTTTCCAATTCTCGTTTCTCTTGGCCATTGTTTTACTTACATTAGTTTGTTGCCCGCTAACTTGTACCCACGCGCGCTGTTGTCTATACTGATTATAAGCAAATAGTGCTGAATAATTAAGTCAGTTCACAGTACACTCATAATTGCATGTCTTTATCAACTCATTCAATTTAGTAAATTACAGTTTAGTTGCAGTCGTTTCCATGTATGGATTTCCTCGTTTTAGAATAGTGGATTTCCCCTTGTCTATTTTTAGCTTACTTCGTTCTCTGCTTGTGTTCATCCGGTGAGTAAAGGAATAAAGGAATAGCTCGGTCTCTTTGTCATCCATCCTTAAAAACGCGTCAAGTGGGCGTAGCTGCGTTATGTCGCAGTTTGCAGTAGATTTGTTCCATTTGCGTCTTTCCATCCAGACATCCGACTTCAGCGAGGCATGTTTGGGTACCGAGTTGACATCCCCTTCGATCCCTAGTCAGTTGACCAAACTAGACTGGTTAGGCTATGTCTAGAGGCACTGCAAGAAGCTGAGTAATATCTGGATGGTTCTGGTTCACCGATCCTGACGCAAGCCATCACGTGACAGCCTTCAGCTCTATTAATCAATGGCTCCGTAGCCATATACCACGTTTGATATTGCACGTCCCGTTTGCATTCATGAATGTCCATTCTGACATCACGTTGCGCCTGTTTTATTTCCTTTCCTTGTTGGCTTCCTGATTTTTTTACTTTGGATTTGTGTCTGTTCATTTTGAATCTCTATTCTTCCTCTTTACTCGTGAAGTAAGTTTGGATACGTTGTGCCGCACCTAACATCATTATCGTTATGTTTGAGCCTTTAGACCCGGTACTTTCGACTTCGACATGGGTAGATTTCTTTAACACCTTTTTTTGCCCCTGGCATGGTGCCATTTTTGACCTTGTCTTTTCGACCTTTAACTTCCATTGGTTATTTAAAGTGTGTGGATGCACATAGGCCTTCCTCTTTGTCGCTGTTATCTGAGAGGGCCAGACATCGAATTCTGCTACCCAGAAACCACTGGAGTGTAACACCGCGATGACATTTTAAACAGGAAGTGAAGAATTCCCACCGACTACAGTAGGATTCTGGACTACAAAGGACAAGAGGTAGGGTTCGATCCCAAACGACGGCTTCCGGGTTTACCCAGCCTTTAATGGGTACCGGATTTTTTTCTGGGAAAGTAAAGCGGCACCCTACGTAATACCGACCACATTACCCCAAAAATCATGTGAAGAAGGTATGTACTATGCCACTTGGCGTGACGGAGGTACTTTAGTTTTTGTTTTTTTTTAATAGAGCGATCCTAAAACTAGGAGAATTACCTCTATTAGATGTACAATCTTGCATATATCTGGGCAGTAATATAGATAAAAGAGGGAGGAACAGAAAATGATACCAAAATAAGGACATCAAAAGCAAGAGGAGCTTTCATTGCACTGGGAAACATATGGAAATCCAAAGAAATTAGGTTAAATACAAAATTAAAAATTTTCAACTCAAATGTTAAGGCGGTCCTATTATATGGCTGTGAAACATGGAGAACAACAAAATTGACAATCACGAAGATACAGACTTTCATTAATGGATGCTTACGCAGGATAAAAGGATGGAAATAGCAGGACAAAATCACTAACATAGAATTATGGAAATGTAGCAGTCAAACACCAGTGGATAAAGAGATACAGCGAAGACGATGGCGCTGGAAAAGACACACACTACGGAAGCCAACTGAGAGTATTACACAACAGACCCTTTTTTGGAATCCCAAGGGGAAAAGACAAAGAGGAAGACCAAGGAATTCTTGGAGAAGACAGATGGAAGCAGAGATGAAGATGATGGGGAAGACATGGAATGATCTTAAAAGAATGGCAAGAAACAGAACGACTTGGAAAGTGTTTGTTGAAGACCTATGCTCCACTGGGAGCTAAAAAGGTAGAAGAAGAAGATTCTAAACCCGAGATCTACCTGTCCAGATGTCGACGACGTATCTCTAAACCACCAATTCCACTTTCTTATGTTCTAACCTCCTTATTTTGAGCTCTGGTTGTACCTGAAGTTTATTTTTTGTCGCATTTTCTTTTTTCCCCATTTTTCTCCTGCACAATCATTTCTGGTCTAATGTCCATGTATGGTGCAGAAACATGGACATTAGACAAGAAAACAGAACAGAAAATTGAAGCCTTTGAAATGTGGATCTAGAGAAGAATAGGTAGAATTGGATGAAAAGAAAAGAAAAGAAATGATGAAGTTTTAAAACAACTAAATATGAAAAGAGAACTACTAAGTACAATTGGAACAAGACAAATGCAATTTTTGAGGCATGTTAAAAGAGACAACAGCCTAATAAAAGTAATATTGGAAGGGAAAATGCAAGGTAAAAGAGGCAGAGGCAGACCAAGACATAGACGAGTAACATCAAAAGATGGACAAGTCAATCTATGACAATCCGCACCATCAAAGCAAGAGACAGTGTAGATTGGCGTTCCATGGTAGCCATGGAGAGACATGTTCACCTACGCTAGCAGGCATGGCACTTGATGATGATGATGAATGCTGAAAACCCTGTCTCTCATCAGTAGGAAGTCACAAAACGAACTAAAACTCCTAGGACTTCTTGCATTCCTAGAACTTCTGCCTCTGTGCATTCTTGTTTTACAAAGCTCCAATGAAAAGAAGGATATCTTGGGTAACAGAGAAGTAATATTAGAGATCTTAACATTGTGGTACAACAGTGGCGAAGTTGATGAGTTGAACTGTGGGTAGAGGTTTGTAGAGAAACATAACCTACGCCGGGAATGGCACTTTATGATGTTGATAATAATATCCGCGAAGCACCGGGGCTCCGCGGAGCACAGTTTGACGACCACTGGCGTAAGTATCAAATTTAAACATTAAAACAATAAATAAATTACAAAGACAATGAACAGACAATACACGGACAATATACAGACTGTATACAGACAATATACAGACAAAACATAGACAATACACATACAATACATAGACTATTTTTGTCAGGTCGGGTAATTTTACCTGCTACTGTATGCAGTAAACAGTACAACCTGTGGCTGCCCTGCTGCCTTGCAGGTAAACTCGGGAGAGTAAAAGGCTAAGGGAGGGTACCCCGAAATAAAACAACCCCACTGCCTTGTGGGTGAGACTTTTTAGTCAAAGGCTAGCGGAGCCAACCGTAAACAAACCGACGGAAGGCAACAGAAAACCACCGTCTTAACTTCTTTGTACAATCATGAATCGCCACAACAATAGAAATAACGACAACAACGTTAAGGGGGATTCCAATGGGAAACCCTCGTTCGGTAGGGGACATCATGTGCTACAGGTGATACCCGATCGTCATCAAGCTACTGTAAGCAAAATAAAGATAAAACAAACTCTAAAGATAGGTACTTGGAATGTGAGAACACTCATGCAGAAGGGTAAACTAGAAAACATCATACAAGAAATGAAAAGAATGGGTTTACAATTACTGGGACTTTGCGAAATGAGATACACCGGATCAGGGGAGATGTATTCTGAAAAACATAAAATAATCTATTCTGGAGGTACAGAACACCAAAGAGGAGTAGGTATCATCATGGATGCAGAAAGAGCAAGAACAGTGAAAGGCTTTTACCCAATATCTGACAGAGTCCTTTTAGTGAAATTGAATGGAAAACAAATAGACATAAACCTTATACAAGTTTATGCACCAACAGCAGATAGTCTAGAGGAAACACTTGGTAAATTTTACGAGTTAAATGAGGCACTTCATGAATGCAAACCACATGAAAACCCCATGGTTCTAGGGGATTTTAACGCAAAAGTAGGAAAGGAAAGAGTTGAGGAAGTAGTTGGTCATTATGGCTTAGGCGAGAGGAATGAAAGAGGAGAGAAACTTATTGACTGGGCAAGAACACACAACATGATGATAGGAAACACCTGGTTTAAGCAACATCAAAGACGTCTGTGGACATGGAAAAGCCCAGGGGACAACGCACGTAATCAAATTGATTATATAATGATAAATCATTCGAATCAGACAATAAGCTGCAAGAGATCGGCACCTCAACTACTTGTACATGTGGACAGGCGCCCCAGACTGCTGAACACATACTTCAAGACTGCACTGAATATAGTAGACTGAGGAAAATCCATTGGCCCATAGATACAACACTACAGACAAAACTATATGGGCCACTGCAAGAATTACAAAAGACAGTAACATTTATACAGGAAACGACATTGCAGATATAGACAATGCTTCAGGCGAACGAAAGATAGATAGAGCTGCAAGAGAAATATAAAATCACAATTCAGAACCGGCACAATGCAATAGAGAAGATACAAATCATTGATGAACAGTGGGAAATGCTAAAAGAATCAATGCAACAAACATCAAAAGAGTTCATACCACCAGTGCGGACAAATTCATGAAAGAAATGGATGACGGATGACATTTTGCAGCTAATTGATACAAGGAGAAGAAATAAAGAAAATAAAGATGAGTTATAAGAGATTAAATAAAGAAATTGTAGTAAAATGCAATGAAGCAAAAGAAGCATGACTAAAAGAGAGATGCAAAGAGATTGAAATGCAACAAAAAGGAGATGCTAAAGCTATATACAAACAAATTGAGGAATTAACAGGAAGAAAAACGCAATCAAAAACTAGATGTCTAAGATACAAGAAAGGAGAACTGTTGATTGATCAAGAAAACATAAGGGAACGATGGACAGAATACATTAAAGATCTTTATAATGATGAACGAACGGAAGTAAATATTAAGGATAATGGAGAAGGACCAGAAATACTCAGAGAAGAAGTGGAAGACGCCTTGCGCAATATGAAAGCAGGCAAAGCTCCTGAACCAGATAATATAACTAAAGAAGAGATTGAAGCCATGGGTGATTTTGGAATAGAAATAATAACACAAATATTGAATGATATCTACAACAGCGGATATATACCAGACGACATGCTCCAATCAATATTCATAGCCCTACCAAAGAAATCGGGTGTGATTGAATGCGATGATCATCGCACAATAAGCCTTATGAGTCATATGACTAAGATATTACTAAGAATCATCATGCGAAGAGTGCGAAACAAAATCAGTTTAGAAATTAGTGATGAACAGTGTGGTTTTGTTAGAAATAAAGGACAAGCAATGCCATTTATATCATAAGATCTTTAGTAGGAAGAGCCATAGAGGTGAAAACAGATCTATACCTATGTTTCATAGATTGCAACACGGCATTTGACAAAGTAAAGCACCAAGAAATAATCAACATTTTAGAAAGCATAAACGTAGACAGCAAAGATCTAAGAATAATAAAGAACATGTACTGGCAACAAACAACGGCCATAAGAACTGGAAACCAATTGGGAATGTTTCAACAAATAAAACAGGGTGTTAGACAAGGTTGTGTGCTGTCATCAGGCTTGTTTAATATTTATAGTGAGATTATTTCAAGATTCATAAGGGGCATGCCTGGAATAACAATCGGAGGTCATAATATAAATTATTTAAGGTATGCTGATGATACAGTCTTAATCGCTAAGAGTGAAAATGAGTTACTAGAAATGTTGGACATTATAGTGAAAGAAAGCAAAAATAAAGGACTCAGCCTTAATAGCAAAAAGACAGAGGTAATGGTAACAACAAAGAAAAAAACATCACCTTAGTGCAAAATAAAGACAAGTGGAACGATATTAAAACAGGTAAATGAATTTAAATATTTGGGAACTTTGTTAACCTCAGACGGAAGATGTACAAAAGAGGTGAGATGCAGAATGGCTCAGGCAAAAGCAGCTTTCCAAAAAATGAGGAAGATACTATGCAATCCATTTTTGACAATAGAAACAAGAAAAAGAGTTCTTAAATGTCATGTAGAGCCAGTCTTAACATATGGATGATAATCATGGACAATAGGACAGCAGACAAGAAAATCACTGGAGTCTGTAGAAATGTGGTTTACAGAAGAATGTTGAAAGTACCATGGACAGCTAAGAAGAGTAATGAAGATGTTCTGAGAGAGGTCAAAGCAAAAAGAGAGCTAATTTCCAATATTAGGAAGAAACAATCATCATTTTTTGGCCATGTAATGAGAAGAGAACAACTGGAATATATTGTAACAACTGGAAAAATTGAGGGACGAAGAGAAAAAAATAACAGACAGCTTAAGAGAATGGCTTAGCAGGTCAACAAATACGGTAGCCTAGTTGGGAAAACCACCCGACTGGACTACCTATGTTCGGACAACCCGTGTTCGATTCCCGCTGGGAGTAGTGTGAATTGTACTCATGGTTGGAAAAAAAATAATACCCCCATGGTCGACCCAGCCGTTGGCAGAAATGGGTACCAGGGTATTACCCTGGGAAGGTGAGGAATGTCGCTTTGCATCTGAGTTTCGATGCTTGAGGCGACACTATACAGAAATATCCGAACATTTCTGGATAGGCGGCCGAGCACAGATGGGTGGAAACTCGCGTGCTAAGTCGCCGGTTCAAGTCTCGTACTTTACTTTTACCTTAACAGAAATAATAAGTAACTGCCGAGATCGAAAGTTGTGGAGAGACATGATCACCTACGCCAGCAGGCCCGGTACTTGATGATGGTGACATAGACAATACACGGACAATATACATACAATACATAGACTATACATAGACAATATACATACAGTACATAGACTATACATAGACAATATACAAACAATTACGATATCTCTGTCGTAGTTTTCAACGTCCATGAGACAGAGACGGTTTGACTTTATTGTTCTGTTGTTTGTGATGTCCTTAATGTTTTATAGAAATTCCAGCTTTGTAGTTGTTGTTCTCGGCGTTTCGTTTTTGAACAATGTGTGCACATAGCAAATATCTCGGTAGTTGTGTTTGTGTCTACGCATATTTGTTAATGTTCGTGACTGATAAATACAACAGCAACAAAAATACTATTCCTTTCATTAATGAAATTGTTTTGAAACACAAAGTTATTACAGACGTGAGGTTAAAGGTGTCACAACTTATGTTAGAGGTTACATGAGAAAGAAAGAGAAGAGAGAGAGAGAGAAAGAGAGAACAATGTTTAATTAGACCTATTGAACTATTTACATATCTCTCTCCACTCTTTCTCGCTCTCTCCCTCTCCCTCTCTCTCTCTCTCTCTATATATATATATATATATATATATATATATATCTCCCTCTCCTCTCTCCCTCTCTCCCTCTCTCTCTCCCTCCCCTCTCCCTTTCTCTCTATTTCCCTATCCTTCTCCCTCTTTCTCCGCTCTCTCTCTCTCCCCTCTCTCTCCCTCTCTCTCCCTCTCTCTCTCCCTCTCTCTCCTCCTCTCTATCTCCCCCTCTCCCTCCCTCTCTCTCCCCTCCCCTCTCTCCCTCTCTCTCCCCTCCCCTCTCTCCCTCTCTCTCCTCTCCCCTCTCTCTCCCCTCCCCCCTCTCTCTCTCTCCGTCTCTCTTCACTTCGTCTCATATCCAAAGTGTTGAATGTCAAGGTAAATTCAACGATCTAGTTCACACCCTTGTGACAGCCTCAACCTTTATCTATTGATGTTCTTGTAGCGTTTCTCGGATGTTGTCAGTCCATTTTACTCGGAGTCTACCACAGCAATTTCTCCATCTACTCTTATCATAGACGTCATGTATGCTCTACAATCTCTCAGCATTGACCCCGTGTATTGTGTGCATTCTATAACTGAACTGATGTCTACAATCTCTCAGCATTGACCGCGTGTATTGTGTGCATTCTATAACTGAACTCATGTCTACAATCTCTCAGCATTGACCCCGTGTATTGTGTGCATTCTATAACTGAACTGATGTCTGCAATTCAACATTTCTACTTGATGATGATGGCGTGTAGGAATAACGATTTCTGTGTGGGAAAATTAAGCCTGACCAATAACAACGGTTTCTTCCTTTTCTCTCTTTCTCTCTCTCTCTCTCTCTCTCTCTCTCTCTCTCTCTCAAAATTAGACAGGTGCTTCTCTAGCAGCAGTGTAAGATTAAATCTAATTAGTTGTAACATGATAAGAGTACCATTGACACGTTGTTTATTTTGCTCTCATTTGCTTTTTTCGGTAATATTTTAAAAAAAGCCTATTCTTCTCCCATAAGTAAGTGCAAAGTGGAAACATCATAAAGGAATATGGTGTTAGTGATCATAGTTTTTACAGACCTTCGGCACACGATTTTTATATTTTTTTGGAAATGAGGTTGTTATTACGCCTGCGCCGCTTTACTTCCCCCACCCCCCAAAAAAAACAACCCGGTACCCATTTCAGGTTGGGTAACCCGGAAGCTGTCGATCAGGATCGAAACCGACTCTCTTGTCCTTTGTAGTCCATTTCACTAAAGACAGAGCTATTGCGTGCGTCTCCTATAGTACATTCAAGTATTCAACAACATGTGTTGTGCACAATTTAATATTGCACTCTTAGTCATTATAGTGAAAGAAAGCAAAAATAAAGGACTCAGCTTTAATAGCAAGAAGACAGAGGTAATGGTAACAACTAAGAAAATAGTCTCAGATCTGATAGTTTTTTTTTTTTATTTCTGTTAAAAGTATTATTATTCTACTAACATTTCCTTTCTACACAAATAACTAGAAATGTATCATTTGTGTGTGTGTGTGTGGATCACAAATTGAAAACACTTCCAATAAATATTAATGTTAAGAATGTGAAGAATGTACTACAGTCAGGGCATTTTTGACACATAAGGGCTGAACGGTTTCCACTACTGTTACTAAAATACAACTCTGTATCCTAAGTCCACAGCTGACGATCAGCACTCTGCGATTGTAAAAGCATGACACATGATTGTTGTAGTCACTAACGCGCACGAGTTTACACATTTAACAAAGGTCCCATTCTCACTTGGTGCGCGCGCACCGCACATAATGGTTCTGTCAATATATCAACATCATCCTGCTATAAAAATCATCGCTCGCGATAAAATAAAAACAAGATAAAAACCAAAGTGTCTTCAAACTGTAGCACGTAACTTTCTGCTCCAGGATGTGAATATATAATCTCATAATCTTAGCACCTATGATCGAATATTACTCAAAAAAAGACAAAACATAATTAGGTACATCCACAGTCAACAGATTCAAATTAGACAGATTCATAGAAAAAGAGAGTACACGGTGAAAGAAAAAAAATCATTTCTTTGGGCGCTGCAAAATCCATAACCAGATTTGACTGACGGAGGGTAGTACGGTGTACAGACATGCTCAGCGAATAACTTCCGGGGGAGAAGTATGTTTACAACACTCGGAAAAAAATAACAAATAATCAACAACTTAAAGATCTACAACAATTACTTAATGAAATAAACATGTCAAGCAAAAAATATGGACTAGGTATGAATAGCAAAAAGACTAAAACTATGATCATAAACAAAGAAGATACTCGAAACCCACAAATGGATATCAAAATTGATGGAATAGATCCGGAGTAAGTTCAGAGCTACAACTACCTGGGACATACTATAACCAGTGATGGAAAATGTACAACTGAAATAAACAAAAAGAATAGGAATGGCAAAAAGTAATGTCAATGTAATGGAAAATATATTAACATCAAAACAAATAACACCAGGGCTAAAAGTAAGAATAGCAAAATGTTATATCTTCTCAACATATCTATATGGTGCAGAAACATGTATATTAGACAAGAAAACAGAACAGAGAATTGAAGCCTTTGAACTGTGGATATATAGAAGAATAGGTAGAATTGGATGGAAAGAAAAGAAAACAAACGATGAAGTCTTAAAACGACTAAAAATGAAAAGAGCACTACTAAACACAATTCAAACAAGACAAGTGCGATTCTTGGGCCATGTTAAAAGACACATCATCATCATCATGTGCCATACCATTTGGCGTAGGTGATCATGTCCCTCCACAATCTTCTATCTACAGTGCATCGTATCAGTTCTGTTGTTGACTGTTTTCCACGCCATGACACCAAGCTATCCAGTATTTTCTCTCTTTGTCGCCCGCGATCTCTCTTTCCTTTTATTTTGCCAGTTGTAACCAAGTATTCCAACTTTCCTCTTCTCATGATGTGCCCGAAAAATATTGATTGCTTCTTTCTGATGTTTTTTAAGAGCTCCCTTTTTGTGTTGGCCTCTTTGAGAACTTCCTCATTGGTCTTCTTAGCTGTCCAGGGAACTTTCAACATTCTTCTGAGAAATCCCATCTCTGTGGCCTCTAATCGTCTTTTCATTTGTTTGTCTACTGTCCATGATTTGCTTCCATGCGTCAGAATTGGTTCTATATAGCACCGATGAACTCTCTTTCTCATTTTTATTGACATAGATTTGTTGCATAAGATATTTTTCATTTTCTGACATGCTATTTTAGCCTGCACTATTCTGCTTTTTATTTCTGTGGTGCATCTCCCATCTGATGTTATTATTGTGCCCAAGTATAAAAGACACAACAGCCTACTAAACGTAATCTTGGAGGGGAAAATACAAGGTAAAAGAGGCAGAGGCAGACCAAGACTAACATGGACGAGTAACATCAAAAGATGGACAAGTCAACCTATGACAACCTGCACCGTCAAAGCAAGAGACAGAGCAGAATGGCGCTCCATGGTAGCCAACCTTCGTTGCGGAGATGGCACTAGATGATGATGAATCAACAATCGGACCTTCGGACTTTGGAACTTCGGAAAATCTATTGTTCTTGTTTTATTTCTGTAATTGATTATTGATTATTGATTATTTGTGATTTGTCCCGAGTGCTGTAAACATACCGCTTCCCCTGAAGTTATTCGCTGATTTATCTTATTCGAAAGTTTCCCTCTATAATAATATTCATTTCACGATTAGAAAAGTATTGAATCGTCGCCAGTGCAGCCGAGTAGGACTTGCACGAGGCAAAACCTTGCCAATGGAATTTAATGATGTATTTTGAGAAAAGCCATGACGAGTTGTGGACCAGATATGCAAATTTCCTGACTCCAATGAAACTGGGCCCATGGACTTAGTAGAATAGATATAAATAGTAAAACTGCGATTGCTAAAGTAGACGATGAAACAATTTTCTTTAAAAATCATCATTTTGGTCCAGACGTCATCAAAACACGCAATCTATAACATTTTTTGCTTACAACACAGAAGGGAATTTTTTCCGAAGCTAATAAAAAGTTTGGGATTGGTGTCACGTGTACGATTACAATCTTACTTCCACAATCGGCTGTACAAACTGAAAAAACAAACTGAAAAATTGTGTTTTGGATATTTCATTACTAGTTAGCTATGTAGGATTAGTTATATTTACTTACATATCTGTGTGTGTTGTTGTTTGTCTGTTCCTGCTGAAGGCCTATTGAGCCGAAACGTCGTTCAAATCTATGTCGTCTACTAACCACGTAAAGCTTTTACCATACCTTTTTTCTATTTTTTTTCTATTTTTTTTTTCCAATTTTCCCTGAAAAAAAAACGCAATATGGTTCTTTAATCGTTTGGCCTCACCCCTTCAAACTGTTCAGATTCATTAATTATTCTGGTAGCACTTACACAATGGTTTTGATTAAAGCTATGTGGGGACGTACATGTGTCTCTGAACTACCAATTGAAGCCACGTCAACATAAAATACAACTTTTTACAGATTTCGTTCGCTTTAATTTATCTCAAAAATATAAATCTATCGCGCACGTTAACAAAAATATGCTGAAGTATTCACTTAGACCGGTATCTGACATTTCCTAGTCTTGAACGCTGAGTGTTCGATTATCTACAATCTTTAAAGCGGACAATGTTAATTAAAAACGTGCGTCTGTCTTAGAATCAAGTTTGAAAAACAGGCTATGAAAATATAATCAACAAAATCAAAACGAGACATTGACGTTTAATTTGTGCTTCCTTGAAAGGGAAGAAGTAGTTTTAATGTTCGTGCCGCGTACTGCCGATCAGTTTATTATTTTTTTTTAATTAACAAAATCTTTCTCGCTGCACTCTAGGCAGCGCCAGAGGTAGACAGGTCTTTTCAAGAGTTGATGAAGTGTGTAGTTAATGTACGTAAAATAATTTCACTGTTAAATCACATCATTTATCTTTCTCAGTTACTCGTACCACGATTTATATTCAGTTTTGTACAACTCTCTCTCTCTCTCTCTCTCTCTCTCTCTCTCTCTCTCGCTCTCTCTCGCTCTCGATTCCATTTGTAGCATCCTATACTGTTGGTTAATTAGTTAATTAATCAGTTGTTATGGATAGACAGACAAACAGACTAGACAGAAAGAAAAACTAGACAGACAGTCAGACAAACAGAAAGACTAGACAGACAGACCAGACAAACAGAAAGACTCGACATACATATAGATAGATATATATAGATAGATAAATGACAGACAGACAGACAGATAGATAGATAGATAGATAGATAGATAGACAGACAGAAGACGGACGGACGGATGGATGGACGGACGGACGGATGGATAGACGGACGGATGGACGGATGGATGGATGGATAGCTGGATGGATCGATGGATGGATCGATGGATGGATGGATGGATAGCTGGATGGATGGATGGATGGATGTATGGATGGATGGATGGATAGATTGATATCTAGATCATCATCATCAAATACCGGGCCTACTGGCGTAGGTGATCATGTCTCTCCACAACTTTCGATCTCGGCAACTATTTATCATTTCTGTTGTTGACCTTCTGCCACGCCATTCTCTTAAGCTGTCTATTATTTTTTTTCTTTGCTTCCCTCTATCTCGTCGTCTCTGAATTTTTCCAATTGTTACAATATATTCCAGCTGTTCTCTTCTCATTTCATGGCCAAAAAATGATGATTGTTTCTTCCTAATATTGGAAATTAGCTCTCTTTTTTGCATTGACCTCTCGATATCTAGATAGATAACATTATTTAGTTAGTTATACCATTATTTAGATAGTTGATGAGTTAGTTAGATAGTTAATTATTTAGTTAGATGAATAGTTGGTTAATTAGTGTGCTATTTATTGAGTTAGTTAGATATTAAGTTCGTTAGTTACCTAGATAATTAATTAGTTGGTTAGATAGTTAATTAGTTACTTGTTTAGTTAGTTAGTTGGTTAGCTAGTTAATTAGTTAGTTAGTTAGTTAGTTAAGTAGATAGTTGGATGGATAGTTGGTTGGTTGATTTGTTGGTTAGTTAGATAGTTAGTTTTTTAGTTAGTTGGTTAATTAGTTAGTTAGTTAATTAGTTAGTTAGTTAATTAGTTAGTTAGTTAATTAATTAGTTAGTTAGTTAGTTAGTTAGTTAATTAGTTAGTTAGTTAATTAGTTAGTTAGTTAGTTATTTAGTTAGTTAGTTGGTTAATTAGTTAGTTAGTTAGTTAATTATTTAGTTAGTTAGTTAGTTAGTTAGTTAGTTAGTTAGTTAGTTAGTTAGTTAGTTAGTTAGTTAGTTAGTTAGTTAGTTAGTTAGTTAGTTAGTTAGTTAGTTAAGTAGTTAGTTGGATGGATGGTTGGTTGGTTGGGTTGATTTATTGGTTAGTTAGATAGTTAGTTATTTAGTTAGTTAGTTAATTAGTTAGTTAGCTAGTTAGCTAGCTAGCTAGTTAGCTAGCTAGCTAGTTAGTTAGTTAGCTAGTTAGTTAGTTAGTTAGTTAGGTAGTTAGTTAGTTAGTTAGTTAGTTGGATGGATGGTTGGTTGGTTGGGTTGATTTGTTGGTTAGTTAGATAGTTAGTCGACAGATTACCCACAACGCCCGTAAGCGTCTAGATTTTCTCTCCAGGTAATCCCGCAGTGACTGCAACCATCAACTAGTTCACAAATTAAACCTCCCTCCCCCCCCCCACCACCTCCCCATTTTCTCCGTTGACCTCTCTGCTCTCCAGACTCTACACCAACATCCCTCTTTGACTAACATCAAGATCCCATAAACGAAATCACAAGAAGTTTATCAGGATAAGCAATGACATGAAAAGCTGTCAGTGATGTTAATATTTGCATCGGAATACAGTTTGAGCTATTCATCTACATCTTTTACAGGACGATAAAGTTACTGATGGATGGGTAAGATCATAAGCTTTACTTTCAGTCGCTCAAGCCACTTCCACCGACGCTTGTTTTTTTTCTTTATATTTAATGTTTGTCTTTTTTTTTTTTTTTGTTCATTCGATCTCACTCTATATTTTTCTCTTCTCCATTTTTTTTTTTCTTGGCGTCTGCTCATTGTTTCTTCAATCATTATATGCATGTTTGGAAACATTTTATATTTCAAACAGCAAAAGAGGAAATGCTTTATAATTCAAACAGCTAAGAAAGGAAACGTTTTATAATTCAAACAGCTAAAAAGGAAACGTTTTATAATTCAAACAGCTAAAAATGAAACATTTTATAATTCAAACAGCAAAAGAGGAATCGTTTTATAATTCAAACAGCTAAGAAAGGAAACGTTTTATAATTCAAACAGCTAAAAAGGAAACATTTTATAATTCAAACAGCTAAAAATGAAACATTTTATAATTCAAATAGCTAAAAAGGAAATATTTTATAATTCAAACAGCAAAAAAGGAAATATTTTCTACAGCAAAAAGAAATACTCTAAAATGTAAACAACAGGAGAAAACAATACAAACTTAAACTTAAAACGTAAAGATTTTCATGTCTGTTGGTTTTTGTATATTTTAATGTGCTATTTTTAGAATATATATATAATTTCAGCATTTTTATGTTGGTAGCAATATAGTCGTATTCTCTGATAAGCTGAAAACTGTTGAATTCCGTGAGACTAATGAACACAGTCAAACAATAAAATGACGGTATATACATAGTTTTGCCGACGGATCATCCTAATTGCATATCAAACACGTCCATAACTGATGAGATCACATCGCCATATGCATGATATAAATACACGTTTTAAATACACGACATAAACACATGATATAAATACACGTTTTAAATACACGACATAAACACATGATATAAATACACGTTTTAAATACACGACATAAACACATGATATAAATACACGATCTAAATATACGATATAAATACTTGATATAAATACACGATATAAATGCACTATATAAATATTTGGGTAATTTCCTAGTTTGATCAGATATAGTATTTCAGTTTGGAAGAGTGATGTCCCCTAAAATATGTCTGCCAAAATACAGTGGTTCTACGCATTCTTGGCGTTGGGGTCATTCTGATCTTCGATCAGAAGATCATAATTAGGCCGAGTGGCGTCGTTTTTGCCACGCGTTATAATATATTTATAAATATTTAACACTAAAGCTAAACCTAACCCCTGGACCCAACGCCCAATCAACAGATACTCCGAAATGATTACATGCCAGCGTAATGACCCCAACGCCAAGAATGCGTAGAACCACTGTATTTTGGCAGACATATTTTAGGGGACATCACTCTTCCAAACTGAAATAACATATCTGATCAAACTAGGAAATTACCAATATTTGATATAAATACACAATATAAACATGATATAAATACACGATATAAATATAGACAGACGTTAAAAATACACAATATAAATACACTGTTTGAATACACGATATAAATACACAATATAAATACACTGTATAATAAATTATATAAACACACAATATAAATACACGATATAGGTGCACAATATAAATACACGGTATAAATACTTGATATAAATACACGATATAAATACAAAATATAAATACACGATATAAATGCACAATATAAATATATACAATATAAATATAATATATTAATGCACAATATACATACACGATATAAATACACAATATAAATACACAATATAAATACACGATATAAATACACAATATAAATACACGATATAAATACACAATATAAATACACAATATAAATACACAATATAAATACACTATATTAATACACAATATAAATACACGATATAAATGCACAATATAAATACACGATATAAATACACGATATAAATACACAATATAAATACACAATATAAATACACGATATAAATACACGATATAAATACACAATATAAATACACGATATAAATACACGATAAAAATACACAATATAATACACAATATAAATACACGGTATAAATACACGATATAAATACACAATATAAATACACAATAAAAATACACAATATAAATACACGATATATATACACGATATACGTAAATACACGATATAAATACACAAAATAAATACACGATATATACACGATATAAATACACGATATAAATTCACAATATAAATACACGATATATATACACGATATAAATACACGATATAAATACACAATATAATACACGCTATAAATACACGATATAAATACATAATATACATCTATCTATTGACCTTTCGAGCCGTAACCGGCCCATAGGGCGTAGACCAAGATACACCTTCTCCTATCTGAATTTTTGTTCTAGCAGTTTTCTTTTAAAGATATTTTATCAAATCTCGCCATCTGTCTCTGTTCTGTGCAAGCAGATCTATCTCATTGAGGTAGCCGAATCCTGTTGCTCTTGCCTCTCTCATCAATGTTCTTCTCAGTGTCTCCCTGATTCTCCCTCTTTTTCTCTTACCTGTTGTTTCCCATATGGGCTTGCTTTGCTATTCGGTTATTATCTCTTCTTATCACATGTCCAACATATGACCATCGTCTTTTCTTGATTACTGAAGATATTAGTGGTTGATTGGCGATTTCTCTCATTTCCTCGTTTGTTTTGAATTCGTTCCACGCTATACCAAGTATTTTCCTTAGACATTTATTTTCGAATGCGTTCAACTTTGTTTCTATATCTCTTGTTGTTTTCCAGCTTTCACACGCATACGTAAGGGTTGATAGTACATTTGATTTGAATAGCCTAAGTTTTCAATATAAATACACGATATAAATACACAATATAAACACACGATGTATATACACGATATAAATACACGATATAAATATACAATATAAATACACACTATAAATACACGATATAAATATACAATATAAATACACGATATAAATACACAATATAAACACACGATGTAAATACACGATATAAATACACAATATAAAGACACGATATAAATACACGATATAAATTCACCAGTGTAAGATATTGCTAGCAAGCTATGCAAGGTAATCATAACTCTATAATATTACTATAAATTACAACACAAGACAGCATTTAGCGCTCTTCATTTGAGATTTAATAATTACAAAGAGTAAAATGTAATAGCATGTAGCTTTATGTTAATATATGCAGAAGGTGAACGATTTCCATTGGTCGCAACATTTCTTGAATAAAGAATGGCGAGGTTTTTGAAAAATTAGAAACGTGATAAAGCAATTATAATAATTGAGAATATTGCGAAACAAAATAACAATAACGTGTTTATTTATTTAATTCAACACGACTTTTATTTAATTTCAATTTTATTAAATGTGTTATTAATTGCTATCCAAGACGATGATTCGACAACGTAAATCTTAATTACATTATTTTCTACTTCTTTGGGCGGAATACTTTTTTGGGGGGGAAAAGAGAATCGCTACATTGCGTAATTTATTGAAATGATGTATTTAAGGTAATATAAGGAAACATATGGAGAATAGCATTTAACTGGTATAAATATAGAACAAGAAATCAGAAATATAAACTTAATTTAATCTTCTCATAAATAGTCGATTTATCAGAAATATTAGATTATGGTTTTATATATATATATATATATATATATATATATATATATATATATATATATATATATATATATAATATAATTATCTATATATTTAATTCGACATAAGAAGTGGGGTCCCTCACCCCCCCCCCTCCCTTCCTCCCACCCTCCCCCAAAATAAAAAAATAGATAGAAAGAAAAAATTATATATAATTCAATCATCTCACTTAGACCATTGGTCAGAAATTGTAGTTTTAATATTGAGAATCGAAGTGCGTTTCCCAAAAATAATATTAATAATTGGATAATTCGTTTACAAAAACGTATTTTAATTACAATTAATACTAGCCTGATATGGTGGCTGATCCATCTGGGGCAATAGTATCTGATTGTGTGAGTTACGATAGTTACAAGCAGCGAGAGAAAATCACCGGTTCTATCTAGTACAATTGTTGTTGTACACTACAAATGATGTGTAAATCCATATTTCCTCTTCGACATTGTTTTCGCGGTAGTTTGATCACCCAAAAGTTTTTACAAATAACTTCTATGGTCCACCCGGTCACTATAAAATAATTATTAATGTCGAGCAAAATGCCCACCGCTGCGGAGTTCATACTGAAGGGAGCTTCGGTTGAGGATTTCCTGACAACTTTTGGCTAGGCGGCAAAAAATTGCATGTCACTGTTACCGAGATTACGACTTTTCTATTTTTGGCAATTTTTTGCTTTTCATGTGAAAATTTGTTTCGATTATTTGGTATGTAAATATGTGATAACTGAACTAATAATGTTTTAATCGCGGATAAAAATGTAAATATGTGATAACTGAACTATTAATGTTTTAATCGCGGATAAAAATGTAAATATGTGATAACGGAAATGTTAATCTTTTAATCCCTGATAAAAATGTAAATGTTTGATAACTTAAGTATTAACATTTTAATCCTTGATTTAAAAAAAAAATAAATATGTGATAAATTAAATATTAACCTTTTCAATCAGAGACAAACAAACAAAATGTTGAATTATGCGATAATATAAATATTACATTTTGAATCACAGACTCAAAAATATATCAATATGCCATACAAAAATATTCACGTTTCAATCACGGATAAAAAAAATCAACTTGTTTATTTTCTGAATAATTAGAGAGTAAATAAAGAAGTCACTGGTGTAAACAAAAGGATCAGTGTGATGTTACTTTGGTTCAACTTTGTACAATTATCAGCTTTAATTTTAGATTTCTCCCAAACTAATCTCGCTGAAATGAAAGATTTGAGCCATTTATTTCACGAAGATTTTAACATCGAGAATAGATTAGTCCCTTCGATTTTTAACCTCGTATGATACACGATGACCATTAATAAGTGACTGCATTGCGACACTAGAAGTTACTGCGCATAATTTATCGTTGCTGTTGTATGCAAGAATATAATGATGCATCACTAATGCGGTAATAATTCGACATAGTAGATGTTTGAAAGTTATACAAATATTTTGTGGAGTTAATTTTTACATTAGTTCTTTTTCCAGTTATTTTTCTTTTTTTTTTTTTACGTTAATCATTCATTATTACTATTCCCCTTAATCTTTGCTTATATTGTTGCTTTTTATTTGTGTGTTTTGTCTTTGATGTTACCTGTTTTACTATTTGAGATATCTGGGTTTGAATTTACGTGTAAGGCTAATCGTTTTTCGTTTCTCCAATGCTTCTTGATATATATGTATATGGCCTTTGGCGTCTTGACAGACGGTTGGTAGTAAGCAATCATGATAAGTCAGTAGTTTGGTAAAGCATTATTGTCTCATACTGGGTGCTGCTTTACTGAACATCTTTTCTCGTGGCTGAATTTGCCAATCCTGGAGAGACAGATCCATCCACGGAACGAGCAAGGTATACCCGCGGTACCCGACCTTTGTCTCTTTTCTTGATATAAATGAAGGTAAAAGCAAGCGACTAGTCCTATCTGACCCTGAGGAAAAGAAAAACGTTGGTCTATTTCTAAGTATTCCTTCTAATCCTGGGGCACGTCATCGGCTATGGGTATCTGACATCTTCCAGCTCTGTGGATGTCAGGAGCCTTCAGGTTGGACCAGTAACTGCCTTGTACGAATCTAAAGACGTCAGTTCCATGTAAAAATAAAAATAAAAAACAGGAAAATTGCTTGAGTCATTTGGATACACCATGCTTGGGGCGACACTAAACAGGCGTCTCCGACAACTTCTGGATAGGCGGCCGAGCACATATGGCTAAAAACCCGAGAGCTAAGGCGCCGGTTCAAGTCTCGTACCTTTAACTTGTAGTTGCAGTTAGTCGAAAGCCGCGGTATCACGGGAAACGAATTAAAATCCTTAAATTGTTCAACAACACGTGCCAGTGAAATCATTCAAATTAACATATCGTTGCATTGAATGATCTGAACAAAGAAAGGGAGCTGCAATCTCCATCATAGCAGCTACAGCACACCCCAAAAGACATGAGGAGTAACCGAACCGAAAGTCAACACAGCTGAACTGTCCTTCGTCATACAATATCATCATTCATTGTAAGCAATCGGAATATCGAAACACGATCCGGGTGAAAAACACAGCTCACGGTGTGCACAGAGAACTAAACTCAGTAGCTCCAGCAGCAAGTCGGACTTGGAATATAAACTTGGAATATACCTTTATCCTTTCTTTCATTAAAAAAATTTCAAGAAAAACATAAATAAAAAAATATAAACGCTTGCTGACATATCTATCTATCGTCCTTTCGAGCCGAAGGCCATAGGGCAGAACCACAATCTCAAAAACAGAAACCTTGCGTTCCAAAGTGGCACATATTACAGAGATCACTGCTCTAAAATATATGGTGCTGTTTCCATAACAATACTTTTTACAATGACAGCTTGTCAAGGCATCGATCAACCTCCTTAGTCGCCTCTTACGACATGCCTGAAAGGTCACAGTGTCACTATTTATTTTGCTGACATAACAACTTGCAAAATGTTGCTTTCCATAGACCGAAACAAAAATATAATGAAATCAACTTTTGATATTCACAATGTGAATAATAGTTCCTCGGTTTTATGTAGAGACAATCTTGAATTTTAACAGCAAATAGACAATTGGAAAACAGAGAAATAAAGTTGTGGGAGGCTATAGTGGAATGTTGTTGTAATATCATTAACAATTACTAAGATAAACAAGACCAGGGGGACAAAAACAAAGAGAAAACTAGCTGCAACCATCAAGAAGGACCAATCTGATCTTTTTTTTTGGATAGCTTTTTTGTGAAGGGAGAAGCTGTTAACGAACACGAGAGAGAGAGAGATAAACCGTGAAGAATGCACCAGCAGTTTAAAAGAACGGTTGGTATGATTTCTATAAGAGAATTCATTAACCGCATTAGTAAGGTTGTGGAGAGGTAGGATTAAATAAGCCAGCAGTCTCGGTACTTTACTCTAACACTCGGTACTTCACTCTAACACACTCGGTACTTCATTCTAACACACTCGGTACTTCATTCTAGCACTCGGTACTTCACTCTAACACACTAGGTACTTCACTCAAACACTAGTACTTTTCTCTAGCACACTCGGTACTTCATTCTAACACACTCGGTACTTCACTCTAACACTCGGTATTTCACTCTAACATACTCAGTACTTCACTCTATTACACTCGGTACTTCACTCTAACACTCGGTACTTCACTCTAACACACTCGGTACTTCACTCTAACACTCGGTACTTCACTCTAACACACTCGGTACTTCACACTAACACACGGTACTTCACTTTAACACACTCGGTACTTCACTCTAACACACACAGTACCTCACTGTAACACTTGGTACTTCGCTCTAACACACTAGAAATTTCACTATAACAAACTCGGTACTTCACTCTAACACTCGGTACTTCACTCTAACACACTCGGTACTTCACACTAACACACGGTACTTCACTCTAACACACTCGGTACTTCACTCTAACACACACAGTACCTCACTGTAACACTTGGTACTTCGCTCTAACACACTAGAAATTTCACTATAACAAACTCGGTGCTTAACTCTATAACTCGGTATTTCGCTCTAATACGCTCAATACTTCACTCTAACACATTCGGTGCTTCAATCTAACATTCAGTACTTCACTCTAACACACTCGGTACTTCACTCTAGCACTCGGTACTTCACTCTAACACACACGGTACTTCACTCTTACACACTCGGTACTTCACTCTTACACACTCGGTAATTTATTCTTACACACTCGGTACTTCAATATAACACTCAGTACTTCATTCTAACGCACTCGGTACTTCACTCTAACACTCGCTACTTCACTCTAACACTCGCTACTTTACTAAAACGTTCGGTACTTCACATTTACACTATGTACTTCACTAAAAAAATGTTTAATTAATCATTAACTAGGGAACAATACTGCCGGTAGTTCATCATGGGCTGAGGGAACAATGCTCCCAATCGTTCATCATGAGCTGAGGGAACAATGCTATCAGTCGTTCATCATGAGCTGAGGGAACTATGATCCCAATCGTTCATCATGAGCTGAGAAAACAATGCTCCCAATCGTTCATCATGAACTGAGGGAACTATGCTCCCAATCGTTCATCATGAGCTGAGGGAACTATGCTCCCAATCGTTCATGTGAGCTGAGGGAACTATGCTCCCAATAGTTCATCAAGAGATGAGGGAACTATGCTCCCAATCGTTCATCATGAGCTGAGGGAACTATGCTCCCAATCGTTCATCATGAGCTGAGGGAACTATGCTCCCAATCGTTCATCATGAGCTGAGGGAACTATGCTCACAATCATTCATCATGAGCTGAGAGAACAATGTTCCCAATCGTTCATCATGAGCTGAGAGAACAATGTTCCCAATCGTTCATCATGAGCTGAGAGAGCAATGTTCCCAATCGTTCATCATGAGCTGAGAAAACTATGTTTCCAATCGTTCATCATGAGCTGAGAGAATAATGTTCCCAATCGTTCATCATGAGCTGAGTGAACAATGTTCCCAATCGTTCATCATGAGCTGAGTGAAAATTCCTCCCAATCGTTCATCATGAGCTGTGAGAATAATGTTCCCAATCGTTCATCATGAGCTGAGTGAACAATGTTCACAATCGTTCATCATGAGCTGAGAGAACAGTGTTCCCAATCGTTCATCAGTAGGTCAGGGAACAATGCTCCCAGTCGTTCCTCAGGAGTTCAGGGAACAATGCTCCCAGTCGTTCATCATGAGCTGAGGGAACTATGCTCCCAATCGTTCATGATGAGCTGAGAGAACAGTGTTCCCAATCGTTCATCATGAGCTGAGAGAACAGTGTTCCCAATCGTTCATCATGAGCTGAGAGAACAGTGTTCCCAATCGTTCATCATGAGCTGAGGGAACAGTGTTCCCAATCGTTCATCAGGAGCTGAGAGAACAGTGTTCATAATCGTTCATCATGAGCTGAGAGAACAGTGTTCCCAATCGTTCATCATGAGCTGAGAGAACAGTGTTCCTAATCGTTCATCATGAGCTGAGAGAACAGTGTTCCCAATCGTTCATCATGAGCTGAGGGAACAGTGTTCCCAATCGTTCATCATGAGCTGAGGGAACAGTGTTCCCAATCGTTTATCATGAGCTGAGAGAACAGTGTTCCCAATCGTTCATCATGAGCGAGGTAACAGTGTTCCCAATCGTTCATCATGAGCTGAGAGAACAGTGTTCCCAATCGATCATCATGAAGGGAACAGTGTTCCCAATCGTTCATCATGAGCTGAGTGAACATTCCTCCCAATCGTTCATCATGAGCTGAGTGAACATTCCTCCCAATCGTTCATCATGAGCTGTGAGAATAATTTTCCCAATCGTTCATCATGAGCTGAGTGAACAATGTTCACAATCGTTCATCATGAGCTGAGTGAACATTCCTCCCAATCGTTCATCATGAGCTGAGGGAACAATGCTCCCAGTCGTTCATCAGGAGCTGAGGGAACAATGCTCCCAGTCATTCATCAGTAGGTCAGGGAACAATGCTCCCAGTCGTTCCTCAGGAGTTCAGGGAACAATGCTCCCAGTCGTTCATCATGAGCTGAGGGAACTATGCTCCCAATCGTTCATCATGAGCTGAGAGAACAGTGTTCCCAATCGTTCATCATGAGCTGAGAGAACAGTGTTCCCAATCGTTCATCATGAGCTGAGAGAACAGTGTTCCCAATCGTTCATCATGAGCTGAGGGAACAGTGTTCCCAATCGTTCATCAGGAGCTGAGAGAACAGTGTTCATAATCGTTCATCATGAGCTGAGAGAACAGTGTTCCCAATCGTTCATCATGAGCTGAGAGAACAGTGTTCCTAATCGTTCATCATGAGCTGAGAGAACAGTGTTCCCAATCGTTCATCATGAGCTGAGGGAACAGTGTTCCCAATCGTTCATCATGAGCTGAGGGAACAGTGTTCCCAATCGTTTATCATGAGCTGAGAGAACAGTGTTCCCAATCGTTCATCATGAGCGAGGTAACAGTGTTCCCAATCGTTCATCATGAGCTGAGAGAACAGTGTTCCCAATCGATCATCATGAAGGGAACAGTGTTCCCAATCGTTCATCATGAGCTGAGAGCTCAGTGTTCCCAATCGTTCATCGTGAGCTGAGAGAACAGTGTTCCCAATCGTTCATCATGAGCTGAGATATGAGTGTTCCCAATCGTTCATCATGAGCTGAGAGATCAGTGTTCCCAATCGTTCATCATGAGCTGAGAGATCAGTGTTCCCAATCGTTCATCGTGACGAATCACTATTTATTTAAAACTCACCAAATCTGTAACCGGAAAAAAAACGAATAATAGACGCCATCTTGAAGTGATGATTTCGCAAGTCAAACTTTAGCAAAAGTCCTCATCCATCCCGACAGATCAACTCTGAACTAATGATGTCATTATTGTGGCAGACACAACAGTTCTAGTGTCAACCTGAACACCATCTTAAAACGCATTACAGAAAATCAAGGCATTTTGTACTCACAATGATGGAACAATCTGGTCGCATTTATTCGCATTTCTACGCCACCACAACGCCGTTCTGGTCAGCGACCTCACAATCACCCTAGCTGTCTTTCAATTTAATCCAACCCGTTATAGATTAAACACAGAAGAAATCGTTTCGTTAATTTTAGTTTCATTTTTGACTTATATCTTACACTTTCTATTGTCCCTGCATTTGCATACTATGATAGGGGCACAACATGTGTCTTTCACTGACGTCTCATCTATTGTCCTTGACATTGCTTATAATTCTTTTCTCTGTAATTTAACGAATGCCATTTTCAAATAGAGGTTGCTTTTTGTCTACTGCATGTGTTGATCTACTTCTTCCTTGCTAGCATAACGCACTGCATTCCATTGTTGTTTGCACTTTACGGTCGAATTCGTCTATCTCCATCACGAATTTGGTCAGGTCTACTTCTTTGTTTAAAATGACAATCATGAAGATACAGACTTTCATTAATGGATGCTTACGCAGAATAAAAGGATGGAAATGGCAGGACAAAATCACTAACATAGAATTATTGAAATGTACCAGTCAAATACCAGTGGATAAAGAGATACAGCGAAGACGAAGGCGCTCGCTGGATAGGTCACACACACTGTGGAATCCAACAGAGTATTACACAACAGGCCTTTTTGTGAATCCCTAGGGGAAAAGACAAATAGGAAGACCAAGAAATTCTTGGAGAAGACAGATAGAAGAAGAGATGAAGATGATGGGGAAGACATGGAATGATCTTAAGAGAATGGCAAGAAACAGAACGACTTGGAAAGTGTTTGTTGAAGACCTATGCTCCATAGGGAGCTGAAAGTGTTTGTTGAAGACCTATGCTCCATAGGGAGCTGAAAGTGTTTGTTGAAGACCTATGCTCCATAGGGAGCTGAAAGTGTTTGTTGAAGACCTATGCTCCATAGGGAGCTGAAAGTGTTTGTTGAAGACCTATGCTCCATAGGGAGCTGAAAGTGTTTGTTGAAGACCTATGCTCCATAGGGAGCTGAAAGTGTTTGTTGAAGACCTATGCTCCATAGGGAGCTGAAAGTGTTTGTTGAAGACCTATGCTCCATAGGGAGCTGAAAGTGTTTGTTGAAGACCTATGCTCCATAGGGAGCTGAAAGTGTTTGTTGAAGACCTATGCTCCATAGGGAGCTGAAAGTGTTTGTTGAAGACCTATGCTCCATAGGGAGCTGAAAGTGTTTGTTGAAGACCTATGCTCCATAGGGAGCTGAAAGTGTTTGTTGAAGACATATGCTCCACAGGGATCTGAAAGGTAGAAGTAGAATAAGACTTCTTTGTTTCTCTTTGATTTTCCAGGAAATGTAGTTTTTGTAACCTTAGGATAGGCTGGTCTAGGAATGCCTTCATATCAGTCTTACTAGTCTTGCCAGGCTCGTACCAGGTTTATCCTCCTCTTAAGTAGACTAATTGCTAACAAGCTCCTCCTTCGTGAATTTTTTCACTTTGCTTAATCTCTGATTTTTACTTCACAGAAAAGGAATATCAGAAAAACAATAGGGATTCGGTCCACTCATTCATTCATTTTTGAACTGGACTACAAAGGACAAGAGGCCGGGTTCGATCCTGACCGACGGCTGCTAGGTTCACCCAGCCTTAAGTGGGTACCGGATTTTTTTTTGAAAAGTAAAGCGGCACGGGCGTAATACCGACCATATTACCCCAAAAATCATGTGCCGAAGGTCTGTAAAAATTGTGGTCACTAACACCATATTCCTTATACGCCACTTGGCGTGACGGGGCTTTGTACTTTACTTCCTATTCATTCATTTTCCTGTCTGGCTGAAGACAACCCACAAGGTGGAAGTCATATTTACCCACGACTGGCGATTTACTGCTAGATTGTAAGGCTTTGTTTTTTTCTCAATAACATGGTCGAGCCTTCCCTAGCAATTGTTTTGCATAGCGATTCTCTTAATCTGCCTTGTTTTCTTTTACCAGATGGTTTCCACATGAATGTCTGACGAGGAAGTCTTTCTTTTTACATTCTTAGCACATGACCGATGTATTATTGGTTCATCATCATCATCTAGTGCCATCTCCGCATCGAAGGTTGGCTATCATGGAGCGCCATTTTGCTCTGTCTCTTGCTTTGATGATGCAGGTTGCCAAAGGCTGGTTTGTTCATCTTTAGATATTACTCGTCCATGTTAGTCGTGGTCTGCCCCTGCCTCTTTTACCCTGTTTTTTCCCTTCCAGGATTACTTTTAGTAGGCTGTTGTGTCTTTTAACCTGGCCCAACAATCTCATTTGTCTCGTTTGAATTGTGTTTAGTAGTTCTCTTTTCATTTTTAGTTGTTTCAAGACTTCATCGTTTGTTTTCTTTTCCTTCCATCCAATTCTACCTATTCTTGTATATATCCACATTTCAAAGGCTTTAATTCTCGGTTCTGTTTTCTTGTCTAATGTCCATGTTTCTGCACCATATAGTAATGTTGAGAAGATATAATATTTTGATATTCTTAGTTTTAGCCCTGGTGTTATTTCTTTTGATGTTAGTATGTTCTTCACGACATTAAAATTACTTTTTGCTATTCCTATTCTTTTGTTTATTTCAGTTGTACATTTTCCATCACTGGTTATAGTATGTCCGAGGTAGTTGTAGTTCTGAACTGTCTCCAGGTCTATTCCTTCAATTTTGATATTATTGGTTCACTAAATAAGAATTATTTGATATGATGAGGATTGAGTGGTTATCTATTTGTTTCCTTAATGGTCAGTAACATGTAGACATGTCCACTGTTCTAGTTTTTATAGAACATTGTGAAATGTTGCTATGGCTGCTGGCGATTTCCTACCATTGACAGAGTGACTCTATCCGAGATTTAAAAAATAAGACTTTTCACGTTAAAGTAAAATATATACTAAAGTCTGTTTATATCTCTCATGTAACCTGAAAAAAATGCTGACTGAAATCGGAAGCACTGGGCTGCTGGCGCAAAACAAAGTGCAATGATTTAACAAATATTCAATCCGAATAGAGAGAGAGAGAGAGAGAGAGAGAGAGAGAGAGACATATCTCTCATGTATTGTATAAAATATATACTGAAGTCTGTTTATATCTCTCATGTATTGTATAAATTATATATTGAAGTATGTTTATATTTCTCATGTATTGTAATAACAAATATATTGAAGTCTTTAAGATGTCTAATGTTTTGCGGTAAAGGTATATTAAATTCTGGAATCATTTCTTATCGGTAAAGTTTAAGATATTTAGAAATCATCTGTTAAGGTTTCTGTTTTAAGCTAAGGAAGATGTATGAAGATTTGTTAAGACTTATGATCTCTTTCAGGAAAGATGTGTAGAGACACGTTAAGTATGTCGAGATGTCGTGTGAAAAAGCACTACTATCGTTAAAAGTTGAATTCTAAAAATAGGTAGCCGAACTCTGTAAAAATGGAGGATCGAATGAGTGGTAGAACTCAGAATTACTCTGTGTGGTGTGTATGTATGTGGTGTGTGTTTGTATACGTCTCAGGTATTCCCCAGTAGAAATCGTTACTCTTCGTCAATATTTGATAGAGCATGCCAAGAGTTCGGTCATTGGGTTCTTATTAGGAAAAAATAATAAAGTAAAAAAAATAACACGCGATCCAATTGACTAACTTGTACATGTGACTTCCGGTTGGTGCGGCAGGCTAAGATGGCCGCCTTGTGAATTCAGGCTCCTGGTTGGTGGCTTTTTTGCTGCAGTTTTCAGCTGATTATTTCTGGTCTGGATATTCGTTTAGGGAGACAGTGTTGGGCCGGTCGCATTCAGTTGATAATAAAGTCAACATAGATTTCACGCCGGCGCGCAGATAACGCTGCAGGCGATTGACCTTTGACTGAAGTGGAACAGTACTAGGCTCCGGCTTTGATGAA
The DNA here is from genome assembly GCA_032433765.1 of Megaustenia siamemsis. Lineage (NCBI taxonomy): Eukaryota > Metazoa > Mollusca > Gastropoda > Stylommatophora > Ariophantidae > Megaustenia > Megaustenia siamemsis. The sequence goes on from JAVIAB010000046.1 coordinate 43,098,665, forward strand.
AAAAGGATGTGTGATCTGTTTTCGACTGCTAATTCGCCCACCAGCTGGACTATTGTCGAATTGAGTGTCTCACCAAAGTGGAGGGGCCTGACTTCATATGCCAGAACAGCGATATTCTTGGGGCATGCGCACTAATCATGAAGTCTATACGGATTTGGCGCTGGCGCATGGAGGTCGTGCTGCCCGCGTCGGCCGTTAGACCTGTCCGGAAGTATGAATCATGAGTTGCGCGCCATTTTTTTAAAAACGCAACGTGCTCACTAGGACAGTCTCAACGATCAGGATGACCCCTTTGTTGGTTGCTGGAATGGCAGCCGAGCAGATATGGGAATGCCCGGCTGCAGTGGCGCCTTTTCGTTCTAAAGTCTCAATTATCACACTTCAATCTATAGCAGAGGCGTGTTTAGAAGACTCCCATACTGTTATCTTACAAAGCAAAAATTATAGGCAATCATCGAGTGTGAAAAGTTGTCCCTATCAAAGTACGTTCAAAACTGGGTAAAACCATAGCTAGTAAGTTAACAAATGACCTCAGCCAGTTAGTTAACGTATGACCTCAGCCAGTCAGTTAACACATGACCTCAGTTAGTTAACGAATGACCTCTGCCAGTAAGTTAACGAATGACCTCAGCCAGTCAGTTAACAAATGACCTCAGCCAGTTAGTTAACGAATGACCTCAGCCAGTATGTTAATAAATGACCTCGGCCAGTAAGTTAATGAATGACCTCAGCCAGTAAGTTGTCAAAGTATCTCAGCCAATTAGTTAACGAATGACATCAGCTAGTAAGTTAACAAATGACCTCAGCTAGTAAGTTAACGAATGACATCAGCCAGTCAGTTAACAAATGACCTCAACCACTTAGTTAACGAATGACCTCAACCAGTAAGTTAATAATTGACCTCAGCCAGTAAGTTAACAAATTTTCTCTGCCAGTTAGTTAACGAATGACATCAGCTAGTAAGTTAACAAATGACCTCAGTTAGTAAGTTAACGAATGATCTGAACCAGTTAGTTAACTAATGACCTCAGCCAGCTAGTTAACGAATGACCCCAGCCAATAAGTTAACAAATGACCTCAGCCAGTAAGTTAACGAATGACCTCAGCCAGTAAGTTAACGAATGACCTCAGCCAGTAAGTTAACGAATGACCTCAGCCAGTAAGTTAACGAATGTCCTCAGCCAGTAAGTTAACGAATGACCCCAGCCAATAAGTTAACGAATGACCCCAGCCAGTAAGTTAACGAATGACCTCAGCCAGTAAATTAACGAATGACCTCAGAGTCTATATTACTTTGAACATATTTAGATTTGAACTTACAACCTTGTAGAATGTTCGTTATTTTTTGCTTTTTTTTTAAACAATCGTTTTAAGTCAACAATTTCAACTATTGAATGTTTTAAACCTCTCCTTTTATTTCATTCATGTTTCAAAACTTTTTCATTAAAGAGAGTATGAATCTTCATTACGCTATCGAGTTCTCAATTCCTTCAGTTAACATTAATGAATGTTACGGCTATTTTTTCCTCTTTAATTCGTATTTCCAGTCACTACTTTCTTTATATACATTTTTCAAATCAAACTTATTTGTTCTGTTCATGTTTTTTATAAATCTCATATTAAATGAATGTTTTAAATCTATTTGTTTCATATATTGAATGTTTTCAATCCCGTTATTTATTTTTTTTTTTGAATGTTTTGAATACTCTGGTTTACTTTTAAGAATGTGTCCAATCCGTTGTTTCCGTTTATTAATGTTTCCATTTGATTGTTTTTGTAATATTTTCAAGCGTATTATGTTTGTTGTAGCGAAAACGGGTTATTGAAAGTAATGAACATTGTTTAACTCACATTTTTTTCTATAGAAAATTTATCATCGCCATTTACGAATAAAAGAAAAGAAAATATTCAGAATATTGTTCGTTTGACAACTAATATCTACTGCTATCAGATTCATGTACCAAGTTTCTTGACTCAATGACAATAAGAAAATTAACCACTGCTGTGATGAAAGATGTTAGACGAATGACAGAAAAGAGTCTGAGAGAGAAGATCACAAAGGAAGAAATTGGAAAAAGATGAAAATAAGTTCCATTATAGAATACATAAAGAAACAACAGATTAAATGGTTAGGAAAGATAGAAATGAAAAAAAAAGAAAAATATGGTTAAAGCTTTACATAATAAATGAACGATACAAATCTGAACGACGTTTCGGCTCAATAGGCATTCAGCAGGAGCAAACAAACATCTTTTACTTACATATTTGTTTGTGTGTGTGTGTGTTGTTTGTTTGTTCCCGCTGAAGGTCTACTGAACCGAATCGTCGTTAAAATTTCTGTTGTCCATTTATTATGTAAAGCTTTAACAATATTTTTTTCTCCATTTTTTTTTCATTTCTCCTTTACAATTAGCTTTACTGCAGCTTCGCGTTGTTAAGCATGTCTGTGCGTTGACCCCGAATAAAGAGAGAAAAAGAACAAAACACACCGTAATGAACCTTAATAAGAACACACCAGACTTAAGAGTCGACCACTAAAAAAGATGGATTGATGGAATATTAAAAACAATAGGAAACACAACAGCAGAGGCCAACAAAAGAGTAAATGACCACAAATTATATCTCACATTTACACTGAAAAGCAAATAATGAAGGAGGAAATAAGAAGAGATAGAGATAACAAATCCCCGTAATATACAATTTCGATTTAATAAAGTACTTAATTTTATTTCGAAATGAATGTTGAATTATATAACCTAAAAAAAGATACAAACAATTATAAAGAAATGTCGAAGAAGTATTATGAACATCAGATGAAAAACAAAATCAGAAATGAAAACATCTGATAATGAAGAGATCAAGAGTCAGTCAAGTAAAAGATTGCGAATAAAAAAAATAAAGGTTGGCTAGATACATAATAAGATAAGCTGACACAATCGTAGAAAGATAGGCACTGTCATGGAACCAACAGGGAAAGTGAAAAGCAGGGAACGACCATGAAAAGAAGTAATTGAAACCTTCGCGAATATTTGTCTAGGCTTAAATGAAGTAGAGAAAATGTCAAATAATAGGGATGGAGACACCTGAAGTGAGCTAGGTTTAAATGAAGTAGAGAAAATGTCCAATAATAGGGATGGAGACACCTGATGTGAGCTAGGCTTAAACGAAGTAGAGAAAATGTCCAATAATAGGTTTGGAGACACCTGATGTGAGCTAGGCTTAGATGAAGTAGAGAAAATGTCCAATAATAGGGATGGAGACACCTGATGTGAGCTAGGCTTAGATGAAGTAGAGAAAATGTCCAATAATAGGGATGGAGACACCTGATGTGAGCTAGGCTTAGATGAAGTAGAGAAAATGTCCAATAATGGGGATGGAGACACCTGATGTGAGCTAGCCTTAAATGAAGTAGAGAAAATGTCCAATAACAGGGATGGAGACACCTGATGTGTGCTAGGCTTAAATGAAGTAGAGAAAATGTCCAATAATAGGGATGGAGACACCTGATGTGAGCTAGGCTTAAATGAAGTAGAGAAAATTACCAAAAATAGGGATGGAGACACCTGATGTGTGCTAGGCTTAAATGAAGTAGAGAAAATGTCCAATAATAGGGATGGAGACACCTGATGTGAGCTAGGCTTAGACGAAGTAGAGAAAATGTCCAATAATAGGGATGGAGACACCTGATGTGAGCTAGGCTTAAATGAAGTAGAGAAAATGTCCAATAATAGGGATGGAGACACCTGATGTGAGCTAGGCTTAAATGAAGTAGAGAAAATGTCCAATAATAGGGATGGAGACACCTGATGTGTGCTAGGCTTAAATGAAGTAGAGAAAATGTCCAATAATAGGGATGGAGACACCTGATGTGAGCTAGCCTTAAAAAAACGATCTTAAAAGCGGGGACTGATTTATTGATTGATCGATTGATTGATCGAATATAACTCAAATTATATTGCCAGCTTTATACGCGTGTCGTCGTTATATATATATCAAGGACCATAAATAAAATAACGGATTACAGGATGAAACATCGCGCATGAACTTCTACATTTGATTTTTCTTGTCAACCATTTTTCATTATTTATCTTATGCCCTCTTCAATGAACTTTCAATTTCATTTCTTTACCTTCAGCATAATGTTGTGTTAAAGATTCATTTTGTTCATCCTTTTTAATTATTGAAAATGAACCGTCAATTTCTTTACTTACTTGCTTCCCTTGACAATTTTTTTTTCATGCATTTGTACGCAACTTTCGAATTTGTAAAAGATCTACTTTTATTTTTTTAATTTAAAAATTAACTGTTAACGTGACAACTAATAATAAATTACAACGAAACTATAATAATGTTCATTAATGTATCTATCAATGGTTAATTCAGTTATAAATTAGTAAATCCGTAATATGTTTACAAAACAGTAACAATTTAAATGTTTACATCGTAAACAAAATTAAATTTAGTTAAATAAAAGTAAACACTCTAATTTTAACAGTAACAGTTTATTTGCTTGGTAAAATACGAACGATTCTTTATACATTTGAAGTATCTAAAATTTGGAAAGCACTTTATATTATAAAGATATGCAATAGGAACAACATACAAAAGGAGATTTCGTTTTTACTTTTGCTATAATTATTTATTAATTTTGTCATTTCTTTATGTATTAACAAATTACTACTATAACACAAATATGTATATATATATAGGGTACTAATTTTTTACTGTGAATAAAAAAAGAAATATTATTAATATTGTTATTATTATCACGGAAGAGTGTATATCTTATGTATTGTGGTTATTTTTCAGGACCTGTTGCTGTATTACGCAAAGAACTCCACAATGCATGGGATTCCAACAATTGTTGGGTCAGAGCTGTACAGAGGACGACAGTAAGATGTTGCAATATATGTCGTATTTGTTCTATAGTTTTTCTTTGTTTGAAATATATCATTTCTGCTTCAATGTTCTTGTTACATCAGTTATCGTGTTATTGTTGTGTTGGTTTTGAAAGCGATGTAGTGGTAAACTTTAAAAGTGTGTTTATAGAATAGTTATGGTAATTGTTATTGAAGGCCCGGTATCACTGAAAACGAATTAAAATCCATAATTGTTCAACCGCCTGTGCCAGTGGAATCATCCGAATTACTGTTTCATCTCCCAAACAAAGAAAGACAGCTGTAGTCCCCATCATAGCAGTCTCAGCACGCGCCAAAAGACATAAGGCGAAACCGCACAGAAAGTGAACACAACCATATGTTCTCCATCATACGACATCATCATTCATCGTAAACAATCGGAATATCGAAACACGATCAAAACAGATGAAACGCACAGCTCACAGTGTGCACAGAGCTCTTAACTCAGTAGCTCCTGCAACCAGCCGGACTGTTCATAGAATAGTGATAGTTTGTTAGTGTGTTAATCCTAACGCTTTCCGTACGTTTCGTCGCACCATGAGTCACGCTGATTTTAGTCTCGTACGTCTAACCGCACAGTGCGTCACTCTCAATTTGATTAGCGTAAACTGTCATCAAACCATATTATTTGTATAGGTCATGTATTATCTTGGTGTCGGTGAAATCTAATTATTTGTTTAATTATCCAAAATTCCATATATAATGTTAAGTGTTAGATAAATAAAACGTGTAGATTAATATTTAAAAACATGAAAAATGTTGCCTGTGAAATCTCTACCGCTAAATTGATAAAACCCTTACGTACAGAAAGAGTTAACAGAGTAGTTGTAGTTGTTGTTGGTGTGTTAAAAGACTAGTGGTAGTTGTTGTTGTTGTGTTAAAAGACTAGTGGTAGTTGTTGTTGGTGTGTTAAAAGACTAGTGGTAGTTGTTGTTGGTGTGTTAAAAGACTAGTGGTAGTTGTTGTTGGTGTGTTAAAAGACTAGTAGTAGTTGTTGTTGGTGTGTTAAAAGACTAGTGGTTGTTGTTGTTGGTGTGTTAAAAGAGAAGTGGTAGTTGTTGGTACTGTGTTAAAAGAGTAGTGGTAGTTGTTGTTGGTGTGTTAAAAGAGAAGTGGTAGTTGTTGGTACTGTGTTAAAAGAGTAGTGGTAGTTGTTGTTGGTGTGTTAAAAGAGTAGTGGTAGTTGTTGGTAATGTGGTAACAAAGTAGCGGTAGTTGTTGTTGGTGTGTTAAAAATAAGTGGTAGTTGTTGGTTCTGCGTTAACAGAGTGGTGGTAGTTGTTGTTACTGTGTCAATAAAGTAGTGGTAGTTGTTGTTACTGTGTCAACAAATTAGTGGTAGTTGTTGTTGGTGTGTTAAAAGAGAAGTGGTAGTTACTGTTGTTGGTGTGTTAAAAGAGAAGTGGTAGTTGTTGTTGGTGTGTTAAAAGAGAAGTGGTAGTTGTTGGTACTGTGTTAACAAAGTAGTGGTAGTTGTTGGTACTGTGTTAACAAATTAGTGGTAGTTGTTATTGGTGTGTTAAAAGAGAAGTAGTAGTTGTTGGTACTGTGTTAACAAAGTAGTGATAGTTGTTGTTGGTGTGTTAAAAGAGAATTGGTAGTTGTTGGTACTGTGTTAAGAAAGTAGTGGTAGTTGTTGTTGGTGTGTTAAAAAAGAAGTGGTAGTTGTTGGTACTGTGTTAACACAGTAGTGGTAGTTGTTGTTTTTTGTGTTAAAAATGAAGTGGTAGTTGTTGGTACTGTGTTAACAAAGTAGTGGTAGTTATTGTTGGTGTGTTAAAAAAGAATTGGAAGTTGTTGGTACTGTATTAACAAATTAGTGGCAGTTGTTGTTGGTGTGTTAAAAGAGAAGTAGTAGTTGTTGGTACTGTGTTAACACAGTAGTGGTAGTTGTTGTTACTGTGTTAACAAAGTAGTGGTAGTTGTTGTTGGTGTGTTAAATGAGAAGTGGCAGTTGTTGGTACTGTGTTAACAGAGTAGTGGTAGTTGTTGGTACTGTGTCAACAAATTAGTGGTAGTTGTTTTTACTGACTCAATAAAGTAGAGTTAGTTGTTGTTACTGTGTCAACAAAGAAGTGGTAGTTCTTGTTACTGTGCCAGCAAAGTAGTGGTAGTTCTTGTTACTGTGCCAGCAAAGTAGTGGTAGTTGTTGTTATTGTGTCAACAAAGTAGTGGTAGTTGTTGTTATTGTGTCAATAATGTAGTGGTAGTTGTTGTTATTGTGTCAATAATGTAGTGGTAGTTGTTGTTATTGTGTCAATAATGTAGTGGTAGTTGTTGTTACTGTGTCAACAAAGTAGTGGTAGTTGTTGTTACTGTGTCAACAAAGTAGTGGTAGTTGTTGTTATTGTGTCAACAAAGTAGTGGTTGTTGTTGTTACTGTGTCAACAAAATAGTGGTAGTAGTTACTGTGTAAACAAAGTAGAGGTAGTTGTTACTGTGTCAACAAAGTAGCGGTAGTTGTTGTTAATGTGTCAACAAAGTAGTGGTAGTTGTTGTTAATGTGTCAACAAAGTAGTGGTAGTTGTTGTTAATGTGTCAACAAAGTAGTGGTAGTTGTTGTTAATGTGTCAACAAAGTAGTGGTAGTTGTTGTTAATGTGTCAACAAAGTAGCGGTAGTTGTTGTTAATGTGTCAACAAAGTAGTGGTAGTTGTTGTTAGTGTAAAGAAATCGTCACGTTTATCAGGGTAATCACTAGACAACAACACTGAGTTGATTGTACGAAGTTTACCATGAAGATTGATACATTTATGACTAGTGAGCAGATAAATACTAAGCAGGAAAACTAACCTAGAATATTCAACTCTAATATATTATCAACACTTACGGATGCATGTGGAACCTGGAAAACAACAACCCGTGCGAAGACAAGTGCAAAATGATACTGTTTATAAAGGAGTGAATTCACGATTAATAATACTCTAACACTTGGTATCTAGGTCAATTTGAAAAAAAAATGTTTATGACGTCATCACATATGTGCTCCCACTGTCAATGAAATTTGTTGAATAAGTTTATTGCTACTGGAAATGTGGAAGATTATCCACGATCTGGTAGGCCTGCTGTGAATGATGAAGTTTAGATATCAAACAATGAACTGTTTGAAAGGAGTGAATTCACGATTAAATAATAGTATTGAATTATAATATATAGTAAAGTACCCCCGTCACGCCAAGTGGCGTATAGGGAATATAGTGTTAGTGACCACAAATTTTACAGACCTTCGGCGCATGATTTTTCGGGTAATGTGGTCGGTATTACGCCCGTGCCGCTTTCCTTTCCCAGAAAAAATTCCGGTACCCATATAAGACTGGGTGAACCGGAAGCCGTCGGTTGGGATCAAACCCTACCTCTTGTCCTTTGTAGTCCAGTTCACTAACCACTGAACTATCACGACTCCGAATTATAATATATAATTAATATACATTGTAAAGAAATGTCCAATGAACCAACGATCTCATTAACAGTTAGGAAGAGTCAGTAAACATATGTGTGGCATGTGTTGAGAAGAGACAACAAAAGAATTCCAAAACAGGCACTTCTGTGGGAAACATCAGGATATAAATAAGACCAATAAAGTCACTTAAAAGAACACTGAGAAGAGAAGTTATGTTTGCAGGCATAGATTCATTTGATGAGATCGAATGTCTGGCCCAGAATAGAGATGGATGGCGAAAAGCACGTATGAGCCACATGCGACGTCTAGCGGTGCTGATGGAGATCGTCGAAATGTCGAATTCTTACCTTCCCACTCAATCCTTAAGGGTGTTTGAGTAATGCAAACACTTGGGACGAAGCTGCATTGACCTTATGACCTTCTGCTTGATTTTCTCTGTGGCGACTCTCACATTCTGTTAAAGAATTCTTCCCTCATCATTGCATATCGAGGCCTGTTTACAACAGTTACCATTACAAAAAAATGTTATATATATATGTTAAATATATGTTACATATGTTATATATATATGTTATATATTGGCAGATTTGCATATATTAATTCAAATAATATTTTTGTCTTTCATGTACTAATGTTCAAATGACATATGTACAAAGTATTCCGTCATGTGGGGAGCAGCGATAGCTCAGTGGTTAGTGAACTGGACTACAAAGGACAAGAGGTAGGGTTCGATCCCAACCGACGGCTTCCGGTTCACCCAGCCTTAAATGAGTACCGGATTTTTTCTGGGAAAGTAAAGCGGCACGAGCGTAATACCAACCACATTACCATAAAAAATCATGTACTGAAGGTCTGTAAAATGTATGGTCACTAACACCATATTCCCTATACGCCACTTGGCGTGACGGTACTCTTTATTTTTGTAATTTACAATATCCAGTACGTTTGATCAAACGTTTGCAAGTCTGGCCATGGTAATCTGATGAAAACAAGGAACAATAGACGATCCGAAGCAGAATTGAACCAGTAATCCTCGACACAGCGTCTTGTCACTGGTAGAAAACGCTAGAGCACACGGCCAACCCAGCAACCTTTAAAATGTAGCTATCATTGACGATGTCTTTCAGCAGGTGTACTCACGTGATGGGAGCCCCGGTAGCTAAGTTGGGAAGGCCAACCGACTGAGCTACCGACGTTCGAACAATCCGTGTTCGATTCCACTAGGAGCAGTGTGAGTTGTATTTGTGGTTTGAAAAAGAAAATACCCTCGCGGTGTACCGAGGTTCAGCCGCTGGCAGAAATGGGTATCAGGTAGTACTCTGGGAAGGTGAGGAATGCCACTTCGCATCATGTGTTTTTTATTGTAATCTGTTTTATTGTAATCTGTTTTATTGTAATCTGTTTTATTGTAATCTGTTTTATTGTAATCTGTTTTATTGTAATCTGTTTTATTGTAATCTGTTTTATTGTAATCTGTTTTATTGTAATCTGTTTTATTGTAATCTGTTTTATTGTAATCTGTTTTATTGTAATCTGTTTTATTGTAATCTGTTTTATTGTAATCTGTTTTATTGTAATCTGTTTTATTGTAATCTGTTTTATTGTAATCTGTTTTATTGTAATCTGTTTTATTATAATCTGTTTTATTGTAATCTGTTTTATTGTAATCTGTTTTATTGTAATCTGTTTATTGTAATCTGTTTTATTATAATCTGTTTTATTGTAATCTGTTTTATTGTAATCTGTTTTATTATAATCTGTTTTATTGTAATCTGTTTTATTATAATCTGTTTTATTATAATCTGTTTTATTAATCTGTTTTATTATAATCTGTTTTATTATAATCTGTTTTATTGTAATCTGTTTTATTGTAATCTGTTTTATTGTTTTATTGTAATCTGTTTTATTATAATCTGTTTTATTGTAATCTGTTTTATTATAATCTGTTTTATTGTAATCTGTTTTATTATAATCTGTTTTATTGTAATCTGTTTTATTATAATCTGTTTTATTGTAATCTGTTTTATTATAATCTGTTTTATTGTAATCTGTTTTATTATAATCTGTTTTATTATAATCTGTTTTATTGTAATCTGTTTTATTATAATCTGTTTTATTGTAATCTGTTTTATTATAATCTGTTTTATTGTAATCTGTTTTATTGTAATCTGTTTTATTATAATCTGTTTTATTGTAATCTGTTTTATTGTAATCTGTTTTATTATAATCTGTTTTATTGTAATCTGTTTTATTATAATCTGTTTTATTATAATCTGTTTTTTATAATCTGTTTTATTGTAATCTGTTTTATTATAATCTGTTTTATTGTAATCTGTTTTATTATAATCTGTTTTATTGTAATCTGTTTTATTGTAATCTGTTTTATTGTAATCTGTTTTATTGTAATCTGTTTTATTGTAATCTGTTTTATTATAATCTGTTTTATTATAATCTGTTTTATTATAATCTGTTTTATTATAATCTGTTTTATTGTAATCTGTTTTATTATAATCTGTTTTATTATAATCTGTTTTATTATAATCTGTTTTATTGTAATCTGTTTTATTATAATCTGTTTTATTATAATCTGTTTTATTGTAATCTGTTTTATTGTAATCTGTTTTATTGTAATCTGTTTTATTATAATCTGTTTTATTGTAATCTGTTTTATTATAATCTGTTTTATTGTAATCCCATCTTTTCTGTCTCGTCCGTTTGGTAACCCCATGAACTAAGCTAGGATATTATTTGAGTTATTGAGTTATTGAGTTATTGAGTTATTGAGTTATTGAGTTATTTGCCGGTCATCATCATTGCTCTCCGAACATGTCCATAGGTGCTCAGATCCCCTCCTCAACTATTCCTTCAGTGTCCAGCGACTGACGACTCCAGTTCTATGTTGGTTGATAAGTCTTCTTACACGGCCACTAAGTTTCTCATTTCTGGCTGTGCCCATCTTAACTCCCATTTCCATCACCCGAAGAAGTGACGTGGATCTGTGTTTGTCGAAGTCATGTGCTCTTCCCACATCTCGGAGGGCATTGATGATGTCCGCCCGATCCATGGGTTGCCCGTCCTCAACGACAGAGCAGCTAGCCAACCTGTCCGCTCTCTCATTTCCCGCACTCCCGCATGTCCAGGGACATAGACAAAGGTGACCTTACGTATTTTGGATTTCCGCAACGACTCTACCCATTGCATGCGTACATAGCCCGCCTCCACTTTTTTAATCATGCTCATCGAATCACTCAGTATACATGCGTGGGTGTAGTCTTGTGACTCTAACCATTTGAATGCCTTGGTCACTGCCATCACCTCCATTGTCATGCTACTCGTGGTCATGACGTATGCACCACTGTCTTCCTTGACTATTCTGCCTGCCGAGCGTGCTGTAAATGCACATGCACTTCTTTGGTGTTGTATTACAGATCCGTCTGTATAGATGACTGCATCTTTCTCATCGGTGTTATCGCAGATGAGACCGTTGAACTCAGCATTAACTACGACCGGGTTCTGTTCCCTACTTTTCCTGTCGAGTGTGACAATACATGAGAAAGTCCCCTTGAAAGACGTAGGCACCGGTATCCACTCCTCACCAACGCTGATATTGGTAAGCCCACAGACCTGTTTGATGACATCTTCTGCTCGGCCCACCCATGATTTGTCTCTTTTTAGCCTGGCACCTTTCCCTGTGTTGAGCACGTGGTACAATGGATGTTCTTTATCTGTACTAATCTTCAGGTATGCTCGTGCTCTCAGATCTTGATTCTGTCATCCGTGGTTGGAAAATCAAGAAGATATCATTGCTACACAGGGAGTGTCCCTTGTACATCCCAAGATAATGCGCATGGCTCATTCTGTATTTTCTCCAGCCTATCAATTTGAGTCGTACTGAAAGTAAGAATTGCCAGGGCATACTCGATTAGTGCGAGGACTAATCCTTGGAGCAGAAGAGTAAGTAGCCTCTGCTCGATGTTGGCAGCTGCCATGACCTTCAAGGCGGCTAATCCTTTGCGGGATTTTGTTATCACATGGTCGACGTGGTCCCGAAAACACAGGCTGCGATCAAACTTAACTCCGAGGTATGTCATCAACTTGTCCCTGGTCACCTCATCAGCTCCCATTCGTACTACCGGTTTGGTCGTATTAACGATATGATTGTTAAGGGTGAACCATGAAACGGATGCTTTATTAGGATTAACCAAGGCACCCGAAACCCCACACCAGGAAGAAATGCGATCGAGTTCGTCTTGCATTGTGGAGGCGATTCCCCGTCTGTCTCTTCCCTGTCGATATACCAGAATATCATCAGCAAAAGTCATAGTTCTTCCCCTCCCATCCAGCTGTTGTTCTGTGATCGTTATTGTGTACACGTTAAATAGAACTGGTGACAATGGTGAGCCTTGTGGCAGCCCAGGAAAAATGGGTGTTGGTTCGGATGGCCAACTTCCACATCTGAGTATCACCTTCCTCTGAAACAGTGCCGCGGCGACCAATCTAATGAGGAAGGGGTGCACCGCCAGTTTGAGGAGCATATACATGAGATATTCAAATGGTACCCTGTTGTATGCATCCTCCAGATCTATAGCAGCAGCACATGTCTCCTCTCTTCTGTGGAAGCCTTCGAAGACGTCATAAGCAAAGACTGCCGAGTTGAGTCATGTCTCTTTGTTATATCTATAAGCTCCGAGTGTGGGTGGGAATGCGCGTTTCTGTTCAAGGTGACAGGTGAGGACACGGGCAACTATTTTCTCCAGCATCTTGCCCACAGTGTTCTGCATTGTGATGATTCTGTAGGCACTGATCTGAGAATGGTCCTTTTTTGGCTTCGGTAGCGGAAGTATGTAGCTGTGTAGCCACTCCTCTTTAATCTGGCCACTCCGAATGCTGGCATTAAACTCATTGGTCAGTTTTGTCAAGTGATCGTCAGCTAAATTGCCTATGTCATCGTACTGAACACCATCTGGACCAGGAGCAGTGTTGTGTGACCTTTTAAGTGTCGTGCGAATGGTATCGGTTGTGATTGTGAGATCTTCTTCCAGCCCTGCATCCTTACACAATTTTGACAGCCATCCCGTATCCTTATTCTTACAGCCTCATTTCTTTGGTCCATCTGCTCAATGTAGCGGGCAAGCAGGGCCTTCCCTTTGTTCCCATCAGATTTGGGCCATATCCGGCCTGTGCTCTGAAGGTCTGGTATGCCTCTGTGTCGTGTTGTGTCATTCATGCTCTGATGAAGGCGCCAGAATGTGGCTAGCGATTTTTATGAGCACACTTTTTTTTACAGAAGTCATCCCATTTGGTATCCTTTGCCTACCTAGCACATAGTTTAAAGTCCATCATTTTTTGATCGACCTCTACTTTCAGACGCTTCAAGAGCTCAGGTTGTGTTCTACCATACCTTCTGGCTTTCTGCCATGTCATGGCCGTTTGTCTCTTGCTCCGCCAAGCTTCCTCTACTTCTACGTTCCACCAGGGTGGCTGCGTCCATCTCTCCTGCCTCCTACGAGGGGCGCTCTATTTCCTATGTCTGATTTTGCTAATGACGTCCTGGTCTGTTTTCTCGTTGTGGAATGTGTGGAGCTTTCTTTTCTGGCTTCTATTTCTGCTTTTCTTAATTAGGAGAACACATGGATAGTGATCACTTCCGTGGAACCCCAGTGCACTCCACCTGCAAACCCGTGCGAAGGTGGAAGACACCAGTGCCAGGTCTATGACACTATCAGAGTCCCCTGTTTGAGTGGCCATTCTTGTTGCCCTTCCATCATTCAAGCACACTAAATCGGCCGACACCAGTGCGTTCTCTAGGTCTTCTCCCTACTTGTTGGTTATGACGTTACCCCACTGGTTTCCTCTAGCATTAAAGTCTCCGCAGAAAATGACGTTCTCTTCATCGAACTCGAAGAGATTCTGCCATTGTTGTGTGTCCACCTTCCCATTACAGGCATACACATTAACAATCACGAAATGAACTGGGGTCTGCACCCTAACCGCATGTACCTGCAATTCTGCATTGCTCTGGTCATGATAATCAGATTAAAACAATGAACAATAGACGGTCCGAAGCAAAATCGAACCAGTAATCCTCGACCAAGACTAAGAGTAAGACATTGAATTATATTATTTATTGTTCTTGACTTCACCGCATAAACGTCTAGTAATACATTTATTTTTATTAATAAATCGTTTCGATCGTTCAATGAGATGAGTTTTAAATCGGATGATTCCACTGGCACGGGCGGTTGAGCAAGTATGGATTTTAATTCGTTTACAGTGATACCGGGGTCTTCGACTATAACCATAACTTATTATTAATTGCTCTATGTTGAGTTATTATCGGGTCATCATCACTGCACTCCGAACTTGTTTATAGATTCTCTGATCCCCTCCTCAGCAAGTCCCGCAGTGTCCAGCGACTAACGACTCCAGTTCTGTGTTGGTTGATTAGTCTTCTTACACGCCCACTAAGTTTCTCGTTTCTGGCTGTGCCCATTTTAATTCCCATCTCTTTCATCCGAAGGAGTGACGTGAAGTTGTGGTGGTCGGAGTCCTGTGCTCTTCCCACATCTCGTAGGGCATTAATGATGTCCACCTGATCCATTGGTTGACCATCCTCGACGACAGCGCAGCTAGCCAACCTGTCCGCTCTTTCATTTCCCCGTACTCCTGAATGTCCAAGGACATAGACACATGTTACCTTACGTATTTTGACTTCTGCCGATCGCGAATTATAATTTCTCTATATCTGCCAGCTAAATGTTGTTATTACAAATGTTTCTCACATAATAAACTTGCTATTTGCGGCCATTGAATATTTCATAGTCAGCATGAAACTTTCTCATAATCATTTAGCCATAATTATGACAGAGGCATTCCGTTTACTCCAAGCTATGTTAATAGGTCGTGTACTGATGTAGTACGAGACCACTTGTGCCAACCTCTACTGATTAGAACACACTGAAAGTGACACAGAGAGAGACAGAATCAGAGAAGACGAATTAAGGCATCAGTGACGTAGCAAACAAAACCAGAAGTCAATTCAACTGGAAGACAATAGAAGACACTAAACATAGATCAAGAACACCAAGTTTAAAAAAAAGTAAAAAACTTTTAATATCTGGGAACAACATTCTCTAAAGAAGGCGAAATCGATAACAAAATATGCATCCAAGGCAGCAATATAAGCCAAATATTGGCACAGCTATCCTCTATACTTCAACACAAACCAAATATTGGGACAGCTATCCTCTATACTTCAACACAAACCAAATATTGGGACAGCTATCCTCTATACTTCAACACAAACCAAATATTGGGACAGCTATCCTCTATACTTCAACACAAACCAAATATTGGGACAGCTATCCTCTATACTTCAAAACAAACCAAATATTGGGACAGCTATCCTCTATACTTCAACACAAACCAAATATTGGGACAGCTATCCTCTATACTTCAACACAAACCAAATATTGGGACAGCTATCCTCTATACTTCAACACAAACCAAATATTGGGACAGCTATCCTCTATACTTCAACACAAACCAAATATTGGGACAGCTATCCTCTACACTTCAACTCAAAGCAATGCCTATTACCACCTAGTAACATCATATACAGAACAACATTGTGTTACGAATTATCGTAAGAGAAATCTACACCTCCACAGAGTGGAGGTGTCTGAGAAAAGCGCTTGGAGTAACCACAAAAGAAAGAGTCAGGAATAATATTATAAGAGAAAGAGTAAGCATTGAATGAATCCTAGATTACAAACTTTCAAGAGCAATGTGGTCCACGCCCACCTCCCTGGAAGAAAAACTATATGGGGCAATCGATTCGCTTAATTCTGGGCCACTGGCGCAAAACATAGTGCAACGTTTTGACAGGTATTCAATCCGAATGGAGCTAACATACTCTAATTATGATGCTCTGTCTGTGGAGTCACTTAAACATACAGCCGACTTCATGAGAGAGTCTGGAATCCTACTTTGATTGAGTTTTGATCGCAGAGAGAGAGAGAGAGAGAGAGAGAGAGAGAGAGATTACAAACAGAAAAAACAAAGAAACCGGTTTGTTCATCTAGGAAGAATGCGTGTGATTCCTTACCATACAAAGAATATATTTGGTGAGGAAAAGGGTAGTAGAGCAAGAGGAAGACTCAGAGTAAGATGTACAAGCAGCATCAAAGAAACGCCACAGATACATCAAATGACACTGAGCGAAGCCACCAAAAGGATGAGAACCAGAACTTTGTACCTCCTGCGGCACAAGAATGGTACAAGAAGCAATGAAAAAAGGAAAGAACGAAAGGAAGGAAGGAAGGAGGAAAGAAAGAAAGAAAGGAAGGATGGAAGGAAGGAAGGAAGGAATGAGGGAAGAAAGAAAGAAAAAAAGAAAGAAAGAAAGAAAGAAAGGAAGCAAGGAAGGAAGGAAGAAAGGAAAAATGAAAGAAAGAAAGAAAGAAAAGAAAGAAAGAAAGAAAGAAAGAAAGAAAGAAAAAGAAGAAAGATGCTTTGCCGTGGGCACAGCAATCCAATAATTAAGTTTACTTAATTCTAGAAGTTAGAATTGAAGGAAAAAATTGCAGTGGGGAACTACGGAAAACCGGAACTTGAGAATTAAGGAAAATTTTGAAACAAGGAATTAAGGAAAACTGGAAAATGATAATTAAGGAAAAATGGAAAATGATAATTAAGGAAAACTGGAAAATGATAATTAAGGAAAACTGGTAACTAGAAATGAAGGAAAACTGAAAATGAAGAATGAACTGGGATAAGGTAATTAAGAAAGACTGGACACGGAGACTTAAGACAAACTGGAAAGAGGGAATAAATGAAAACTGGAAACTGGAATTTAGGAAAAGTATAAACGAGGAATTAAGGAAAACTGGAACACTGGAATTTAGGAAAAGTATAAACGATGAATTAAGGAAAACTGGAAAGAGGGAAATCTGGAATGGGACAATTAAGGAAAACGAGATAATGTGAAAAAAAACCAAATAGGTGGGCATAGTGTCAGAATAAAATATGTCAATACAGTGTAACTACAACATCAATGTGCTACTCTTCGCAGATGACCAATGCCTAATATATGAGGATGAAAACCTGCTACAACAGCATTTAACATCTCTAGATAAAAGCTGCACAAACTACAGTATGAAAATTAACACTAGGCTATAAGAATAAGCAAATTAAGACACCCATTAAACATCAAGATCAAAGATAAAGAAATAAAACAAGTAGAGGAATTCAAGTATTTAGGCACAATGTTCACAGAAGATGGATAACTAGACAGAGAAATTGACATGAGAATACAAAAAGCAAATGCTGTCACATACCAGCTTTCACCATTGCTAAGACATCCAAACATTTCTATGACAGCTAAACAACAAATGATAAATAGCATCTTCATACCAACTTTATGCTATGAAAGTCAAACATGTACCCTTTCTAAATCACATTTAAGAAAGATCAATACATGTGAGATGCGATGCTTGAGAAAAGTAACAAACAACACAAGAAGAGATAGAATACCAAATGAAACCATAAGAAAAATGGTAGGAACAAAACCCTGCCAAGAATATATAGAACAACAACTTAAATGGTTTGGCCACCTGGTCAGAATGAATCCTCACCAATCACCATCAAGGGCGTTTTTCTCGAGAATGCATGGAAAAAGACCAAGAGGAAGACCCAGAAGAAGATGGATAGATGCAGTGACAGAGACATGTAACAACAAAGGAAAATCACTAATTCAGACAATTCGAGCAGCACAAGAACGACAAATGATATAAACCACGACACCTTTTAGGTATCAGTAAGAGAAAAGAAGTAGAAGAAGATACAGTGTAAATAATAATAATAAGGCGAGAAAGTGTCTAAGACATAGATGGTTATATATATGGTTAGTCAATGGCCTCGGTATCACTGCAAACGAATTAAATCCATAATTGCTCAACCGCACATGCAAGTGGAATCATGCGAATTAAAACGCATCTCATTGAAGGATCGAAACAGAGAAAGACAGCTGCAGTCCATTTCATAGCATCCACAGCACACGCCCAGAGATATAAGGCTAAGCGGCACCGAAAGTGAACCCAGCTGAACTGTCCTTCGTCATACGATGTTATCCGTCATCGTAAGCAATCGGAATAACGAAACACGATCCGGGTGAAAAACACAACACACGGTGCGCACAGAGCACTAAACTCAGTAGCTCCGGCAGCAAGCTGGACTTGGAATATGAGGAAACTGCAGCAAGGGACACTTTTCAGACAGAGCCTCAACGGTTCTTGCCGCCTATCCGCCATATTGACCGTATTGACATATATGAATATAATTATCTTTACAGCATTATCCCACTGCTGCGGTCTTTCTTGTGGACATACAGGACTGAACAATAAAGGACTCTTGTCCTCGAACAGTTGTCACGTGGTGTTCTCCTCTGAGTTTTCATTTCTCTCCCGATATTAAAAAAAAATTGTATGACACCCCCCCCACCCAGATTCGAACCAGCGCCATTCTGTTATGGGGCACGATGAGTTATCGTCCGACCACCCGCCGTCCCTTATGAATAGATATAACGAGTGCTGGCTGGATATACAGGGTGATGTCCTAGCATCATCAAGGGCTATACATTTTTTTTTTTAATGACGATCATCATTTTCAGGAGGAAGTGAACTTCCGGTCAATATGGTGGATAGGCGGCATGAACCATTAAAGGCTATGTCTGAAAAGTGTTCCTTGTTGCAGTTTCCTCATATTCCAAGTCCGGCTTGTTGCAGGAGCTACTGAGTTAAGTGCTCTGTGCACACCGTGAGCTGTGCGTTTCATCTGTTTTGATCGTATTTGGTTATTCCGAATGTTTACGATGAATGATGATATCGTATGATGGAGATTATATGGTTGTGTTCACTTCCTGTGCGGTTTCGCCTTATGTATTTTGACGTGTGCTGAGACTGCTATGATGGGGATACAGCTACGTTTCTTTGTTTGGAAGATGAGAGATAGTAATTCGGATGATTCCACTGTCACGGGCGGTTGAACAATTATGGATTTTAATTCGTTTGCAGTGATACCGGGGCCTTCCATAATCATAACCATAACAAGGAAACGTAACAAAGAATAATGAACAAGCACCAAGTTATCTTTTCCATCGCGTGTTAAAAAGCAAATGAAGGTGGGAGAAGAAGTGGACAAACATGATATTGGTGTTTTGAGACTGCCAAATAAGAGTTAATGAAAGGTAAACGAGTCAGAATGAAGGGTTTTTGTTTGGGGACTCTACTGAAATTAAACACGCGCACGCTAACCCAAAGTAATGGGAAAATCCGTCAGTTTCACCACACACGTTTGGCATTTATGTCTGATTTAGGTCAGCTTTCCGATAATTACTTGTTATGTGCTGTTCGGAATAGGTGATTTTACTGTCTCTCCTTGTTAGGGGTAACCATATGTATTAATGTAACTAAGTAAAAATGAAGGTCCCCTTCCGTGCATTGTTTAGTTTATGGGGAATACGGTGTAAAAGTAAAGTAAAGTACCCCCGTCACGCCAAGTGGCGTATAGGGAATATGGTGTTAGTGACCATCAATTTTACAGACCTTCTGCACATGATTTTTGGGGTAATGTGGTCGGTATTACGCCCGTGCCGCTTTACTTTCCCATAAAAAACCGGTACCCATTAAAGGTTGGTTGAACCGGAAGCTATGGGTTGGGATCGAACCCTACCTCTTGTCCTTTATAGTTCAGTTCACTAACCACTGAGCCATCGCGGCTCCCGGAATACGGTGTTAGTGACCATATACTTCCATGACCACATGCAATTTTTTAGTGATGTGATCGGTATCACGCCAGGCCGCCTTTACTTCAAATACAAATCGATGGTAACTTATATGTGTGACATTTATGTTATTGTCTTCTTTCTAAACTTATATGTGTGACATTTATGTTATTGTCTTCTTTCTAAACCTATATATGTGACCAATGTTATTGAGTTTGTCACCGGATTTGTTTTCACTTTACAGCGAATATATTATGAGATTAATATTAGATAAAATAAGGCATTGAAGTCAACAGTCACAACATAAATAATTTGCGATATGCAGATGACACGGTCTTAATAGCAGAGACAGATTTTGTGTTCGCCTCTTTGAGCATTTCCACATTGGTCTTTTTAGCTAACATGTTCAACTTAACCGAGCGATTAACGAGGGCATTAAATATTAGAAAGAAATTGCTAATCGGAATGAGAATGAAATAAATTTCCCATGATTCTGAAAAATGCCATAATTTATGGTTTTCTTATTGTGTGCGTAATGTCATATGTCATTTCAGACATGATGAAGCAAGTTGTGATTTGAGCTGAAAAATGTGGAGACAATCTTAAAATAATCCCACTATAAATATTAAACAAATCTGGTGACAGCACAAAACCTTGTCTAACACCCGGTTTTATTTGTTGAAACATTCCCAATTGGTTTCCAGTTCTTATGGCCGCTGTTTGTTGCCAGTACATGGTAATTTTAATGTCTTCTTTCTAAACATATAAGTGTGACCAATTATGTTAATGTCTTCTTTCTAAACCTATATGTGTGACCAATTATGTTAATGTCTTCTTTCTAAGCCTATATGTGTGACCAATTATGTTATTGTCTTCTTTCTAAACCTATATGTGTGACCAATTATGTTATTGTCTTCTTTCTAAACCTAAATGTGTGACCAATTATGTTATTGTCTTCTTTCTAAACTTACCGCAGTTTATCAATTCTGTCACTGTCCATCTTCTAAGCCTATCCTTGTTTATCAATTCTGTCACTGTCCATCTTCTAAGCTTATCCTTGTTTATCAATTCTGTCACTGTCCATCTTCTAAACTTATCCTTGTTTATCTATTCTATCACTGTCCATCTTCTAAGCCTATCCTTGTTTATCAATTATGTCACTGTCCATCTTCTAAGCCTATCCTTGTTTATCAATTATGTCATTGTCCATCTTCTAAGCCTATCCTTGTTTATCAATTCTGTCACTGTCCATCTTCTAAACTTATCCTTGTTTATCAATTCTGCCACTGTCCATCTTCTAAGCCTATCCTTGTTTATCAATTCTGTCATTGTCCATCTACTAAGCCTATCCTTGTTTATCAATTCTGTTACTGTCCATCTTCTAAGCTTATCCTTGTTTTTCAATTCTGTCATTGTCCATTTTCTAAGTCTATCCTTGTTTATCAATTCTGTCCATCTTCTATGCCTATCCTTGCTTATCATTTCTGTCATTGTCCATCTTCTAAGCTAATCCTTGTTTATCAATTCTGTTACTGTCCATCTTTTAAGCTTATCCTTGTTTGTCATTTCTGTCATTGTCCATCTTCTAAGCCTATCCTTGTTTATCAATTCTGTCATTGTCCATCTTCTAAGCCTATCCTTGTTTATCAATTCTGTCATTGTCCATCTTCTAAGCCTATCCTTGTTTGTCAATTCTGTCACTGTCCATCTTCTGAGCCTATCCTTGTTTATCAATTCTGTCACTGTCCATCTTCTGAGCCTATCCTTGCTTATCAATTCTGCCACTGTCCATCTTCTAAGCCTATCCTTGTTTATCAATTATGTCACTGTCCATCTTCTAAGCCTATCCTTGTTTATCAATTCTGCCACTGTCCATCTTCTAAGCCTATCCTTGTTTATCAATTCTGTCACTGTACATCTTCTAAGCCTATCCTTGTTTATCAATTATGTCCACCTTCTAAGCCTATCCTTGTTTATCAATTCTGTCATTGTCCATCTTCTAAGCCTATCCTTGTTTATCAATTCTGTCATTGTCCATCTTCTAAGCTTATCCTTGATGATCAATTTTGTCATTGTCTACATTCTAAAAGTAACTCTATCTTTTCAATCTTTTTCCTTCCTTCACCCTTGATTGATCCACTTGTCACAAGATTGTCCTCTATTCCTATCCTATTATAGCACGGCAAGAACTGTTTCTTTCTATTTTTTGAAGATAGATTCATTTCTGCTTTTAGCATCTTTTATAGTTTCTAAGGTACTTTCTTTATTTGTATTCACATATCATCCTGTAAAACTCAAGTGATTTATCGTTCGTTTTTTTATTGTCCCTGATTCGTTTTTATGTGTCACAAATGTTCTACATAAAACTGAATAATTGTGTTTGAGTCTCCGTTGATAAAGATGGGTTGAAGATTGTGGATGTTGAAGATCGTGGAGGTTTAAGATTGTGGTTGTTAAAGCCAGTGGGGGTTGAAGATTGGAGAGGTTAAATATTGGAGAAGTTGAAGATTGTAGAGACTAAATATTGGAGAGGTTAAAGAATGGAGAGGTTAAAGATTGGGTAAGTTGAGGAATGGGGAAGTTAAAGATTCTGAAAGTTGAGGAATGGAGAAGTTAATGATTGTGAAAGTTGAGGAATTGTGAAGTTAACGATTGGGTAAGTTGAGGAATGGTGAAGTTAAAGATTGTGAAAGTTGAGGCATGGTGAAGTTCAAGATTGTGAAAGTTGAGGCATGGAGAAGTTAAAGATTGTGAAAGTTGAGGAATTGTGAAGTTAAAGATTGTGAAAGTTGAGAAATGGTGAAGTTAAAGATTGTGAAAGTTGAGGCATGGTGAAGTTAAAGATTGTGAAAGTTGAGGCATGGAGAAGTTAAAGATTGTGAAAGTTGAGGAATGGTGAAGTTAAAGATTGTGAAAGTTGATGCATGGAGAAGTTAATGATTAGAGAGGGTAACGAAGTGAGAGGTTAAATATTGTGAAGGTTGAGGATTGGAGAAGCTATGATAGGAGACATTAAAGATCGTAGAGGTTAACGATTGTAGAGGTTAAAGATTAGAGAAGTTAAAGATTGGAGAAGTTAAAGATTGGAGAAGCTATGATAGGAGACATTAAAGATCGTAGAGGTTAACGATTGTAGAGGTTAAAGAATGGAGAGGTTAAAGATTGGAAAAAATAAAGATTGGAGAAGTTAAAGATTGCCAATGTAGAGGGTTGGATAAGTTAAAGATTGGGGATGTTACAGATTTAAAAGGTTAAAGATCGGAGTGGTTAAAGATTGGGGAGGTTAGAGATTGTGAATGTTGAGGATTCGAGCAGTCAAAGATTGAAGAAGTTAAAAGTTGTATAGGTTAAAAATGTGTCGAGGTTAAAGATTAGGAGGTTAAAGATTGTGGATGTTGAAAGTTATGTAGGCTAAAGATTGTGGAGGTGAAAGATTGTGGAGGTGAAAGATTGTGGAGGTGAAAGATTGTGGAGGTGAAAGATTGTGGAGGTTAAACATTTTGGAGGTTAAAGATTGTGGAGGTCAAAGATTGTGGAGGTGAAAGAATTTGAAGGTCGAAAGTTATGTAGGCTAAAGATTGTGGAGGTTAAAGATTGTGGAGGTTAAAAATTGTGGAGGTTAAAGATTGTGGAGGTCAAAGATTGTGGAGGTTAAAGATTGTGGAGGTTGAAAGTTATGTATGCTAAAGATTGTGGAGGTTAAAGATTGTGGAGGTCAAAGATTGTGGAGGTTGAAAGTTATGTAGGCTAAAGATTGTGGAGGTTAAAGATAGATTGTGGAGGTCAAAGATTGTGGAGGTTAAAGATTGTGGAGGTTAAAGATTGTGGAGGTCAAAGATTGTGGAGGTTAAAGATTGTGGAGGTCAAAGATTGTGTAGGCTAAAGATTGCGGAGGTTGAAAGTTTAATAGGCTAAAGATTGTGGAGGTGAAAGATTGTGGAGGTTAAAAATTGTGGAGGTTAAAGATTATGGAGGTTAAAGATTGTGGAGGTGAAAGATTGTGGAGGTGAAAGATTGTGTAGGTGAAAGATTGTGGAGGTTTAAAATTGTGGAGGTTAAAGTTTGTGGAAGTGAAAGATTGTGGAGGTGAAAGATTGTGGAGGTTAAAGATTGTGGAGGTCAAAGATTGTGGAGGTCAAAGATTGTGGAGGTTAAAGATTGTGGAGGTCAAAGATTGTGGAGGTCAAAGATTGTGGAGGTTAAAGATTGTGGAGGTCAAAGATTGTGGAGGTCAAAGATTGTGGAGGTTAAAGAATGTGGAGGTTGAAAGTTATGTAGGCTAAAGATTGTGGAGGTTAAAAGTTATGTATGCTAAAGATTGTGGAGGTTAAAGATTGTCGAGGTTAAAGATTGTGGAGGTTAAAGATTGTGGAGGTTGAAAGTTATGTAGGCTAAAGATTGTGGAGGTTAAAGATTGTGGAGGTTGAAAGTTATGTAGGCTAAAGATTGTGGAGGTTGAAAGTTATGTAGGCTAAAGATTGTGGAGGTTGAAAGTTATGTAGGCTAAAGATTGTGGAGGTCAAAGATTGTGGAGGTCAAAGATTGTGGAGGTCAAAGATTGTGGAGGTTAAAGATTGTGGAGGTTGAAAGTTATGTAGGCTAAAGATTGTGGAGGTTGAAAGTTATGTAGGCTAAAGATTGTGGAGGCCAAAGATTGTGGAGGTTAAAGATTGTGGAGGTTGAAAGTTATGTAGGCTAAAGATTGTGGAGGTTGAAAGTTATGTAGGCTAAAGATTGTGGAGGTTGAAAGTTATGTAGGCTAAAGATTGTGGAGGTTAAAGATTGTGGAGGTTAAAGATTGTGGAGGTTGAAAGTTATGTAGGCTAAAGATTGTGGAGGTTAAAGATTGTGGAGGTTGAAAGTTATGTAGGCTAAAGATTGTGGAGGTTAAAGATTGTGGAGGTTGAAAGTTATGTAGGCTAAAGATTGTGTAGGCTAAAGATTGTGGAGGTTAAAGATTGTGGAGGTTAAAGATTGTGGAGGTTGAAAGTTATGTATGCTAAAGATTGTGTAGGCTAAAGATTGTGGAGGTTAAAGATTGTGGAGGTTAAAGATTGTGGAGGTTGAAGATTGTGGAGGTTAAAGAATGTGGAGGTTGAAGATTGTGGAGGTTAAAGATTGTGGAGGTTGAAAGTTATGTAGGCTAAAGATTGTGGAGGTTAAAGATTGTGGAGGTTGAAAGTTATGTAGGCTAAAGATTGTGGAGGTTGAAGATTGTGGAGGTTAAAGATTGTGGAGGTTAAAGATTGTGGAGGTTAAAGATTGTGGAGGTTGAAAGTTATGTAGGCTAAAGATTGTGGAGGTTAAAGATTGTGGAGGTTGAAAGTTATGTAGGCTAAAGATTGTGGAGGTTAAAGATTGTGGAGGTTGAAAGTTATGTAGGCTAAAGATTGTGTAGGCTAAAGATTGTGGAGGTTAAAGATTGTGGAGGTTGAAGATTGTGGAGGTTAAAGTTTGTGGAGGTTGAAGATTGTGGAGGTTAAAGATTGTGGAGGTTGAAAGTTATGTAGGCTAAAGATTGTGTAGGCTAAAGATTGTGGAGGTTAAAGATTGAGGTGAAGGTTAAAAATTGTGGAGGTTCAAGATTAGGAGGTTAAAGATTGTAGTTGTTGAACGTTATGTAGGCTAAAGATTGTGGAGGTTAAAGATTGTAGTGGTTGAAGATTGTGGAAATTATAGATTTAATAAATTAAAATGGCATTGGATGTAACCTGATCTTTCATTCTTTTGTTGGCGCTTTCAAGATCAAAGGGAGGTAATAGTCTGGTATTGCAGTTTTCGTTGCCTTTCCTGTTGTCATGGCTACACATGTCTATAATATTAATCATAATTAATCCATAATAATTTTTCATGTCTGGTCATCTAATATAGAGGTGGGTAACCTGCGGCCCGTGGGTCAAGACCGGCCTGCTTATTTGACTAGCACTCATAACTTACACGGCACAATAATTGATTATGTGACTAGCAATCACAACTTAAGGGGTAGGGAGTTAACTGTTTGACTGTCACTTATAAACTAGATTCCTCAGTATTTCACAATATTTGACTACCACTTACAACTCATGCTACAGTAATTCACAATATTTGACTACCACTTACAACTCATGCTACAGTATTTCACAATATTTGACTACCACTTACAACTCAGATTCTACAGTAATTCACAATATTTGACTACCACTTACAACTCAGATTCTACAGTAATTCACAATATTTGACTACCACTTACAACTCATGCTACAGTATTTCACAATATTTGACTACCACTTACAACTCATGCTACAGTATTTCACAATATTTGACTACCACTTACAACTCAGATTCTACAGTAATTCACAATATTTGACTACCACTTACAACTCATGCTACAGTATTTCACAATATTTGACTACCACTTACAACTCAGATTCTACAGTAATTCACAATATTTGACTACCACTTACAACTCAGATTCTACAGTAATTCACAATATTTGACTACCACTTACAACTCAGATTCTACAGTAATTCACAATATTTGACTACTACTTACAACTCATGCTACAGTAATTCACAATATTTGACTACCACTTACAACTCAAATACTACAGTAATTCACAATATTTGACTAACACTTACAACTCAGATACTACAGTAATTCACAATATTTGACTACCACTTACAACTCAGATACAACAGTAATTCACAATTTTTGACTACCACTTACAACTCAGATACAACAGTAATTCACAATATTTGACTAACACTTACAACTCAGATACAACAGTAATTCACAATATTTGACTAACACTTACAACTCAGATACAACAGTCATTCACAATATTTGACTAACACTTACAACTCAGATACAACAGTAATTCACAATATTTGACTAACACTTACAACTCAGTTACAACAGTAATTCACAATATTTGACTAACACTTACAACTCAGATACAACAGTAATTCACAATTTTTGACTACCACTTACAACTCAGATACAACAGTAATTCACAATATTTGAACGCCACTAACAGCTCAGACTAATCTTGGAACATCAACACACAAAAAACTCGATATTTTCATATTTTAGATGTTATGTCTTTAGTCTTTATTTCGTATTGGCGTCATCGCATTCGCGGCATTCCCATATTCGCTC
The DNA here is from genome assembly GCA_032433765.1 of Megaustenia siamemsis. Taxonomy (NCBI): domain Eukaryota; kingdom Metazoa; phylum Mollusca; class Gastropoda; order Stylommatophora; family Ariophantidae; genus Megaustenia; species Megaustenia siamemsis. Next base: position 43,125,902 of record JAVIAB010000046.1, read on the forward strand.
CGCCGACCGTTCCAGCAACCATCGTAGCGTTCGCCTACTGATTGTTCCTGTCCTGCATTGGTCGTACATTTGCGTTCTTTGCCATTGACGATGATTTGCATAGATATTAGAGAGATATTAGATATTTGAGAAATATTATATATTAGAGAGACATTAGATATTTGAGAAATATTATATATTAGAGAGACATTAGATATTTGAGAAATATTATATATTAGAGAGACATTAGATATTTGAGAAATATTATATATTAGAGAGACATTAGATATTTGAGAAATATTATATATTAGAGAGATATTAGATATTTGAGAAATATTATATATTAGAGAGACATTAGATATTTGAGAGATATTAGATATTAGAGAGATATTAGAGATATATTAGATATTAGAGAGATATTATATATTATAGAGATGTTAGATATTAGAGAGATATTAGATATTAGAGAGATATTAGAGATATATTAGATATTAGAGATATATTATATATTATAGAGATGTTAGATATTTGAGAGATATTAGATATTAGAGAGATATTACAGATATATTAGATATTAGAAAGATATTATATATTATAGAGATGTTAGATATTAGAGAGATATTAATACATTAAACTAGTATTGAGTTATTTGCCGGTCATCATCATTGCCCTCCGAACATGTCCCCTTTCCTCGGATCTCCTCCTCAGCAATTCCCGCAGTTTCCAGCGACTGACGACTCCAGTTCTGTGTTGATTGATATGTCTTCTTACACGGCCACTAAGTTTCTCGTTTCTGGCTGTGCCCATCTTAACCCCCATCTCCTTCATCCGAAGGACTCATGGTTGTCGAAATCCTTTGCTCTTCTCACATCTAGTATTGCATTGATGATTTCCGCTCGATTAATTGGATGACCTTCTTCAACGACAGCACAGCTAGCCAACCTGTCCACTCTTTCATTTCCCCGTATTCCCGCATGTCCAGGGACGTAGACAAAGGTGACCTTACGTATTTTTGACTTATGCAATGCCTCTACCCATTGCATACGTACATAGCCCGCCTCCACTTTTTTTTTTTTATCGTACTCATTGAATCACTCAGTATACAGGCGTGGGTGTAGTCTTGTGACTCTAATCACATAAATGCCCTGGTCATTGCCATCACCTCCATCATCGTCAAACCAGTATTTTTTTTTTTAATGATGTAGTGTTCTGTAGTCCAAACGCTACTCCACTAAAAATGGGTCCCAATTTACAAGTTTTCACCGTACGGAGGGCTGACATAACGTTGCAGAATATATTGATGTTTACACCATTACAGTTCTGTGCCGGCGTTGCATTAGCATAGATTATCAGAACCGTAGAGCGAATGTAGAAAAAAGATGTAATGAAAAAGATATAGATAGAGAGAATTGTCAAAAAACCATCAATTACTATGGTTGAATAGACAGCATGGCTACAAATGCCCGTGTATTAATGGACAAACGTGGCGTGTATAAATGTTATAGGTACACAGAGACACTTACACACAAACAAATAGCTGAGGACAAAAAACTTAAATTGAGCGAAATACTGACGGATCTTAGTACAGGGGAAATGAATGATTTGGACCTGCGAGTTAATATCAGAAATGAATGATTTGGACCTGCGAGTTAATATCAGAAATGAATGATTTGGACCTGCGAGTTAATATCAGAAATGAATGATTTGGACCTGCGAGTTAATATCAGAAATGAATGATTTGGACCTGCGAGTTAATATCAGAAATGAATGATTTGGACCTGCGAGTTAATATCAGAAATGAATGATTTGGACCTGCGAGTTAATATCAGAAATGAATGATTTGGACCTGCGAGTTAATATCAGAAATGAATGATTTGGACCTGCGAGTTAATATCAGAAATGAATGATTTGGACCTGCGAGTTAATATCAGAAATGAATGATTTGGACCTGCGAGTTAATATCAGAAATGAATGATTTGGACCTGCGAGTTAATATCAGAAATGAATGATTTGGACCTGCGAGTTAATATCAGAAATGAATGATTTGGACCTGCGAGTTAATATCAGAAATGAATGATTTGGACCTGCGAGTTAATATCAGAAATGAATGATTTAGACTTGCGAGTTAATATCAGAAATGAATGATTTAGACTTGCGAGTTAATATCAGAAATGAATGATTTAGACTTGCGAGTTAATATCAGAAATGAATGATTTGGACCTGCGAGTTAATATCAGAAATGAATGATTTGGACCTGCGAGTTAATATCAGAAATGAATGATTTGGACCTGCGAGTTAATATCAGAAATGAATAGCTGAGAACAAATATGAGGAATAATTCAGGCTATCATCATGTGCCATACCGGTTGGTGTAGGCGATCATGTACATCAACAATCTTCTATCTACAGTTCATCGTGTCAGTTCTGTTGCTCACTGTTTTCCATGCCATAACACCAACCTATCCAGTATTTTCTCTCTTTGTCGTCCGCTATCTCTCTTTCCCTGTATTATGCCTGTTGTAACCAAGTATTCCAACTTTCATCTTCTCACGGTGTACCCGAAAAATATTAATTGTTTCTTTCTGATGTTTCTTAGGAGCTCCTTTCCTGTGTTAACCTCTTTGAGAATTTCCTCATTGATCGTTTTAATTGTCCAGGGAACTTTCAACATTCTTTTAAGAAATCCCATCTCTGTGGCCTGTAATCGTCTTTTCCTTTGTTTGTCTACTGTCCATGATTCGTCTAATTACGTCACAACTGTCTCTATATAGATCCGATGAACTCTCCTTCTCACTTATATTAACATAGTCATGTTACAAAAGACATTTTTTATTTTCTGAAATGTTATTTTGGTCTCAGTTATTCTGCCTTTTATTTCTTTGGTGCATCTTCCATCTGATGTTAGTATTGTGCCCAAGTTGCACTTGTTTCAGATTTGTCCTGTTTTTTCATGCTGCATGACTGTAATGATTGTTTTTATTTATATGACCATTACATCTGTTTTATTACTAATTAGACTGAGGCCTTTCTTGTTGTTTTCTTTTACTTTCGTGCCTATCATTTCTTTTAGTTCATTCTCTGTCTGCTATTTAGACTGTGTCATCCGCATATTGTAAATTCAGACTTAGAATAAGGTAAATAGTAAAGTAAAAGTTCTCTCCCCTGCCTAGCTTAGCGAATTGGAGATATGGTTTTAGTGACCATATTTTTCTATGACCACTTTATATTTTTTTGGAGCCGCGATAGCTCAGTGGTTAGTGAACTGGACGACAAAGGGTAGGGACGTTCGATCCCAACCGGCGGCTTCCGGGTTCACCCAGCCTTAAATGGGTACCGATTTTTTTTTCTGGAAAAGTAAAGCGGCACGGGCGTAATACCGACGACATTACTCCAAAAATTATGCGCCGAAGGTCTGTAAAATGTATGGTCACTAACACCATATTCCCTATACGTCACATCGGCGTGACGGGGGCTCTTGACTTTCTTTTACTTTTAGTCTTTGGTGCTGTGGGTGATCTATTAGCCTTTTAAATGTTTCGAGCTGGATGAGAGTTTTGTACTTTCTGTGGTGAGTCAGAGACTCAAGATCTGCTGGATGAGAGTTTTGTACTTTCTGTGGTGAGTCAGAGACTCAAGATCTGCTGGATGAGAGTTTTGTACTTTCTGTGGTGAGTCAGAGACTCAAGATCTGCTGGATGAGAGTTTTGTACTTTCTGTGGTGAGTCAGAGACTCAAGATCTGCTGGATGAGAGTTTTGTACTTTCTGTGGTGAGTCAGAGACTCAAGATCTGCTGGATGAGAGTTTTGTACTTTCTGTGGTGAGTCAGAGACTCAAGATCTGCTGGATGAGAGTTTTGTACTTTCTGTGGTGAGTCAGAGACTCAAGATCTGCTGGATGAGAGTTTTGTACTTTCTGTGGTGAGTCAGAGACTCAAGATCTGCTGGATGAGAGTTTTGTACTTTCTGTGGTGAGTCAGAGACTCAAGATCTGCTGGATGAGAGTTTTGTACTTTCTGTGGTGAGTCAGAGACTCAAGATCTGCTGGATGAGAGTTTTGTACTTTCTGTGGTGAGTCAGAGACTCAAGATCTGCTGGATGAGAGTTTTGTACTTTCTGTGGTGAGTCAGAGACTCAAGATCTGCTGGATGAGAGTTTTGTACTTTCTGTGGTGAGTCAGAGACTCAAGATCTGCTGGATGAGAGTTTTGTACTTTCTGTGGTGAGTCAGAGACTCAAGATCTGCTGGATGAGAGTTTTGTACTTTCTGTGGTGAGTCAGAGACTCAAGATCTGCTGGATGAGAGTTTTGTACTTTCTGTGGTGAGTCAGAGACTCAAGATCTGCTGGATGAGAGTTTTGTACTTTCTGTGGTGAGTCAGAGACTCAAGATCTCCTGTTTTCTCCATTGTTATGATGAGGGTGCCTTTCGTTGCTCCCAGAACGTTCTCTTGATTTTTGTGAGGAAATGGCTTACCCTGTGGGTATCTTCTCCACATGTTCTTAAATGTTATGTAGATCCAGTCTTAACATATGGATGTGAATCATGGACAATAAGACAACAGACAAGAAAATCACTGTAGCTGGTAAAAATGTGGTTTTACAGAAGAATGTTGAGAATACCATGGACAGCTAAGAAGAGTAATGAAAACGTTCTGAAAGAGGCCAAAGCAAAAAGAGAGCTAATTTCCAATATTAGGAAGAAACAATCATCATTTTTTTTTTTGGCCATGTAATGAGAAGAGAACAGCTGAAATATATTGTAACAAAGAAAATTGAGGGACGAAGAGATAGAGGGAAGCAAAGAGAAAAGATACCAGACAGCTTAAGAGAATGGCTTGGCAGAAGGTCAACAACAGAAATGATAAATAACTAGTCGTGATCGAAAGTTGTGGAGAGACATGATCACCTACGCCAGCAGCCCCGGTACTTGATGATGATGATGATCTTTTCCACACAAGTCACAGTGGCTCTGAGCCCTGGTAGCTCATCAACATTTTGTACGTCAACATCCCCCCCCCCCCCATGTAGTCCCCTGAAGTAGGTAACTTGTCCGGTGGCACTTAGCACCGAGTACCACTTCTTTATATTTTTTATGCGGTACAAGGATGTAATTCCTTTTGGCCCTACATCGGCCGGTCCTTTGGGGATTCCAGAAATCAGGGAGTACGAAGTCCTATAAGACTGGAGCCCAGTTACAGTCAGTACGGGTGTGCCGTGATTGTGGTGTGATCCTCCCTCCATTGCATCATCCATGTTAAGCTCTAATCTTGTAATTTCCATTTCACCTCTATGCCTTAAAATAACGGAGACCCCTTATAATAAAATATAATAAAAGTACAAAAGGAAATTCGGAGCCGCGATAGCTCAGTGGTTAGTGAACTGGACTGCAAAGGACAAAGAGGTAGGGTTCGATCCCAACCGCCGAGATCCGGTTCACCCAGTCTTTATTGGGTAGCGGATTTTTTTCTTGGAAAAGTAAAGCGGCACGGGCGTAATATCGACCACATTTATCCCCAAAATCATGTGCTGAGGGTCTTTAAGGGTTATGATCACTAACACCAATATTCCCTATTCGTCGCTTGACTGCAGATAGAGGGTCTATGTATCTTAAAATCAACGCCACAGATCGCAGGAACCGGAATGGTTAGCGTACTTCGGCCTCAGTTTGAGTGTTCATCTGACCCTGTTAGATTTTCCCTTTTAATGTTACACTGTACGTGCCGATCAAAAATAGATAACAATCATTGTCAAGGGAATTACCAATTCAATTAAAAAAAAAAACTATCTTTACGACACATAGTACCATTGCTGGCGTATGTCGTGGGGCAACGATAGAACCAGAGGGATAAAGGCCGATTGGTTAAGCAGTCGCCACGACGTGTGAGACTCAGGATTTTTATTTCACCCCCGGTAGAAAAAATCCTTTCTGTCTACAGCGGGCTTCGAACACCGTACGCCGGCTCAGCGGAACAGTGGTTTTAGCCGCACGGCCACGCGCACCCCAATTCAAAGAACTCGTTTTTCTGTTATTAACTTTAATTGTAAAAACCACTAAATTTGAAATTGAATACTATTTAGATACATGTCATTTTCCCCCGAATATTACTCATGATGATATTTCCAGATTTATACCGATTATTTTACCTAATTTTTGTGTATATGTCTTTTCTATTCATGAAAGAAATTATAGAATATTTTTCTGGAAGGATTGTGTCCCTTTAATTGGAAAAATAAGAAATATTACCTCCTATGTTATGATTATATCATATTCTATCAAAGTCAAAGCATTAAAACATGTCAGATAATTCTCGTGGTTAGGAAAAACACAACGATTTCTGTCCATTAAGTCGGTAGTACTACATAACGGGGAGGATTTGTGCCGTCATTATCAGCGTCATGCACCGACAAGCTGTATGAAATGTCCCCAAACTTCAGTTGATCAACTCTTTCTTTGAACATTTTAAGATTAAAGTACAAGAATGTACACAAAAGATCCACCTCTGATTTCTTTCTTTCCGACCAATGATGCTTGATCTGACCATAACATTTTCATGCTGATTTTTTTTTATTTCGTTATTTCTCATTATTACGTCACTTCCTTTGATATTAATATGTCTTTCTTTAAATCTGATTTCACAATTTGTAATCTTTCTTTTCAGTTTCTAATATAGTCATGTTTGGCTCTGATGTCATTTGTCGATTATCGTTTTAAAATGTAGATAGCCGTGATGTGTTAGCTGTCTCCCCCAAAACCATTACACGATTTTCATTTCTTCATAGTCAAATTGATCTATAAATTTATATTTGATGATACTTCTATTATCTGGTAGAAAAATAACATTTATCACTAGATGGTTTAGAATCAATAATCATCAGCGGTTAGTGAACTGGACTACAAAGGACAAGAGGTATGGTCCTATCCCAACCGACGGCTTCCGGGTTCACCCTGCATTAAATGGGTACGGATTTGTTATGGGAAAGTAACGCGGCACGGGCGTAATATCGACTACATTTTCCCAAAAATCATGTGCTGAAGGTCTGTAAAATGTATGGTCATTAACACCATATTCCCTATACGCCACTTGGTGGGAGAGGGCTCTTTACTATACATCTATCTATTTTCCTTTCGAGCCGAAGACAGATAGGGCAGAACCACAATCTCAAAAACAGAAACCTTGCGTGCCAAAATTGCACATATTGCAAAGATCACTGCTTCTAAAATCTATGGCGCTGTTTCCATAACAATACTTTTTACAATGACAGCTTGTCAAGCCATCAATCAAGTTCCTTAGTCGCCTCTTAAGAAATGCCTGGAAGGTCACAACGTCACTATTCTTTACTTCCCTCATAATGAGGCCCCGGTAACACACGGGAAAGTTTACTTACAAAAGTACATAAAAATTTATCAATATATAGGAACATATAAGTACATATAAATTGATCAATATATAGGAACATATAAGTACATACAAATTGATAAATATATAGGAACATATAAGTACATAAAAATGGATCAATATATAGGAACATATAAGTACATAAAAATTGATCAATATATAGGAACATATAAGTACATATAAATTGATGAATATAAACGAGCATACAAGTACATAACAATTGATAAATATTGTTGTTGTTGTTGCGTTCGCCAGCTTTCAACTCTGACGAAGTCCCTAGAGACTAGGAACTGAATTTTGCGTGTTAATCCATTTTTCCATGGCAGCCGTGTGCACAGGGGTCCCTCGCCGCATAGGAAAAGAACTCCTACTTCGGAGGTTCTCATGTTTTTTTTTTTTCCGTCGCATGAGTAACACGTGTCAAGCCGGGTCTCCCTGCTGAGACCAGGGCTGGTTGCCGCAGAGAAAAATCATAAATACAAATCCCAACCGGTGTAGCCGAGATTTGAACCCACAACCTCTCTGTCCGGAGTCCGGCGTCTTGCCTCGATACCAACCAGTCACACATGGACTTGAAATATGAGGAAACTGCGACAAGGAACACTACTCATGCATAGCCTTCAATGGTTCCTGCTGCCTATCCACCATATACCGGAAGTTCACGTCGTTCTGAGAATGATGATCGTCACATTTTTTAAAAATGTATAGCGCTTGATGATGTTAGGCCGTCGTTGTTGATTCCAATTCCGAACATATAAAACACAGTTAGTAGTCAGATTTTTCCCGTCGCACATCAAACAACAGACCGAAAGATTAGAGTATGGCCGGTCTAGGGATATACGAATAGCCATTACAATGTCGCGCCCCTTTGATTCCTGATTACTCTAGTGAATGCAGCCTACGACGAACAAAACACGGTGCAAATTCACTAAAGAGACAAAACTGCGGCTGACAAAGATAAAACTGCGGCTGACGAAGCAGTTCACCGAATCAGACCCGAAATGCACTTCTGCAGCGATTGAGAGAACGTGAACTATTCCACCATCTTGGTAACCCTTATCTTGGATAAATATAAAGGCGCCAATAGATACATAAAGAATTAATCAATATATAGGAGCTCATAAATAGATAAAAGTGAATAAATATAAAGGAGCTCATAAATAGATAAAAGTGAATAAATATAAAGGAGCTCATACATAGATAAAAGTGTATAAATATAAAGGAGCTCATAAATAGATAAAAGTGAATAATTATAAAGGAGCGCATAAATAGATAAAAGTGAATAAATATAAAGAAGCATTTTAATAATAGAGCCGCGATAGGACAGTGGTTAGTGAACTGGACTACAAAGGACAAGAGGTAGGGTTTGATCCCAACCGATGGCTTCCGGGTTCACCCAGCCTTAAATGGGTACCGGATTTTTTTTTGGGGTGGAAAGTAAAGCAGCACGGGCGTAATACAGACATTACCCGAAAAATCATTTGTTGAAAGTCTGTAAAATTTATGGTCACTAATACCATATTCCCTATACGCTTCACTTGGTGGGACGGGAACCCATATTGATTCCCATCAATATGTTAAGACTGGCTCTACATAACATTTAATAAATGACGTCAATTGAGAGTAAGATAATCTACTTTACTATTTTCACAATCATTTGCCGGTTAAGTCGAGGGGAAATGTTGAAAAGATATTATGATGTACGTCCTGAAGTCGAACTTTTGATGGACATGAATGGTAGTCCGTCAAAACATTATCAGACTATTGGTGGATCTGCCTGCTAGCGTTTGTTGATGACATGGCTCAATATTTTAGTTACCTTGATTTCAAGTCACAGACGCAAACACAACTGGGACATGAACTTTACAGGGATATCAAAGCTTTCTTGCAAAAGTCTGAAACGGTGGGAGATTAACCTACGAGAAAGAATACTATTTCATAGTACTTGGTGAGAAGAAGAAATCTGTTGTTAATTTCATTGGCTATGCTGACGTCATTAACAATAATTACTGCCAGCTGATGGGATCCGCGATAGCTCAGTGGTTAGTGAACTGGACTACAAAGGACAAGTGGTAGGGTTCGATCCATACCGACGCTGTCTTTTCACCCAGCCTTTAATGGGTACAGGATTTGATTTTTTTCTGGGAAAGTAAAGCAAAATGGGCGTAATACTGACCACAGTACACCAAAAATCATGTGCCCAAGGTCTGTAAAATTTAGGGTCACTAACACCATATACCTATACGCCACTTGGCGTGACGGGAGTAGTTTACTTTTTTCTTCACTGCCAGCTGATGCAGTGGTTTAAAAATTTTGCTGCACAATAAACAAGCTTAGAATGTTTCTCAACACCATTTGATATCGATGCAAATGCTGCTCCGGCAGACATACAAATGGAAGTTACTGACTTGCAAGAAAAAGATACTTTTAAATCAATGTGGATGGACTCGATGATACATGACTTCTATATATATTATTTCCCACATGAACAATATGCAACGACCACATCAAATGAACTAGAAGTTACTTCATTGTTTGGTAGCACTTATGTTTGTGAACAATTTTTTATTCAAAACTGAAGTGGATAAAATCAAAAGCAGAAAATCACTTTCACAAACTAGGAAAACATGTTACACATTGCTGTTAATCAAATACTACCAAAAATGGTCAACCTTTTGTGCGTGACGTTCAGGAACAGCCCTGTCATTAAACCGGTAAGAAAAGTATAGTCACTAACATCATGTTCCCCATACGTCTAGCAAGAGGGGGGAGGATACCGTTACTGTTTTTCACCTTAAATTTATAATTTATTCTTTAATTATCTCCCCTTTGCACTGTTTGTTCCCTCTCTCTTTCATTCCACCTCTCTTTTCTGTTTGTTCACTCTCCATCATTAATACGATTTTTACATTACAATCGAGTGCAACTTAGGTAATTTATATAATGGCTTTATTAGGTGATGGCATCGGGGCGTCTTCATAGTTTCCATATCAGTCCCTCAAAAAATAAAAGGTTTCTCAACACTGGTCTATTACTTTTGCAGCGCCTGCTGATGGTTCGTTATATGGCATATACATGCAGTTCTTTCTATCGCGTGGTCAAATAATTTTGTCCGTTTCCTTTCTATACATTCAATAGCATATAATCTATCTATCTATCGTCCTTTCAAGCCGAAGACGGCACATAGGGCAGAACCACAATCTCAAAAACAGAAACCTTGCGTGCCAAAGTGGCACATATTGCAGAGATCACTGCTTCTAAAATCTATGGTTCTGTTTCCATAACAATACTTTTTACAATGACAGCTTGTCAAGCCATCGATCAATCTCCTTAGTCGCCTCTTACGACATGCCTGGAAGGTCACAGTGTCACTATTCTTTACTTCCCTCATAATGAGGCCCCGGTAACACACGGGAGAGCATATAATACTACTATCATTTTTCCTCTTAATATTATCTTAACAGCACATGCTACATATATATATATATATATATATATATATATATATATATATATATATATATATATATATATATATATATATATATATATATATATATATATATATATATATATATGAGGAAGATACTATGCAATCCATTTTTGACAATCGAAAAAAGAAAAAGAGTTCTTAAATGTTATGTAGAGTCAGTCTTAACATATGGATGTGAATCATGGACAATAGGACAACAGACAAGAAAATCACTGGAGGTTGTAGAAATATGGTTTTACAGAAGAATGTTGAGAATACCATGGACAGCTAAGAAGAGTAATGAAAATGTTCTGAAAGAAGTCAAAGCAAAAAGAGAGCTAATTTCCAATATTAGGAAGAAACAATCATCATTTTTTGGCCATGTAATGAGAAGGGAACAGCTGGAATATATTGTAACAACAGGGAAAATTGAGGGACGAAGAGATAGAGGGAAGCAAAGAGAATAAATACTAGACAGCTTAAGACAATGGCTTGGTAGAAGGTCAACAATAGAAATGATAAATAACTGTCGAGATTTAAATTGTGGAGAGACATGCTCACCTACGCCAGCAGGCCCGGTACTTGATGATGATGTTACATGTATATATGTAATATTTCTATGAATATTCTTCTCTTCTCTCTTTTGTTCCTTATTGACCTAGGCACTATGTTACGCCTCTTGTGATTTTCAGCAAATGTTTTTTTTCCTGATGTTTTGCAAATGAGTTATTGTGTTAGTCCGAATAGCTGGATATTGTCGTTAATTATGCGGCTTGTCGCATGAAGGCTGTTGAGTGTTTGACAACATGGTCGGAACACATAATCAATGATTGATTTAACCATGAAGCTACCACGGCAAGTCAAACTTTAGTACGTCAACGTTTCTTGATTGAGCTGCCGCTGTGACGTCAAGTCTGCTCGTCTGCAGACTGTTGTTGTTGTTGCTGTTGTCGACTTAATGAAAAGACGATTAAGCGTCACCGATATTCAGTTCAAAAGAATGTTGAGAGTTCACTGGACAACTAAAAAAAACCAGCGAGGAAATTCTGAATGAGGCCAACACAAAATGGGAACTCCTTAAAAACATCAGAAGGCAACAATATACATTTTTCGGGCACATCACGAGTAGTGGAAAGTTGTAACATTTGGCTACACCTGCAAAATACAAGGAAAGAGATATCGCGGACGACAAAGAGAGAAGATACAAGATATCTGGGTGTCGTGGCATGAAAAACAGTTAACAATAAAAGTGATACAAGGCAATGTGGATAGAAGATTGTGGAAGGACGTGAACCCCTACGTTGACCGGTAAGGCACATGATGGGGACGTAATGTCATTAGTTTGTACGAGCTGACACTGTTTTATTCATTGAGAGTGGCTAGACGTAATGGCTTTCTCAACATTCCCTGCTATTATTGCAGAAATTGAAGTTCGTCTAGTATCAGGTTATTATTTGAAAAACCGTGGCTAGTCCTGCCTAGACGTACTGCAATACTAGGTCTTCTATATCAGTAAGCGCCACCACTACAGGGAACTTGACGATCCTAGTTTCTGAGAGCCAGCATATTCTGACGCGGACTTTTACTGGAGGAGCCCGACAAGGGGCTAGAACTGTTAGGTGTTGATTATCTGATGGCCGCCGAACCTAATGTTTTTATCGCAAGTCGTGGGCAGGAAGTAGTGTCTAGCTCAGCTACAAAACTTCGCAATTCATCCAGCCTTTAACTCTTTCAGTACGGAATGATTTTATCAATTTATCGGTAGAGATTTCAGAGACAAAATTGTTCACGGGTTTAAATATCACTCTCCATGTTTATATTTATCTAACACTTAACATATTAGATATGAATGTTTAGATAATTAAACAAGGAATTAGATTTCACCAATACCAAGATGATACAAGATATGTAAAAGAATATGGTTTGATGACGTTTTACACTAATCAAATTGAGAGTGACGCACTGTGTGGCTAAACGTACGTGACCGAAATCGGCATGGCGCATGGTGCGTCGAAACGTACGGAAGGAGTTAATAAGGAGCGCCAGAAATTGGTAGTTTCCTAGAATAAGGCAGCCTGACTCGAGTCCTTAAATTGTAGTTGTAGTAGATCGAAGGTCCCGGTATCACTGCTAACAAATTAAAATACGTAATTGCTCAACCGCCCGTGCCAGTGGACTCATCGGAATTAACATCTCATCTCATTGAAGGGGGAGCCGAGATAGCTCGGTGGATAGTGAACTGGACTACAAAGGACAAGAGCTAGGGTTCGATCCCAACCGACGGCTTCCGGTTCATCCAGCCTTTAATGGGTACCGGATTTTTTTTCTGGGAAAGTGAAACGGTACGGGCGTAATACCGACCACATTACCCCAAAAATCATGCGCTGAAGGTCTGTAAAATTGATAGTCATTGACACCATATTCCCTATACGCCACTTGACGGGGGCTCTTTACTTTTTTTTTTACACCCACTCACATCCGCACCCACACACACACACCCACACAAATCCACTCCCAAAGTCCAATCTTTTCTGACGCTCCTAAACATGAACGGTGCATTCTTCCCATACTTCTGCCCCCTTCCGCAATCTACCAAACACGACAAAAAAAACGTGAACTAATACATTAGCAGAACGCCTGATTAATGACGTGAAAGGGTCTCTGTAATTTAACAGGCTGGTCCATGGAACAGCGTTAAAGTAATGAGCGGAAGCAATTGACAAGCGTTAAATATTTGATATCTTTAAACGATTACTTTAGTGAGTGCTTCACTGAAATGGGAGGAATTGTTTTATAGTTACAGCTCTCCTTCTAACGAGGGAGGGTAAACCAATAGCGCAGTGGATGATGGGTGAATCATCATCATCTAGTACCATGCCTGCTGGCGTAGGTGGTCATGTTTCTACACAACTTTCGATCACGACAGTTATTTATCAGTTCTGTTGTTGACTTTCTGCCAAACCATTCTCTGATGCTGTCTGGTAAATTTTCTCTTTGCTTCCCTCTATATCTTCGTCCCTCAATTTTCCCAGTTGTTATAATATATTCCAGCTCATTACATGGCCAAAAAATGATTACTGTTTCTTCCTAATATTGCAAATTGGCTTTTTTTTTGCTTTGACCTCTCTCAGAACATTTTCATTACACTTCTTAGTTGTCCATGGTACTCTCAATATTCTTCTGTAAAACCACATTTCTACAGACTCCATTGATTTTCTTGTCTGTTGTCCTATTGTCCATGATTCACATCCATATGTTAAGACTGGCTCTACATAATATTTAAGAACTCTTTTTCTTGTTTCTATTGTCAAAAATGGAATGCACAATATCATTCTCGTCTTTTGGAAAGATGCTTTTGCCTGAGTCAATCCGCATATCACCTCTGCTGTACATCTACCATCTCAGCTCTGTTGTACATCAACCATGTCACCTCTGTTGTACATCTACCATCTCACTTCTGTTGTACATCTACCATCTCACTTCTGTTGTACATCTACCATCTCATTTCTGTTGTACATCTACCATCTCAATTCTGTTGTACATCTACCATCTCACTTCTGTTGTACATCTACCATCTCACTTCTGTTGTACATCTACCATCTCACCTCTGTTGTACATCAATCATGTCACCTCTGTTGTACATCTACCATCTCATTTCTGTTGTACATCTACCATCTCACTTCTGTTGTACATCTACCATCTCACTTCTGTTGTACATCTACCATCTCAGCTCTGTAGTACATCTACCATCTCACTTTTGTTGTACATCTACCATCTCACCTCTGTTGTGCATCTACCATCTCACTTCTGTTGTACATCTACCATCTCACTTCTGTTGTACACCTGCCATCTCACCTCCGTTGTACACCTGCCATCTCACCTCTGTTGTACATCAACCATGTCACCTCTGTTGTACATCTACCATCTCACTTCTGTTGTACACCTGCCATCTCACCTCTGTTGTACATCTACCATCTCAGCTCTGTTTTACACCTACCATATCACCTCTGTGGTACACCTGTCATCTCACCTCCGTTGTACATCTGCTATCTCACCTCTATTGTACATCTACTTGCTCACCTCTGTAGTACACCTACCATATCACCTCTGTGGTACACCTACCATCTCACCTCTGTTGTACATCTACCATCTCACCTCTGTTGTACACCTACCATATCACCTCTGTGGTACACCTACCATCTCACCTCTGTTGTACATCTACCATCTCACCTCTGTTGTACACCTACCATATCACCTCTGTTGTACATCTACCATCTCACCTCTGTTGTACACCTACCATATCACCTCTGTGGTACACCTACCATCTCACCTCTGCTGTACACCTACCACATCACCTCTGTGGTATACCTACCATATTACCTCTGTTGTACATCTACTATCTTCCCTCTGTTGTACACCTACCATCTCACCTCTGCTGTACACCTACCACATCACCTCTGTGGTATACCTACCATATAACCTCTGTTGTACATCTACTATCTTCCCTCTGTTGTACACCTACCATCTCACCTCTGCTGTACACCTACCATCTCATCTCTGTGGTACACCTACCATATTACCTCTGTTGTACATCTGCTATCTTCCCTCTGTTGTACACCTACCATCTCACCTCTGCTGTACACCTACCACATCACCTCTGTGGTATACCTACCATATTACCTCTGTTGTACATCTACTATCTTCCCTCTGTTGTACACCTACCATCTCACCTCTGCTGTACACCTACCATCTCATCTCTGTGGTACACCTACCATATTACCTCTGTTGTACATCTACTATCTTCCCTCTGTTGTACATCTACCATCTCACCTCTGCTGTACACCTACCACATCACCTCTGTGGTATACCTACCATATTACCTCTGTTGTACATCTACTATCGTCCCTCTGTTGTACATCTACAATCTCACCTCAGTTGTAAATCTACCATCTGATGTTAACATTTGAAATAATAATTGAGTGAATATGTTATGTTCAAAACAACATCATCTCCACACATAACCATAATTGTAACTATTTTCTGATTGTATTGTTTACAATTAACTTAACAAAACGTATGTTGTGATTTATTACCACAAATCTGTATATTCTGTATATTTTGGATCTAAATATTTGGGAACTTTGTTAACCTCAGACGGAAAATGTACAAAAGAGGTGAGATGCAGAATGGCTCAGTCAAAAGCAGCTTTCCAAAAAATGATGAAGATACTATGCAATCCATTTTGACAATAGAAACAAGAAAAAGAGTTCTTACATGTTATGTAGAGCCAGTCTTAACATATGGATGCAAATCATGGACAATAGTACAACAAACAAATAAATCTCTGGAGTCTGTAGAAATGTGGTTTTACAGAAGAATATTGAGAATACCATGGACAGCTAAGAAGAGTAATGAAAATGTTCTGAAAGAGGTCAAAGCAAAAAGAGAGATAATTTCCAATATTAGGAAGAAACAATCATCATTTTTTGGCCATGCAATGTGAATAGAACAGCTGGAATATATTGTAACAACTGGAAAAATTGAGGGACGAAGAGATAGAGGGAAGCAAAGAGAAAGAATACCAGACAACTTAAGAGAATACCTTGGCAGAACATCAACAACCGAATTGATAAATAACTGTCGAGATCGAAAGTTGTGGAGAGACATGATCACCTACGCCAGCACGCTTTGTACTTATTGATGATGATGATGATCAAATTAAAATGTACTGATATCTTTATTGTTGTTATCCCTTTTTCTTTTCAGTGGTATATTACACGTACCATATGTATCTATGTTATAATGTAAAGTGATAACATTAAAAAGGCATGTTATGACATTTATTTGGTGAAAATTACTTAGGTCCCAACCTAAAATAATCAAGTCCAGAAAAAGTTAATATGAATTTACTGGGATCCTTGATCGGTTATATAGGCTGATATGTATATACTACATTAACATTATCCTGTAGAAACGCATCTATAAACAGACCAATGTCTTTATTAAAGATAAGGAAGGATTTTGATGTTGATCATGTTTTGATATGTTGATCATGTTTTGATATGTTGATCATGTTTTGATATTCCAATTGTTTACGATGACTCTCTCCCCCTCTCTCTCTCTCTCTCTCTCTCTCTCTCTCTGCGTTCAGGACTCAATCAGAGTAAGGATTCCAGACTCTCACATGAAGTCAGCTGTCAGGCTAAGTGTGTTGATCGCCCCCACAGACAGAACATCACAATCAGAGTCTGTCAGATCCACTCTGACTGAACACCCGTTAAAACGTTGCACTGTGTTCTGCGCCAGTGGCCAAGTGCATCCGATTTCAGCCAGCATTTTTTTCGGGTTTGCTTTCCCTAGCCTTTGATTGTCCCCAATCTTCCTGCAAGGCAGCAGATTGTCTTTTCTGTAGGGGGATTCTGCCCTTAGATGGTAGGCCCTCCCAGGTTTACGAGCACCAACTGCCCGAGTCACTAGAGGTGACTAACACGGACACACAAAGATGTGAGATGTGACTAACACAGACACGGACACACAAAGATGTGATATGTGACTAACACAGACATGCACACACAAATATATGAGATGTGACAAACACAGACATGCACACAGCGATACGAGACATGACTAACACTGACACACATCAAGATATATGACACATGACTAACATAAACATGCACATAAAGACATGAGATATAACTGACATTGACATGCACACACAAAGATATGAGATGTTTACGATGACTGATGATATTCTATAGCAAGGAACAGTTGGCTGTGTTCACGTTCTGTGCGGTTTCGCCTTATGTCTTTTGGCGTGTGCTGTGACTGCTATGATGAGGACTACAGCTACCTTTCTGTGTTTGGGAGATGAGTTAGCAATTCGAAAGATTCCACTGGCACGGGCAGTTGAGCAATTGTATATTTTAATTTGTTTGCAGTGATACCAGGGCCTTACATAACCAAAGAACTAAAGGTAGGAAACCAGTTTACAAAAATAAGGGAATAAATGAATAGATGGATGGAGCAATTTGAAGAATTCCTGAACTGACTGGTAACAAATAACCCTCGAGAAAAACAAGCAACAGAGGAAGAGTTGCATGTTAACTTATCATTCATCAATGAGTGCCGTCTCCGCATCGAAGGTTGACTGCCATGGAGCGCCATTGCACTCTGTCTCTTGCTTTGATGGTGCAGGTTGTCATAGGCTGATTTGTCCATCTTTTGATGTTACTCGTCCGTGTTAGTCTTTGTCTGTCTCTGCCTCTTTTACCTTTTCAATATTACTTTTAGTAGGCTGTTGTTTCTTTTAACATGCCCCAAAAAATTCATTTGTCTTGTTCTAATTCTGTTTAGTGGTTGTCTTTTCATTTTTAGATTTTTTAATACTCCATCGTTTGTTTTCTTTTCAATTCATCCAATTCTACCTATTCTTCTATAGAACCACATTTCAAAGGCTTCAATTTTCTGTTCTCTTTCTTGTCTAATATCCATGTTTCTGCACCATGTAGGAATATTGAGAAGATTTAACACTTTGCTATTCTTAGTTTTAGCCCTGGTGTTATTTGTTTTGCTGTTAGTATATTTTTCATGTCACTAAAATTACTTTTGCCATACCTATTCTTTTGTTTATTTCAGTTTTATATCCACAGCATGATAACTGTGGGAGGTTAATCAAGGAAGAAATAATGAAAAACATCAAGCTCGTTTATGTACTGAGCAATACTAAATCTTATTGGATGTTGTTGTTTTATGACTTCTAGCCACTGGGTAGGCAGGGACACGACAATAGCATTGTTTGTTTTAGTGCACTTGTCAAAGTTTGGTGGGAATACTGGAATCCGTGGTGCACACTTTGGATGCACTGAAATCCGTGGTGCACACTTTGGGTACACTGGAATCCGTGGTGCACACTTTGGATGCACTGGAATCCGTGGTGCACACTTTGGGTACACTGAGATTCGTGGTGTATACTTTGGGTACACTGGGATCCGTGGTGCATACTTTGGTAACACTGGCATCCGTGGTGCATACTTTGGTAACACTGGCATCCGTGGTGCATACTTTGGTAACACTGGCATCCGTGGTGCATACTTTGGGTACACTGAGATTCGTGGTGCATACTTTGGGTACACTGAGATCCGTGGTGTATACTTTGGTAACACGGGATCCGTGGTGCATACTTTGTAACACTGGCATCCGTGGTGCATACTTTGGTAACACTGGCATCCGTGGTGCATACACTTTGGTGCATACTTTGGTACACTGGCTGTGGTGCATCCGTGGTGCATACTTTGGTACACACTGGCATCCGTGGTGCATACTTTGGGTACACTGAGATTCGTGGTGCATACTTTGGGTACACTGGGATCCGTGGTGCATACTTTGGGTACACTGGGATCTGTGGTGCACACTTTGGGTACACTGATCCGTGGTGCATACTTTGGGTACACTGAGATGTGGTGCATACTTTACACTGGGATCCGTGGTGCATACTTTGGGTACACTGGGATCTGTGGTGCACACTTTGGGTACACTGAGATTCGTGGTGCATACTTTGGGTACACTGAGATTCGTGGTGCATACTTTGGGTACACTGGGATCCGTGGTGCATACTTTGGGTACACTTTGGGATGGGATCCGTGGTGCAACACTTTGTGGACACTTTGGAACACTGGGATCCGTGGTGCACACTTCGGGACCCACTGCAGCAGTTAGACAAATCTGAATTACTTCAACATGAACAGCAAGGGCAGATACTCAAAATAAACATGCCAGAAAACAAAACAACAGACACTGAATTGCTCAATGAATTCCCAAATGTTGGTTTGGGCAGGTAATCGGCCTCTAGACAAGATGGTCACGGTTTCGAATTTTTGATCAGCATATCCATGGTTGAGCCACGATAGCTCAGTGGTTAGTGAACTGGACTACAAAGGACAAGGGGTAGGGTTCGATCCCAACCGACGGCTTCCGGGTTCACCCAGCCTTAAATGGGTACCGGATTTTTTTCTGGGAAAGTAAAGCAGCACGGGCGTAATACCGACCACATCACCTCAAAAATCATGTGCTGAAAGTCTGTAAAATTTATGGTCGCTAATACCATATTTTCCCTATACGTCACTTGGCGTGAAGGGGGTACTTTACTTTTTATACTTTTATATCCGTGGTTACTTCGTGGCTTTCCTATCCCCTGGTCTCTGGGTCGTGAAGTGTCTGCCCCCTGCTCCTTACCCTCAGGTCACGTGTGCACTCTATGCACGATAATGAACCTTTGAAAGATAACAGTTTTGAAAAGAGTAGACGAAGATGACCACCGTCCAGGCAAAATTGTTAAGCAAATCTACACATACCGAAAACGGATGAATCGAGCCGAACAGAGCAAATATCGCGGTTTACCGTCAGCTAGCGGCATAATGTAAGTTAGCGATGCAACGTAAGTTAGCGACACAACGTTAGCTAGTGGTATAACGTAAGGTAGCAACACAAAGTAAGTTAGTGATGCAACGTAAGTTAGCGACAAAACGTTAGCTAGTGGTATAACGTAAGGTATTAACACAACGCAAGCTAGCGACACAACGTGAGTTAGCGGCACAAAGCAAGTTAGCGACACAACGTAAGTTAGCGGCACAACGTAAACTAACGACGCAACGTAAGCTAGCGACACAACGTAAATTAGCGACACAAAGCAAGTTAGCGACACAACGTAAGTTAGCGACACAACGTAAACTAGCGACACAAAGCAAGTTAGCGACACAACGTAAGTTAGCGACACAACGTAAGCTAGCAAAACAACGTAAGCTAGCGACACAACGTAAGTTAGCGACACAATGTAAACTAGCGACACAAAGCAAGTTAGCGACACAACGTAAACTAGCGACACAAAGCAAGTTAGCGACACAACGTAAACTAGCGACACAAAGTAAGTTAGCGACACAACGTAAACTAGCGACACAAAGCAAGTTAGCGACACAACGTAAACTAGCGACACAAAGCAAGTTAGCGGCACAACGTAAACTAGCGACACAAAGCAAGTTAGCGACACAACGTAAACTAGCGACACAAAGTAAGTTAGCGACACAACGTAAACTAGCGACACAAAGTAAGTTAGCGACACAACGTAAACTAGCGACACAAAGCAAGTTAGCGACACAACGTAAACTAGCGACACAAAGTAAGTTAGCGACACAACGTAAACTAGCGACACAAAGCAAGTTAGCGACACAACGTAAACTAGCGACACAAAGCAAGTTAGCGACACAACGTAAACTAGCGACACAACGTAGCGACACAACGTAAATTAGCGACACAACGTAAACTAGCGACACAAAGCAAGTTAGCGACACAACGTAAATTAGCGACACAACGTAAACTAGCGACACAAAGCAAGTTAGCGACACAACGTAAGCTAGCGACACAACGTAAATTAGCGACACAATGTAAACTAACGACACAAAACATGTTAGCGACACAGCGTAAGCTAGCAAAACAACGTAAGTTAGCGACACAACGCATACACGCCCACTTAACGGGTGTGCTCCGTAGTAGAAGAAAAACAATATTCGACGATATGCCACAGTGCGTGTTGAGCATAATTAGTGCTTATAGATTCCCGACTCTGAACATCTACACACTGATACAATAGGTACATGTGAACGTAAGAATATATGTGTAACATCACATAATGTGTGACTCGCATTAACATATATCCGATTTAAATCAAGCACTAGGTTTGTGATTTTTGCTATCGTTATAGATTAAATTAAAACAAGAATGAAATAAAATAGATTACAAATAAATTAAAA
Organism: Megaustenia siamemsis; assembly: GCA_032433765.1. NCBI lineage: Eukaryota > Metazoa > Mollusca > Gastropoda > Stylommatophora > Ariophantidae > Megaustenia > Megaustenia siamemsis. The sequence continues at coordinate 43,147,553 of JAVIAB010000046.1, forward strand.
ACAGATTAAAACAAGAAAAATAGTTCTTAAATGTTATGTTGAGCCAGTCTTAACATATGGATGTGAATCATGGAAAATAGGACAACAGACAAGAAAATCACTGGAGTCTGTAGAAATGTGGTTTTACAGAAGAATGTTGAGAATACCATGGAAAGCTAAGAAGAGTAATGAAAATGTTCTGAATGAGGTCAAAGCAAAAAGAGAGCTGGTTTCCAATATTAGGAAGAAACAATCATAAATTTTTGGCCATGTAATGAGAAGAGAACAGCTGGAATATATTGTAACAACTGGGAAAATTGAGGGACGAAGAGATAGAGGTAAGGAAAGAGAGAAAATACCAGACAGCTTAAGAGAATGGCTTGGCAGAAGGTCAACAACAAAAATGATAAATAACTGTCGAGATGGAAAATTGTGGAGAGACATGACCTACGCCAGTAGGCCCGGTACTTGATGATGATAATGATAGATTAAATCGTGTGCCAAATCCTATCGCAGGCGGTTTATAACATGTGGGTACCTTGCTTTAAGAATGACAATTGATAAGATGGTGGAATCATTTTCTCCTGATTGACTTTACTCAACCTTGATAAAGCACCTCGATTTTTCACGTGACAATGGATTGACGAGTGTAGCACATTTTAATCTATCTATCTATCTATCTATCTATCTATCTATCTATCTATCTATCTATCTATCTATCTATCTATCTATCTATCTATCTATCTATCTATCTATCTATCTATCTATCTATCTATCTATCTATCTATCTATCTATCTGTCTGTCTGTCTGTCTGTCTGTCTGTCTGTCTGTCTGTCTGTCTGTCTGTCTGTCTGTCTGTCTGTCTGCCTGCCTGCCTGCCTGCCTGCCTGCCTGCCTGCCTGCCTGCCTGCCTGCCTGCCTGCCTGCCTGCCTGCCTGCCTGCCTGTCTGTCTGTCTGTCTGTCTGTCTGTCTGTCTGTCTGTCTGTCTGTCTGTCTGTCTGTCTGTCTGTCTGTCTCTGTCTGTCTGTCTGTCTGTCTGTCTGTCTGTCTGTCTGTCTGTCTGTCTGTCTGTCTGTCTGTCTGTCCGTCCGTCTGTCTGTATGTCTGTCTATTATTCAGTTGCCTGATATATTGTCGATATATGCAATGTCGTTTCCTCTATTAATTTTACTGTTTTTTATGTGTTCTTACAGAATCCCATATAGTTTTGTCTGTAGTGTTGTATGTATGCGTCAATGAGTTTTCCTTAGTTACAACATTCAATACAAACTTGAAGTCTGTATCCATCATTCTGGGACGTCTACCACATGTACATGTGGCTGAAATCTTGAAAGTTGGTATACATGTAACTATGGAGTCGTTTTTGTCCTGTTCTGAGGTGTATAACGATAACTGCGATGATGAATTAACTCTTACCGTACGTTTCGGCGCACCATGCGTTGGGTCATGTACGTTTAGTCATGTGTGTCACTCTCAATTTGTTTAGTGTAAACTGTCATCAAACCATAATCTTTGTATATGTCTTGTATCATCTTGGTATTGATGAAATCACTGGAGTCTGAAGGAATATGGTTTTACAGAAGAATGTTGAGAATACCTTGGACAGCTAAGAAGAGTAATGAAAACGTTCTGAAAGAGGTCAAAGCAAGAAGAGAGCTAATTTCCAATATTAGGAAGAAAAAATCATCATTTTTGGCCATGTAATGAGAAGAGAACAGCTGGGATATATTGTAACAACTTGCAAAATTGAGGGACGAAGAGATAGAGGGAAGCAAAGAGAAAAAATACCAGACAGCTTAAGAGAATGGCTTGGCAGAAGGTCAACAACAGAAATGATAAATAACAGTCGAGATTAAAAGTTGCGGAGAGACATGATCACCTACGCCAGCAGGCACGGCACTTGATGATGATGATTGGTGAAATCTAATTCCTTGTTTAATTATCTAATAATTCATATATAATATGTTAAGTGTTAGATAAATATAAACATGTAGATTAAACGTTAAAAACAAGAAAAATGTTGTCTCTGAAATATCTACCGCTAAATTGGTAAAAACATTCCGTACTGGTATAGTTAATAAGACAGGAAGTATTTTTGACACTGTGGTCTCAATGTAAGTAGATAAATGAATGTTAATGTATTATCTTTAACCTTTTTGTCTAATTTATTGTGTGTGTTAGAGGCTTTCAATAGGGCTGGGGAATATATGCCGCATACACAGTGCAGTTACAGCGAAATCCTTGGGTCAGAGTTGTTGATAATCAAATTATAAACACAAAGAAATAGAAGTCAAAATAAACGAAATACACAAAATTATTAACAAATTTTTGAGGACAATTCTGAACATGGGATGGTATGACAAGATCAGAAATAAAGGGATGGTATGACAGGATCAGAAATAAAGGGATGGTATGACAAGATCAGAAATAAAGGGATGGTATGACAAGATCAGAAATAAAGGGATGGTATGACAAGATCAGAAATAAAGGGATGGTATGACAGGATCAGAAATAAAGGGATGGTATGACAAGATCAGAAATAAAGGGATGGTATGACAGGATCAGAAATAAAGGGATGGTATGACAAGATCAGAAATAAAGGGATGGTATGACAAGATCAGAAATAAAGGGATGGTATGACAAGATCAGAAATAAAGGGATGGTATGACAGGATCAGAAATAAAGATTGTTTTTCTTTTCGTTCGCCGGCTTTGACCTCTGACGAAGTCCCTAGAGACTATGAACTGAATTTTGCGTGTTAATCCATCTGTCCCTGGCAGCCGTGTGCACAGGGGTCTCTCGCCGCACAGGCAGATAACTCCCACTTCGAAGGTGCTCGTATTTTTTTCGTCGATGAGTAATTGACGTTGCAAGCCGGGCCTTACTGCTGAGACCAGGGGTGGTTGCCGCAGAGAGAAATCAAAAATAGAAATTCCAACCGGTGTAGCCAGGATTTGAACCGACATCCTCTCTGTCTCGAGGCCGGCGTTTTGCCTCGAGACCAACCAGTCCCCCAGAAATAAAGATGGGAATGAACAAAACATGGGTCAGTCAAGCAACAGACAATGAATAGAAAATGGAGATGCACTGGACACATTCTAAGGAAGCCTGATTTGAGCATAGCATGACAGACTTTCGTGGAGCCTACAGGGGAAGAGGAAACAAGGAAGGACCAGGATCCTTGGAAGAGAGAAGTTTTGGAAACACTAGAGGGCAGTAGCATCACTGGAGAGAAATAGAGAAAATGTTCAAGATTAGAGATGGTTGGTGATGTGGGTGAAGAGATGGGTGGAAAGATGGTTGAAGGGGTGGTTGGAGAGATGACTGGAGAGATGTGTGGAAAGATGGTTGAAGAGATGGTTGGAGAGATGGGTGAAGAGATGGTTGGAGAGATGATTGGAGATATGTGTGGAAAGATGGTTGAAGAGGTGGTTGGAGAGATGATTGTGGAGATGGTTTTAAGAGATGAGTGTAAAGATGGTTGGAAAGATGGTTGGAGAGATGGTTGGAGAGATGATTGGAGAGATGGTTGGAGAGATGGTTGGAGAGATGGGTGAAAAGATGGTTGGAGAGATGATTGGAGAGATGGTTGGAGAGATGGCTGGAGAGATGGTTTTAAGATATGGCTGGAGAGATGTGTGGAAAGATGGTTGAAGAGATGGTTGGTGATGTGGGTGAAGAGATGGGTGGAAAGATGGTTGAAGAGGTGGTTGGAGAGATGGTTTTAAGATATGGGTGAAGAGATGGGTGGAAAGATGGTTGAAGAGGTGGTTGGAGAGATGATTGGAGAGATGGTTGGAGAGATGATTGGAGAGATGTGTGGAAAGATGGTTGAAGAGATGGTTGGAGAGATGGGTGAAGAGATGGTTGGAGAGATGATTGGAGATATGTGTGGAAAGATGGTTGAAGAGGTGGTTGGAGAGATGATTGTGGAGATGGTTTTAAGAGATGAGTGTAAAGATGGTTGGAAAGATGGTTGGAGAGATGGTTGGAGAGATGATTGGAGAGATGGTTGGAGAGATGGTTGGAGAGATGGGTGAAAAGATGGTTGGAGAGATGATTGGAGAGATGGTTGGAGAGATGGCTGGAGAGATGGTTTTAAGATATGGCTGGAGAGATGTGTGGAAAGATGGTTGAAGAGATGGTTGGTGATGTGGGTGAAGAGATGGGTGGAAAGATGGTTGAAGAGGTGGTTGGAGAGATGGTTTTAAGATATGGGTGAAGAGATGGGTGGAAAGATGGTTGAAGAGGTGGTTGGAGAGATGATTGGAGAGATGGTTGGAGAGATGATTGGAGAGATGTGTGGAAAGATGGTTGAAGAGGTGGTTGGAGAGATGATTGGAGAGATGGTTTTAAGAGATGAGTGGAAAGATGGTTGGAAAGATGGTTGGAGAGATGGTTGGAGAGATGGTTTTAAGATATGGGTGGAAAGATGGTTGGAGAGATGGTTGGAGAGATGGTTGGAGAGATGAATGGAGAGATATTTGGAGAGATGGTTGGAGAGGTGGGTGAAGAGATGGTTGGAGAGATGGTTGGAGAGATGGTTGGAGAGATGGCTGGTGAGATGGTTTTAAGAGATGAGTGGAAAGATGGTTGGAGAGACGGTTGGAGAGATGGTTGGAGAGATATTTGGAGAGATGGTTGGAGAGGTGGGTGAAGAGATGGTTGGAGAGATGATTGGAGAGATGGTTGGAGAGATGGTTGGAAAGATGGTTGGAGAGATGGTTGGAGAGATGATTGGAGAGATGGTTGGAGAGATGGTTGGAGAGATGGGTGAAAAGATGGTTGGAGAGATGATTGGAGAGATGGTTGGAGAGATGGTTGGAAAGATGGTTGGAGAGATGGTTGGAGAGATGGTTTTAAGAGATGAGTGGAAAGATGGTTGGAAAGATGGTTGGAGAGATGGTTGGAGAAGTGGGTGAAGAGATGGTTGGAGAGATGGTTGGAGAGATGGTTGGAGAAGTGGGTGAAGAGATGGTTGGAGAGATGGTTTTAAGAGATGAGTGGAAAGATGGTTGGAAAGATGGTTGGAAAGATGGTTGGAGAGACGGTTGGAGAGATGGTTGGAGAGATATTTGGAGAGATGGTTGGAGAGGTGGGTGAAGAGATGGTTGGAGAGATGATTGGAGAGATGGTTGGAGAGATGGTTGGAGAGATGGTTGGAGAGATGGTTGGAGAGATGATTGGAGAGATGGTTGGAGAGATGGTTGGAGAGATGGTTGGAGAGATGGTTGGAGAGATGATTGGAGAGATAGTTGGAGAGATGATTGGAGAGATGATTGGAGAGATGATTGGAGAGATGGTTGGAGAGATGGTTGGAGAGATGATTGTAGAGATGGTTGGAGAGATGATTGGAGAGATGGTTGGAGAGATGATTGGAGAGATGATTGGAGAGATGGTTGGAGTGGTGGGTGAAGAGATGGCTGTAGAGATGATTGGAGAGATGGTTGGAGAGATGGTTGGAGAGACCTAGTCCGTGGTCTATTCTTCTGAAACGAGTATAAATGGATTTGATTGATTCATTTAATGATTTATTGATTGATTAATCTTGAATCTAGTATGTGGCCCAGGATGTTTAGCTATTTTAATCATGCAAAAAAAAAATGTGAAATTGCAAGTTGCCAAATAAAACAATCAAACAAAATTCATGTGCTAATTCGTAAGGTAAACATGTTGAGACATGAGACAACCCAGATTAACGAGTGTGATCAGTTATTTCCCTTGAATCACTATTGTCCATGTGTTAAACAATCCAAGGATGTTAAATGTCCTGATTGCTTCATCTAAATTAGAATGTACGTAACATTTAACTTGATCGTTGTTTTCATTACCTCATCGCATCTGCACACTTTTCGACCTCTACATTTTTGATGGTCGCTAACACTTTGATCATCTTCTCGAGTTGACATTAAAAGGGGCAACAAATACCAGTCAGATTTAATGGTACAATAAATAACGCGTAGTGTCCACACAAATAAATTATTCTAGCTACAACACTTCTGTTAAAAATATTACATCATCATCATCATGAAGTACCAGGCCTGCTGACGTAGGTGATCATGTCTCTCCACAACTTTCGATCTCGACAGTTATTTATCATTTCTGTTGTTGACCTTCTGCCACGCCACTCTCTTAAGATGTCTGGTATCTTTTCTCTTTGCTTCCCTCTATCTCTTCGTCCCTCAATTTTTTCAGTTGTTACAATATATTCCAGTTGTTCTCTTCTCATTACATGGCCCAAAAAATGATGATTGTCTCTTCCTAATATTGGAAATTATCTCTCTTTTTGCTTTGGCCTCTTTCAGAACATCTTCATTACTCTTCTTAGCTGTCCATGGTATTCTCAAAATTCTTCTGTAAAACCACATTTCTACAGACTCACGTAAATATTACATATCGGACTGTAATTGCATTTTCGACATTAATGTAAATTTGACATCTATATAGATTTAACCAAATAGATATGTCCATGTGTTGGACATGCAATGAGGTGAGATAATAACCGAATAGCAAAGCAAGTCCTCATGTGGGAAACAACAGGTAAGAGGAAAAGAGGCCGACCCAGAGAGACACTGAGAAGAAAATTGATCAGAGAGGCAAGAGAAGCATGAATCGGCTCCATCAATGAGATACAGCTGCTTGCACAGAACAACTCTGTAATGTCGTGTACGTAATATCAGCCCTGTAATACAAACTCTGTAATGTCGAGTACGTAATATCAGCGCTGTAATACAAACTCTGTAATGTCGTGTACGTAATTTCAGCCCTGTAATACAAACTCTGTAATGTCGAGTACGTAATATCAGCCCTGTAATACAAACTCTGTAATGTCATGTACGTAATATCAGCCCTGTAATACAAACTCTGTAATGTCGAGTACGTAATATCAGCCCTGTAATACAAACTCTGTAATGTCATGTACGTAATATCAGCCTTGTAATACAAACTCTGTAATGTCGTGTACGTAATATCAGCCCTGTAATACAAACTCTGTAATGTCGTGTACGTAATATCAGCCCTGTAATACAAACTCTGTAATGTCGAGTACGTAATATTAGCCCTATAATACAAACTCTGTAATGTCGAGTACGCAATATCAGCCCTGTAATACAAACTCTGTAATGTCATGTACGTAATATCAGCCCTGTAATACAAACTCTGTAATGTCATGTACGTAATATCAGCCCTGTAATACAAACTCTGTAATGTCATGTACGTAATATCAGCCCTGTAATACAAACTCTGTAATGTCGTGTACGTAATATCAGCCCTGTAATACAAACTCTGTAATGTCGAGTACGTAATATCAGCCCTGTAATACAAACTCTGTAATGTCGTGTACGTAATATCAGCCCTGTAATACAAACTCTGTAATGTCGTGTACGTAATATCAGCCCTGTAATACAAACTCTGTAATGTCGTGCACGTAATATCATCCCTGTAATACAAACTCTGTAATGTCGAGTACTTAATATCAGCCCTGTAATACAAACTCTGTAATGTCGAGTACGTAATATCAGCCCTGTAATACAAACTCTGTAATGTCGTGCACGTAATATCAGCCCTGTAATACAAACTCTGTAATGTCGAGTACTTAATATCAGCCCTGTAATACAAACTCTGTAATGTCGAGTACGTAATATCAGCCCTGTAATACAAACTCTGTATTGTCGTGTACGTAATATCAGCCCTGTAATACAAACTCTGTAATGTCGAGTACGTAATATCAGCCCTGTAATACAAACTCTGTAATGTCGTGCACGTAATATCAGCCCTGTAATACAAACTCTGTAATGTCGAGTACTTAATATCAGCCCTGTAATACAAACTCTGTAATGTCGAGTACGTAATATCAGCCCTGTAATACAAACTCTGTATTGTCGTGTACGTAATATCAGCCCTGTAATACAAACTATGTGATGTCGAGTACGTAATATCAGCCCTGTAATACAAACTCTGTGATGTCGAATTTGTATTGTCAAAACTGTAACAAAACTACAATGCCAATACTATAAAAAGGAAGCTACAAAACGAATCTATTTTTTTCAAATATTTATCAAGTTTATCAAAAGAAGCTGAGACTATAATATCGAGTCTGTAATCATTGTGGACACGGAATACGCAATCTGAAATGTTAAGGTGATAATACCAATGAAACTTTCAATTTGGAGATTGTAGACTACAGAAAAGTGATAAAGCAAGGTCGAGAATGCGATGTTGAGTGTATAATATCATATCTGTAGCGTCAAAAAATACTACCCAGCGAAGGCTATACTTCGGATCTCAATACCCAGAGAGGGCAAGGCATCGGATCTCACTACCCAGAGAGGGCTAGACATCGGATCTCACTACCCAGATAGGGCTAGACTTCGGATATCACTACCCAGAGAGGGCTAGACTTCGGATCTCACTACCCAGATAGGGCTAGACTTCGGATATCACTACCCAGAGATTGCTAGACTTCGGAACTCACTACCCAGAGAAGGCTAGACTTCGGATCTCACTACCCAGAGAGGGCTAGACTTCGGATCTCACTACCCAGAGAGGGCTAGACTTCGGATCTCACTACCCAGAGAGGGCTAGACTTCGGATCTCACTACCCAGAGAGGGCTAGACTTCGGATCTCACTACCCAGAGATGGCTAGACTTCGGATCTCACTACCCAGAGAGGGCTAGACTTCGGATATCACTACCCAGAGAGGGCTAGACTTCGGAACTCACTACCCAGAGAGGACTAGACTTCGGATCTCACTACCCAGAGAGGGCTAGACTTCGGATCTCACTACCCAGCGAGGGCTAGATTTTGGATTTCACTACCCAGAGAGGGCTAGACTTCGGATCTCACTACCGAGAGATCGTTAGAATTCGAATCTCACTACCCAGAGAGGGCTAGACTTCGGATCTCACTACCCAGAGAGGGCTAGACTTCGTATCTCACTACCCAGAGAGGGCTAGACTTCAGATCTCACTACCCGGAGTAGAGACCAGCGGAGGGTAAAGTCACGCAGAATCAATGAATTAAATTTTTTTGTTATTAAAAACAAAAGCATAAAAACCCTCTCACTGGTTGAATTGAACCCTGGACCTTCCTGTCCAGGCCCTGACATCTTACCTCTAGACCACTCAGCCCGATGTCTTACCTCTAGACCACTCAACCCGATGTCTTACCTCTAGACCACTCAGCCTGACATCTTACCTCTAGACCACTCAGCATGACATCTTACCTCTAGACCACTCAGCATGACATCTTACCTCTAGACCACTCAGCCCGATGTCTTACCTCTAGACCACTCAGCCCGACATCTTACCTCTAGACCACCCAGCCTGACATCTTACCTCTAGACCACTCAGCATGACATCTTACCTCTAGACCACTCAGCCCGATGTCTTACCTCTAGACCACTCAGCCCGATGTCTTACCTCTAGACCACTCAGCCCGATGTCTTACCTCTAGACCACTCAGCCCGATGTCTTACTTCTAGACCACTCAGCCCGACATCTTACCTATAGACCACTCAGCATGACATCTTACCCCTAGACCACCCAGCCTGACATCTTACCTCTAGACCACCCAGCCTGACATCTTACCTCTAGACCACTCAGCCTGACATCTTACCTCTAGACCACCCAGCCTGACATCTTACCTCTAGACCACTCAGCCTGACATCTTACCTCTAGACCACCCAGCCTGACATCTTACCTCTAGACCACTCAGCCTGACATCTTACCTCTAGACCACCCAGCCTGACATCTTACCTCTAGACCACCCAGCCTGACATCTTACCTCTAGACCACCCAGCCTGATATCTTACCTCTAGACCACTCAGCCCGACATCTTACCTCTAGACCACCCAGCCTGATATCTTACCTCTAGACCACTCAGCCTGACATCTTACCTCTAGACCACCCAGCCTGACATCTTACCTCTAGACCACTCAGCCCGATGTCTTACCTCTAGACCACTCAGCCCGACATCTTACCTCTAGACCACCCAGCTTGACATCTTACCTCTAGACCACCCAGCCTGATATCTTACCTCTAGACCACTCAGCCCGACATCTTACCTCTAGACCACTCAGCCTGACATCTTACCTCTAGACCACCCAACCTGATATCTTACCTCTAGACCACTCAGCCCGACATCTTACCTCTAGACCACCCAGCCTGACATCTTACCTCTAGACCACTCAGCCCGATGTCTTACCTCTAGACCACTCAGCCCGATGTCTTACCTCTAGACCACTCAGCCCGATGTCTTACCTCTAGACCACTCAGCCCGATGTCTTACCTCTAGACCACCCAGCCTGATGTCTTACCTCTAGACCACTCAGCCCGACATCTTACCTCTAGACCACTCAGCCCGATGTCTTACCTCTAGACCACCCAGCCCAACATCTTACCTCTAGACCACTCAGCCTGACATCTTACCTCTAGACCACCCAGCCTGACATCTTACCTCTAGACCACTCAGCCCGACATCTTACCTCTAGACCACTCAGCCCGACATCTTACCTCTAGACCACTCAGCCCGACATCTTACCTCTAGACCACTCAGCCCGACATCTTACCTCCAGACCACTCAGCCTGATATCTTACCTCTAGACCACCCAGCCCAACATCTTACCTCTAGACCACTCAGCCCGACATCTTACCTCTAGACCACCCAGCCCAACATCTTACCTCTAGACCACTCAGCCTGATATCTTACCTCTAGACCACCCAGCCCAACATCTTACCTCTAGACCACCCAGCTCAACATCTTACCTCTAGACCACCCAGCCCAACATCTTACCTCTAGACCACCCAGCCCGACATCTTACCTCTAGACCACCCAGCCCAACATCTTACCTCTAGACCACCCAGCCCGACATCTTACCTCTAGACCACCCAGCCCAACATCTTACCTCTAGACCACTCAGCCTGATATCTTACCTCTAGACCACCCAGCCCAACATCTTACCTCTAGCCCACCCAGCCTGACATCTTACCTCTAGACCACTCAGCATGACATCTTACCTCTAGACCACTCAGCCCGATGTCTTACCTCTAGACCACTCAGCCCGATGTCTTACCTCTAGACCACTCAGCCCGATGTCTTACCTCTAGACCACTCAGCCCGATGTCTTACCTCTAGACCACTCAGCCCGACATCTTACCTCTAGACCACTCAGCATGACATCTTACCCCTAGACCACCCAGCCTGACATCTTACCTCTAGACCACCCAGCCTGACATCTTACCTCTAGACCACCCAGCCTGACATCTTACCTCTAGACCACCCAGCCTGATATCTTACCTCTAGACCACTCAGCCCGACATCTTACCTCTAGACCACCCAGCCTGATATCTTACCTCTAGACCACTCAGCCTGACATCTTACCTCTAGACCACCCAGCCTGACATCTTACCTCTAGACCACTCAGCCCGATGTCTTACCTCTAGACCACTCAGCCCGACATCTTACCTCTAGACCACCCAGCTTGACATCTTACCTCTAGACCACCCAGCCTGATATCTTACCTCTAGACCACTCAGCCCGACATCTTACCTCTAGACCACTCAGCCTGACATCTTACCTCTAGACCACCCAGCCTGATATCTTACCTCTAGACCACTCAGCCCGACATCTTACCTCTAGACCACCCAGCCTGACATCTTACCTCTAGACCACTCAGCCCGATGTCTTACCTCTAGACCACTCAGCATGACATCTTACCCCTAGACCACCCAGCCTGACATCTTACCTCTAGACCACCCAGCCTGATATCTTACCTCTAGACCACTCAGCCCGACATCTTACCTCTAGACCACTCAGCCCGACATCTTACCTCTAGACCACCCAGCCTGATATCTTACCTCTAGACCACTCAGCCCGACATCTTACCTCTAGACCACTTAGCCCGACATCTTACCTCTAGACCACTCAGCCCGACATCTTACCTCTAGACCACTCAGCCCGACATCTTACCTCTAGACCACCCAGCCCAACATCTTACCTCTAGACCACTCAGCCCGACATCTTACCTCTAGACCACCCAGCCCAACATCTTACCTCTAGACCACCCAGCCTGATATCTTACCTCTAGACCACTCAGCCCGACATCTTACCTCTAGACCACCCAGCCTGATATCTTACCTCTAGACCACTCAGCCCGACATCTTACCTCTAGACCACTCAGCCCGACATCTTACCTCTAGACCACCCAGCCCGATGTCTTACCTCTAGACCACCCAGCCCAACATCTTACCTCTAGACCACTCAGCCCCCAAAGAAGTGCGAACCTCAAACCTGTAAGTGGCCAGATAATAGTCCATAGATCACGGGAACTGCACAGATAGGGCAGGAAGGATAGAGGTTTTCATATAGATAAATGCAGTCATCATCATCAAGTACGGGCCTGCTGGCGTAGGGGATCATGTCTCTCCACAACTTTCGATCTCGACAGTTATTTATCATTTCTGTTGTTGACCTTCTGCCAAGCAATTATATTAAGCTGTCTGATATTTTTTCTCTTTGTCTTCCTTCTAACTCTTCGTCCCTCAATTTTTCCAGTTGTTACAATATATTCCAGTTGTTCTCTTCTCATTACATGGCTAAAAAATGATGATTGTCTCTTCCTAATATTGGAAATTAATTCTTTTTTTTTGCTTTGACCTCTTTCATAACATTATCATTACTCTTCTTAGCTGTCCATGGTATTCTCAACATTCTTCTGAAAAACCACATTTCTACAGACTCCAGTGATTGTTATTGTCTGTTGTGGTATTGTCCGTGATTCACATCCATATGTTAAGACTGGCTCTACATAACTTTTAAGAACTCTTAAATGTAATGCAGTAAGAAGATGTCAAGAAAAAAGAGTAAGGAGAAGCATACTATAGGATTAGACAGAATGTATCTATAGCGAGGGAGGAGAGAATAGAGGGAGAGATGGGGGAGGCGGGAAATAAAGGTAAAAAAAATAGTAAGTTATGAAAGAACAGAAATAAAGAAATTAACCTCATCTGGAATGGAGAGAGTTAACACTGGCGATAGGTCGGTTCTCAAGTGCGAATCGGCTGACGTAATCAGAGGAATCTATAACAATGCAAGTTTTCAGAATTTGCTGTATAACAGTTACCTCAGTGAAGCCTCGCTTTGATCTTATATACATTTTTAGCTTACTTATTTTCACATACTACCTATTTTTATCCTACGAAATTTAGCACATCTATCCTTCGTTTCATTATTTCATCTTGTATCCCTCTGTATATGTTTCCTTCTTTTACCTGTTACGCTCATCCTAGATGTAGTAAAGTTTATCTTTATTTCGTTGTTCGTTTGTGATGTTCTCTCTTTTTTTTTAGGAAGGCTGCATATCGGCCGAAATGTCATTATCTTGTTGTGTTTTTTTTTTTGTAAAGCTGTCACGATGCTTTACAAGAGCTTACGCTTCACCCCTCTACTTGTTCTTCCTGTATACCATTTGTTTTCGACAGGGATGTTCTTCACACCGATCTCTTCACCTCCTGCTTATATCCTGTCAGGTGTCGTGGTAAATACAAATTTCTATCTCTTGTCCTTTGATAGTCTCGAACATTGTCACCTGATTTTATTGTAGCATTTCTCGAGATGTTGTCAATTCATCTTACGATGTGTTCAACACAAGTTCTTATTTCATCTTCATTTATTTATTTCGTAATTTGTTCATGTTGTATTCTTTTCCCTTTCCGTCTGTACGCTCGTTTTGGAGTCAGTGTTGAAATATTTTCCACACTTATAATTTTAAGATAAATAAATAAACAGTAACTCGTTATCATTACAGACAAGTCATCATTGGATTTACATTACCACTCCAGACCAATCATCATTAACGTTACATTACCACTCCAGACTAATCATCATGGAGGTAACAAACTCATGACAGATCAATTTTTAATACTGACTTCAACACGGTTTCCTTAACATTACAGATTAATCACAATTGAAGTGCATTATCATTACAGACCAATCACTTTTAAACAATTGTTGCTATTAAAGAACAAATTGTCACAGATTTTTTTCATGACAGCTTCGGGATAACCACTTTTCGAGTTCCATTAAAAAAATACGGGTCCAAGATAATAGCTGACGATCTGTAATGAAAGTCCCATCACTGATTGTTTTATTTTATTTATTTATCCACATTGAGCTGTTACACAGCTTCTTGTAGTGACGTTGCTTTCATTTATTTGTATTTAAATGTTAGTTGTTGCTTTTCTTTACAAGATGCGTTGCGTATTAGACATACAATTGTACATATATCTGGGCAGTATTATGGACAAAGGAGGAGCAGAGAGTGATACCAAAATAAGGATATGGAAAGCAAAAGAAATTAGGATCAATACAAAAATCAAAATGTTCAACTCCAGTGTTATGTCAGTCCTATTGTTACTTGGTTACAACTGGCAAAATACAGGGAAAGAAAGATCGCGGACGACAAAGAGAGAAAATACTGGACAGCTTGGAGTCATGGTATGGAAAACAGTCAACGACAGAACAGATACGATGCACTGTAGATAGAAGATTGTGGATGGACATGATTGCTTACGCGAACCGGTAAGGCACATCTTAATGATGACGATATTGTATGGCTGTGAAACATGGAGAACAACAACATAACAATTATGAGGATACAGACTTTCATTAATGGATGCTTACGCAGAATAAAAGGATGGAAATGGCAGGACAAAATCACTAACATTGAATTATGGAAATGTACCAGTCAAATACCAGTGGGTAATGAGATACAGCGAAGACGATGGCGCTGGATAGCACAAACACTGCAGAAGCCAACTGAGAGTATTACCTTTGAGTCATATAATATAAACATAGAATTGTATTAAACAGCGAGCCTTGTAGAGAGAACGATACATATAGCTCAGCGGGGAGGAAAGATAAGATAAAGAAGGGGCAATGGGCAAGACGAGAGGGAGAGACGATACATATAGCTCAGCGGGGAGGAAAGATAAGATAAAGAAGGGGCAATGGGCAAGACGAGAGGGAGAGACGATACATATAGCTCAGCGGGGAGGAAAGATAAGATAAAGAAGGGGCAATGGGCAAGACGAAAGGGAGAGACGATACATATAGCTCAGCGGGGAGGAAAGATAGGACACAGAAGGGGCAATGGGCAAAACGAGAGGGAGAGACGATACATATAGCTCAGCGGGGAGTAAAGATAGGACATAGAAGGGGCAAGGGACAAGAAGAGAGGGAGAGACGATACATATAGGTCAGCGGGGAGTAAAGATAGGACATAGAAGGAGCAATGGGCAAAACGAGAGGGAGAGACGATACATATAGGCCAGCGGGGAGTAAAGATAGGACACAGAAGGGGCAAGGGACAAGAAGAGAGGGAGAGACGATACATATAGGTCAGCGGGGAGTAAAGATAGGACACAGATGAGAGTGGAAGACGGTGCATTCTGCAGCTCTACTCGCGGCTCCTCATCATCATCGTGTGCCATACCGGTTGGCATAAGCGATCATTTCCTTCCAGAATCTTCTATCCACCTTGCACAGCATCAAAACTGTTGTTGACTGTTTTTCATGTCATGATACAAAGCTATATAGTGTCTTCCTTATCTTTTTGTCATCGGCGATGTCTCTTTCCTTTTATGTTGCCAGTTGTAAACAAGTATTCTAACTTTCCTCTTCTCATGATGTGCCTGAAAAGAGTTGTTTCTTTCTGATGTTTTTTTAGGAGGGAGCTCCCTTTTTGTGTTGGCCTCTTTGAGAATTTCCTCATTGGTCTATTTAGCGGTCCAGGGAACTTTCAAAATTCTTCTGAGAAATCCCATCTCTGTGGTCTCTAATCGTCTTTTCATTTATGTGTATTGTCCATGATTCGCTTCCATAGGTCAGAAATGACTCTATATATCACCGATGAACTCTCTTTCTCATTTCTTTTGACATAGATTTGTTGCATGAGGCGTTTTTAATTTTCTTAGATGCTGATATAACTCTGAGCTATTCTGCTTTTTATTTCTGTGGTGCACCTTTCATACCGCATAGTAAGTAATATATTATTTATTTTTCATTTCTGCTTATCCCGTCATGCCGAATCTCTCATACTTCGTCGTGTAATCTTGCTTCTGCGGGCCAAACTGTTCGTTCTATGTTGTTGAATTCTCCTCAGTCTTGTAGCACGTGCACGAGAGTTTGTCTGAGCTGTTGTCCACAGTTACAGGCGGTAGAGTATCTGGGACCTCCGCGCAATTGACCCACTTGTAGTTGTGGAGAATCAACGAAACCATGAGTCCACGTTACTCTTTCGGATGAAAGAGATGGGGAGTTAAGATGGGCACAACCAGAAACGAGAAACTTAGTGGCCGTGTAAGAAGACGTATCAACCAACACAGAACTGGAGTCGTCAGTCGTTGGACACTGCGGGAATTGCTGAGGAGGGGATCTGAGCACCTATGGGCGTGTTCGGAGTGCAATGATGGCGACCCGCTTATAACTCCATAACTTGGTTAATTTACAATAGGGATGCATTATTGGAGGTTGGTAGGAATTTCGACAGATCCAATTTTCTGATTTAGATACCACACATTTTCGCAACATGTAACTGTGTCAACACATTCAACATTATAGCACAATTTATTTCATTTCATTTGATTTAATTGATAACTTCACTGATTTCATTGATAACTACACTGATTTCATTGATTACTTCACTGATTTCATTGATTACTTCATTGATTTAATTGATAACGTCACTGATTTCATTGATTACTTCACTGATTTCATTGATAACTACACTGATTTCATTGATTACTTCACTCATTTCATTGATAACTACACTGATTTCATTGATTACTTCACTGATTTCATTGATAACTTCACTGATTTCATTGACTACTTCACTGATTTCATTGATAACTTCAATGATTTCATTGATAACTACACTGATTTCATTGATTACTTCACTGATTTCATTGATTTCTTCACTGATTTAATTGATTACTTCACTGATTTAATTGATTACTTCGCTGATTTCATTGATAACTTCATTGATTTTATGTCACTGATATATTTTGATTTGCTTCATTTCATTTCATTGATAATCATCATCATCAAGTACCGTGCCTGCTTGCGTAGGTGATCATATCTCTCCACAACTTTCGATCTCGGCAGCTATTTATAATTTCAGTTTTTGACCTTCTGCCAAGCCATTCTCTTAAGCTGTCTGTTATTTTTTCTCTTTGCTTCCCTCTATCTCTTCGTCCCTCAATTTGTCCAGTTGTTACAATACATTCCAGCTGTTCTCTTCTCATTACATGGCCAAAAAATGATGATTGTTTCTTCTTAATATTGGAAATTAGCTCTCTTTTTGCTTTGACCTCTCTCAGAACATCTTCATTACTCTTCTTCGCTGTCCATGGTACTCTCAACATTCTTCTGTAAAACCACATTTCTACAGACTCCAGTGATTTTCTTATCTGTTGTCCTATTGTCCATGATTCGCATACATATGTTAAGACTGGCTCTACGTAACAATTAAGAACTCTTTTTCTTGTTTCTATTGTCAAAAATGGATTGCATAGTATCTTCCTCATATTTTTTTTGATAGCTGCTTTTGCCTGAGCCATTCTGCATCTCACCTCTTTTGTACATCTTCCGTCTGAGGTTAACAAAGTTCCCAAATATTTAAATTTATTTACCTGTTTTAATATTGTTCCACTTGTCTTTATTTTGCACTGAGGTCATGTCTTTTTCTTTGCTGTTACCATTACCTCTGTCTTTTTGCTATTAAGTCTGGGTCCTTTATTTTTGCTTAGGTTCACTATAATGTTCAACATTTCTTGTAACTCATTTTCACTCTTAGCGATTAAGACTGAATCAACAGCATAACTTAGATTATTTATATTATAACCTCCAATTGTTATTCCAGGCATGTCCCTTATAGATCTTAAAATAATATCACTATAAATATTAAACAAATCTGGTGACAGCACACAACCCTGTCTAGCACCCTGTTTCATTTGTTGAAACATTCCCAATTGGTTTCCAGTTCTTATGGCCGCTATTTGTTGTCAGTCATCATCATGTGCCATACCGGTTGGCGTAGGCGATCATGTCCCTCCACAATCTTCTATCTACAGTGCACCGTATCAGTTCTGTTGTTGACTGTTCTCCATGCCATGACACTAAACAATCCAGTATTTTCTCTCTTTGTCGTTCGCGATCTCTCTTTCCTTTTATTTTGCCAGTTGTAACCAAGTATTCCAACTTTCCTTTTCTCATGATGTGCCCGAAAAATGTTGATTGCTTCTTTCTGATGTTTTTTAAGAGCTCCCTTTTTGTGTTGGCCTCTTTGAGAACTTCCTCATTGGTCTTTTTAGCTGTCCAGGGAACTTTCAACATTCTTCTGAGAAATCCCATCTCTGTGGCCTCTAATCGTCTTTTCATTTGTTTGTCTACTGTTTATGATTCGCTTCTATAGGATAGAATTGGTTCTATATAGCACCGATGAACTTATTTTTATTGACATAGATTTGTTGCATAATATATTTTTCATTTTCTGAAATGTTTTTTTGGCCTGAGCTATTCTGCTTTTTATCTCTGTGGTGCATCTCCCATCTGATGTTATTATTGTGCCCAAGTATTTGAAACGTTGCACTTGTTTTAGATTTGTCTCGTTTATTTTTATGCTGCATGATGATGGTGATTGTTTCTTCGATATAACCATTACTTCTGTTTTCTTACTATTCAGACTGAGACCTTTCTTGTTGCTTTCTTTTACTATTATGCCTATCATTTCATGTAGTTCATTCTCTATCTCTGCTATTAAGACTGTCATGTAAGACTGCCAGTACATGTTCTTTATTATTCTTAGATCTTTGCTGTCTACGCTTATACTTTCTAAAATTATGATTATTTCTTAGTGCTTTACTTTGTCAAATGCCTTGGTGTAATCTATGAAACATAGGTATAGATCTGTTTTCACCTCTATGGCTCTTTCTACTAAAGATCTTATGATATAAATGACATTGCTTGTTCCTTTATCTCTAACAAAACCACACATTTCATCACTAATTTCTCTACTGATTTTGTTTCGCACTCTTTGCATGATGATTCTTAGTAATATCTTAGTCATATGACTCATAAGGCTTATTGTGCGATGATCGTCGCATTCAATTGGACCCGATTTCTTTGGTAGGGCTATGAATATTGATTTGAGCATGTTGTCTGGTATATATTCGCTGTTGTAGATATCATTCAATATTTTTGTTATTATTTCTATTCCAAAATCACCCATGGCTTCGATCTCTTCTATAGTTATATTATTTGGTCCAGGAGCTGTGCCTGCTTTCATATTCCGCAAGGCGTCTTCCACTTCTTCTCTGAGTATTTCTGGTCCTTCTCCATTATCCTTAATATTTACTTCCGTTCGTTCATCATTATAAAGATCTTTAATGTATTCTGTCCATCGTTCCCTTATGTTTTCTTGATCAATCAACAGTTCTCCTTCCTTTGATCTTAGACATCCAGTTTTTGATTGCGTTTTTCTTCCTGTTAAATCCTCAATTTGTTTGTATATAGCTTTAGCATCTCCTTTTTGTTGCATTTCAATCTCTTTGCATCTCTCTTTTAGTCATGCTTCTTTTGCTTCATTGCATTTTACTACAATTTCTTTATTCAATCTCTTATACTCATCTTTATTTTCTTTATTTCTTCTTCTTGTATCAATTAGCTGCAAAATGTCACCTGTCATCCATTTCTTTCTTGAATTTGTCCTCACTGGTGGTATGAACTCTTTTGATGTTTGTTGCATTGATTCTTTTAGCATTTCCCACTGTTCATCAATGATTTGTATCTTCTCTATTGCATTGTACCGGTTCTGAATTGTGATTTTATATTTGTCTTGCAGCTTCTTGTCTGATTTTAGTAAATCTAAATTTAACTTGACGTTAACTGAGGCTCGTTTTGTTGTTTTTAATTTTACTCTAAGCTTTCCCACAACTTATACATGATCACTATTGTAATTTGTCCCTGGCCTAGTTTTCACACACACCAGACTGTTTCTAAATCTATTGCTTATCATTCATCATCATCATCATCATGTACCCTGCCGGTCGGCGTAGGCGATCATGTCCCTCCACAATCTTCTATCTACAGTGCATCGTATCAGTTCTGTTGTTGACTGTTTTCCATGCCATGACACCAAGCTATCCAGTATTTTCATTACTTATCATTATATAATCAATTTGATTACATGCGTTGTCTCCTGGGCTTTTCCGTGTCCGCAAACGTCTTGGATGTTGCTTAAACCAGGTGTTTCTTATCATCATGTTGTGTGTTCTTGCCCAGTCAATAAGTTTCTCACCTCTTTCATTCCTCTCGCCTAAGCCGTAATGACCAACTACTTTCTCAACTCTTTCCTTTCCTACTTGTGCGTTAAAATCCCCTAGAACTATGGTGTTTTCATGTGGTTTGCATTTATGAAGTGCCTCATTTAACTCGTAAAATTTATCACTTGTTTCCTCTAGACTGTCTGCTGTTGGTGCATAAACTTGTATAAGATTTATATCTATTGGCTTTCCATTCAATTTCACTAAAAGGACTCTGTCAGATGTTGGTAAATGCCTTTCACTGTTCTTGCTCTTTCTGCATCCATGGCGATACCTACTCCACTTTGGTGTTCAGTACCTCCAGAATAGATTATTTTATGTTTATCAGAGTACATCTCCCCTGATCCGGTGTATCTAATTTCGCAAAGTCCCAGTAATTGTAAACCCATTCTATTAATTTCTTGTATGATGTTTTCTAGTTTACCCTTCTGCATGAGTGTTCTCACATTCCAAGTACCTATCTTTAGAGTTTGTTTTATCTTTATTTTGCTTACAGTAGCTTGATGACGATCGGGTATCACCTGTAGCACATGATGTCCCCTACCGAACGAGGGTTTTCCATTGGAATCACCCTTAACGTTGTTGTCGTTATTTCTATTGTTGTGGCGATTCATGATTGTACAAAGAAGTTACGACTGTGGTTTTCTGTTGCCTTCCGTCGGTTTGTTTACGGTTGTTAATATTCCACATACAGGAATATTGAGAAGATATAACATTTTGCTTTTCTTAGCTTTAGCTAAATGCCTGGTGTTATTTGTTTTGATGTTAGTATATTTTTCTTGACATTAAAATTATGTTGCTGCCAATCCTGTTCTTTTGTTTATTTCAGTTTTACATTTTCCATCACTGATTATAGTATGCCCAAGGTAGTTGTATTTCTGAACCGTCTCCAGGTCTATTCCTTCAATTTTGATATCCACTTGTGGGTTTTGAGTATTTTCTTTTTTTACGATCATAGTTTTAGTCTTTTTTATATTCATATCTAGTCCATATTTTTTGCTTGTCATGTTTATTTCATTAAGTAATTATAATAGATCTTTAGGATTGTATGCTGGTACAGTAACATTAGCATATCTTAGGTTATTGGTTATCTAAACTACCACCAATTAATAATTCATAAAAAATTTTAATTTTTGGATCATGTAAAACCTGTTTTTGATTTCATGAGATATGCCAGAGTTTGTTCACTCGAATTCACACAAAGGTGATGATGACCCAGACATCGATATACATTTGTTAACTCGACATTATTTATTCCCTTATTTATCATTCTCTTTTCCCTTTGTAAAATTACTTTCTCATGTTTACGACATCTTCTTCCTCTTCTTTCCTTCCTCATCTGCCTTTCAGCGTCGAGGGGAGATATAATTTGCGATCTTTTGCTCTTCTGTTCGCCTCTGCTGCTGTTAGATTTCCTAGTGCTTCTAATAATCCATCGATCCATCTTTTTCGGGGTCGACCCTTGGGCCTGGTATTCTCACAACGTTTGCTGAAGGTTCGTTGTGTTGCGTTTTGATCTTTCTGCCTTGTCACGTGGCAAAATCATTTTATATGTTGTTTCCTTATATATTCTATGGCGGGGACTATTCCTTTTTTTTTCCTCAGTTCTTTATTTCTAATTTTATCTCTCAGACTGTTTCCTGTCATTCATGTTTAATACATTTCCCTGTTTATTTTCCTGTAATTTAAATACTTTGCATTTAGTACTTCTTTCACCATATTCTTTTGAACCATTTCTACTTTGTGCATTAGCTAATTCAGTACTTCGTCACGTTTCTTTTTCCTCTTCTTGTACTTCTTTTCTTCTTCTTCCTCTCTTTCTTCTTCCTCCTCTTCTTTCCTTCTCATCTGCCTTTCAGCGTCGAGGGGAGATATATTTTCGGTATTTTGCTCTTCTGTTTGTCTTTACTGCTGTTATGTTTCCTAGTGTTTCTAATATTCCATCAATCCCTCTTTTTCGTGGTCGGCCCTTGTGTCTGGTGTCTCGCAACGTTTATTGAAGGCTCGTTGTGCTGTGTTTGAATGTTTCTGCCTTATCAGGCGACCAAACCATTTCATCTGTTGTTTCTTTATATATTCTATGTCGGGAGTTATTCCTAGCCCTTCTCTCAGTTCTTTATTTCTGATCTTATCTCTCAGACTGTTTCCTGTCTTTCATCTAACACATTTCATCTCATCAGAGGTTATGTTTCTTATTGTTCCTGCATCTATGGTCTAGGACTACGTTTCAATGAAGATTTGATGAAGTATCCCACGCTTGTTGTATGATCTACCAGTGGATACTTTTTACTATTTGAGAATACAATGTCTTCATATGCAGTATTTCTCTTTCTCTCAAAACCGGAGAGGCTAAAACGGAATGATGTGCCTGGTAACAAAGACGGAGAGATGTGCCCGGTAACAAAGACGGAGAGATGTGCCCGGTAACAAAGACGGAGAGATGTGCCCGGTAACAAAGACGGAGAGATGTGCCCGGTAACAAAGACGGAGAGATGTGCCCGGTAACAAAGACGGAGAGATGTGCCCGGTAACAAAGACGGAGAGATGTGCCCGGTAACAAAGACGGAGAGATGTGCCCGGTAACAAAGACGGAGAGATGTGCCCGGTAACAAAGACGGAGAGATGTGCCTGGTAACAAAGACGGAGAGATGTGCCTGGTAACAAAGACGGAGAGATGTGCCTGGTAACAAAGACGGAGAGATGTGCCTGGTAACAAAGACGGAGAGATGTGCCTGGTAACAAGTAAGAATAAGAAATGAACACACAATTGAGACATCAATCTGTATTCACTGACGGACATACTGGGATATCTGAGCACTTACGGACGTGTCCAATACGCAATGTGGAAGGATCCGCCTACTAAACTAAACCCTCTCTCTCTCTCTCTCACTCTCTCTCTGTCTCTCTCTCTATGGGAGCATCGATAGCTCAGTGGTTAGTGAACTAGACTACAAAAGACCAGAGGTCGTGTTCGAACCTGATCGATGGCTTCCAGGTTCACCCAGCCTTTAATGGGTATCGGAATTTTTTCTGGCAAAGTAAAACGGCACGGGCGTAATACTGACAAAATTGGGGGCCTCGGTAGCCGAGTTGGGAAAACCACCCGACTGGACTACCGACGTTCGGACAACCCGTGTTCGATTCCCGCTGGGGGCAGTGTGAGTTGTACTCGTGGTTGGAAAAAAAAGTACCCCCACGGTCGACCCAGCCGTTGGCAGAAATGGGTACCATGATATTATCCTGGGAAGGTGAGGAATGTCGCTTCGCATCTGAGTTTCGATGCTTGAGGCGACACTATACAGAAATCTCCGAACATTTCTGGATAGGCGGCCGAGCACATATGGGTGTAAACTCGCGTGCTAAGACGCCGGTTCAAGTCTCGTACTTTACCTTTACCTTACTGACAAAATTACCCCACAAATCATGTGCCGAAGATCTGTGAAAATTATGGTCTCTAACACCATATTTCCTATCCGCCACGTGGCGTGACGGGCTCTTTACTTTTTACTTTTTCTCGCTCTCTTTGTGACACGTCAAGTTTCCCTGATCTAGGCCGACTATTTGTCTACACCATCATTAAGTTTGTTTGCGCTTCGTCAATTTATTTCTGGTAGTCTCTACTTATTCTTCTGATCCTCTCATGTTATCAGATTCTAGCCAATGAAATAAGAAGGAAGCAGCTAAAACACATTTACAATTGAAAAAAAAAACCTGAGTGAAAAAAAAAAATTAACATACGAGAGAGAAAGAGAAAGAGAGAGAGAAAGAGAAATGAGAGAGAGAGAGAGAGAGAGAACGGAATACTACTACTAGATACCTAAAAATGAATGCCCTGGTGGGAAGCGAAGTTTAAAATTAATGAGAAACTGTAGTTGTTCTATTGAAAGAGTTTATTTGTGGAGAGGCATGATCGCGTGGGCCAGTCGGCATAATAATATAGTAGTGAATATATGAGTAATAACGGAGGGAATGATTCTAGATTAACGAGACAGTGGCAGACCAAGAAGAACGTAGTTTCAAGACATCAAAGTGAATTTAAACATGACAACAACAAGAATTCTTTCATGCGGGTTATGGTGAATACAGCATTTGATGTGAGATCTGACTAGAGACAGAGATTCTTTCAGACGGGCTGTGGTGAATACAGCATTTGATGTGAGATCTGACTAGAGACAGAGATTCTTTCAGACGGGCTGTGGTGAATGCAGCATTTGATGGGAGATCTGACTAGAGACAGAGATTCTTTCACACGGGCTGTGGTGAATGCAGCATTTGATGGGAGATCTGACTAGAGACAGAGATTCTTTCACACGGGCTGTGGTGAATGCAGCATTTGATGGGAGATCTGACTAGAGACAGAGATTCTTTCAGACGGGCTGTGGTGAATGCAGCATTTGGTGGGAGATCTGACTAGAGACAGAGATTCTTTCACACGGGCTGTGGTGAATGCAGCATTTGATGGGAGATCTGACTAGAGACAGATATTCTTTCACACGGGCTGTGGTGAATGCAACGTTTACTATTATCAAACTGCCTAGAAAGTCATATAAAGATCAAATATGCATCAATAATGGCTTCGTACATTTGAGAATTGTCAGATAAGGCGGTTTGGCGTGATACCCACAATAGCACCCACAATAGCACCCACAATAGCACCCAAAAAAGTGCCGTGGTCATAGAAAAATATGGTCACTAACACCAGTCTCCATAGGCGTAGCAAGGCAGGAGAGACATTTACTTTACTTTTTACATTTCAGAATTACTGTAAAATAGAAGAAATAGTAGAAGAGAAGAAGCAATAGAGATGAGAATAAAGGAAGTAGCATTAGGAATAAAAAATATAAAATATAAGTTGAAACAAGAATATGAACATTGAGAAAAGAAGTGAAAGGTAGTATTAGAAGGCGAAAAAATGAAATGTATGAAGTAGAAAAGTAAGATTAGAAAGCTCGCAGCAGTAGAGAAGGAAGGGTAAGATCAGAGTGGAGATGATGAGGAATTGTAAGAAGAATTAGAGGGGTGGGGAACGAATGAAGAGAAAGAAAGAAAAGGAAAAAAAGGAAGGATGGGTCTAAGGAAGGAAGGAAGGTATGGAGAAACGGAAGAATGGATAGAGGGAGAGAGTAAAGGAGAAATATATAAAGTAGGAAAGAACGAAAAAAAGAAAGAAGGATGGAAGTAAGGAAGGAAGGAAGGAAGGAAGGAAGGAAGGAAGGAAATAAGAAACAAATAAAGAAACAAACAAAGAAAGAAGGAAAGAACGAACGAAAGAAGGAAAAAGACAGAAAGAAAAGAAGAAAGAAAGAAAGAATGAAAGAAAGAAAGAAAGAAAGAAGAAAGAAAGAAAGAAAGAAAGAAAGAAAGAAAGAAAGAAAGAAAGAAAGAAGAAAGAAAGAAAGAAAGAAAGAAAGAAAGAAAGATAGGAAATATTCCGGAGACGTTGCTGAAATGTCAACAGATTCTGTCGCTTGCTTTCATGACATTTTCCACACAGACAGCTTATCTCATGTTACTTCCTTCATTTATCTATCACTGTCAGTTTCATGTTTGCTTATCGTGTGACACCTTGTTTGCTATTTAACCTCCTAGCTGACGTATTTGCGAATTTATGTTTCAAATAAGAATCTACAATACTTGAATGCTTGATCACGTTTTTGCCCATTTGTGAAAGGTTTTCACGTTTTTTATTTTTTGTTTTTTGTCCCAAAGGAAAAATTTAATTATGTTTTCTGTCAAAATTAGAGTGAAAATTAATAACAGCTATTTTATTTTATTTTACTCTACACTATTCTATTCTACACTATTCTATTCTACTCTACTCTACACTATTCTATTCTACTCTACTCTACACTATTCTATTCTACTCTACTCTACACTATTCTATTATACTCTAGTCTACACTATTCTATTCTACTCTATACTATTCTATTTTACTCTACACTATTCTACTCTACTCTACACTATTCTATTCTACTCTACACTATTCTATTCTACTCTACACTATTCTATTCTACTCTACTCTACACTATTCTACTCTACTCTACACTATTCTACTCTACTCTACACTATTCTATTCTATTCTACACTATTCTACTCTACTCTACACTATTCTACTCTACTCTACTCTACACTATTCTACTCTACACTATTCTATTCTACTCTACTCTACACTATTCTACTCTACTCTACACTATTCTACTCTACTCTACACTATTCTACTCTAATCTACACTATTCTACTCTATCTACACTATTCTATTCTACTCTACTCTACTCTACACTATTCTACTCTACTCTACACTATTCTATTCTACTCTACTCTACACTATTATATTCTATTCTAAACTATTCTATTCTACTCTACTCTACACTATTCTACTCTACTCTACACTATTCTATTATACTTTAAACTATTCTACTCTACTCTACACTATTCTATTCTACTCTAATCTACACTATTCTATTTTACTCTATTATACACTATTCTATTCTACTCTACTCTACACTATTCTATTCTATTCTACTCCTCACTATTCTACTCTACCCTACTCTATTCTATTATATTCTACTCTACTCCTCACTATTCTACTCTACTCTACACTATTCTTTTATATTCTACTCTACTCCTCACTATTCTACTCTACTCTACACTATTCTATCCTACTCTTATGTGCACTATTATATTATATTCTACTCTACTCCTCACTATTCTACTCTACTCTACACTATTCTATCCTACTCTTATGTGCACTATTCTATTATATTCTACTCTACTCCTCACTATTCTACTGTACTCTACACTATTCTTTTCTACTCTACTCCTCACTATTCTACTCTACTCTACACTATTCTATCCTACTCTTATGTGCACTATTATATTATATTCTACTCTACTCTTCACTATTCTACTCTGCTCTACACTATTCTATTATTATCTACTCTACTTCTCACTATTCTACTCTACTCTATACTATTCTATTATATTCTACTCTACTCATCACTATTCTACTCTACTCTACACTATTCTATTATATTCTACACTACTCCTCACTATTCTACTCTACTCTACACTATTCTATTATATTCTACTCTACTCCTCACTATTCTACTCTACTCCTCACTATTCTACTCTACTCTGCACTATTCTATTGTACACTATTCTATTCTACTCTACTCTACACTTTTCTATTCACCCAATCACGCTATTCTATTGCGCTTTATGTGGAATCAGTCTCATTGCAGTAGGGACACCCCCATACCTGCTCCACAGCACATCCCAGCATTCCTCGAAGTGTATGCATACAGACTTCTTGTAAGGTCTTGATTATAGACACATCTACTTTCCCGATACATCTACTTTCCCGATACATCTACTTTCCCAACAATTCACTCCAGATCGATCAGGTCCATTTTCCACCTTTAGACTCCTCAGTCTCCCAATATATACATCATTGTCCCACCTTTAGACTCCTCAGTCTCCCAATATATACATGATTGTCCCACCTTTAGACTCCTCAGTCTCCCAATATATACATCATTGTCCCACCTTTAGACTCCTCAGTCTCCCAATATATACATCATTGTCCCACCTTTAGACTCCTCAGTCTCCCAATATATACATCATTGTCCCACCTTTAGACTCCTCAGTCTCCCAATATATACATCATTGTCCCACCTTTAGACTCCTCATTCTCCCAATATATACATCATTGTCCCACCTTTAGACTCCTCAGTCTCACAATGTATACATCATTGTCCCACCTATAGACTCTTCAGTCTCCCAATATATACATCATTGTCCCACCTTTAGACTCCTCAGTCTCCCAATATATACATCATTGTCCCACCTTTAGACTCCTCAGTCTACCAATATATACATCATTGTCCCACCTTTAGACTCCTCAGTCTCCCAATATATACATCATTGTCCCACCTTTAGACTCCTCAGTCTCCCAAAATATACATCATTGTCCCACCTTTAGACTCCTCAGTCTCCCAATATATACATCATTGTCCCACCTTTAGACTCTTCAGTCTCCCAATATATACATCATTGTCCCACCTTTAGACTCCTCAGTCTCCCAATATATACATCATTGTCCCACCTTTAGACTCCTCAGTCTCCCAATATATACATCATTGTCCCACCTTTAGACTCCTCAGTCTCCCAATATATACATCATTGTCCCACCTTTAGACTCCTCAGTCTCCCAATATATACATCATTGTCCCACCTATAGACTCTTCAGTCTCATAAATATATACATCATTGTCCCACCTTTAGACTCCTCAGTCTCCCAATATATACATCATTGTCCCACCTTTAGACTCCTCATTCTCCCAATATATACATCATTGTCCCACCTTTAGACTCCTCATTCTCTCAATATATACATCATTGTTCCACCTTTAGACTCCTCAGTCTCCCAATATATACATCATTGTCCCACCTTTAGACTCCTCAGTCTCCCAATATATACATCATTGTCCCACCTTTAGACTCCTCAGTCTCCCAATATATACATTATTGTCCCACCTTTAGACTCCTCAGTCTCATAAATATATACATCATTGTCCCACCTTTAGACTCCTCAGTCTCCCAATATATACATCATTGTCCCACCTTTAGACTCCTCATTCTCCCAATATATACATCATTGTCCCACCTTTAGACTCCTCATTCTCTCAATATATACATCATTGTCCCACCTTTAGACTCCTCAGTCTCCAAATATATACATCATTGTCCCACCTTTAGACTCCTCAGTCTCCCAATATATACATCATTGTCCCACCTTTAGACTCCTCAGTCTCCCAATATATACATCATTG
The DNA here is from genome assembly GCA_032433765.1 of Megaustenia siamemsis. Taxonomy (NCBI): domain Eukaryota; kingdom Metazoa; phylum Mollusca; class Gastropoda; order Stylommatophora; family Ariophantidae; genus Megaustenia; species Megaustenia siamemsis. Next base: position 43,176,744 of record JAVIAB010000046.1, read on the forward strand.
TCCCACCTTTAGACTCCTCAGTCTCCCAATATATACATCATTGTCCTCCCTTTAGACTCATCAGTCTCTCAATATATACATCATTGTCCCACCTTTAGACTCCTCAGTCTCCCAATATATACATCATTGTCCCACCTTTAGACTCCTCAGTCTCCCAATATATACATCATTGTCCCACCTTTAGACTCCTCAGTCTCCCAATATATACATCATTGTCCCACCTTTAGACTCCTCAGTCTCCAATATATACATCATTGTCCTCCCTTTAGACTCCTCAGTCTCCCAATATATACATCATTGTCCCACCTTTAGACTCTCAGTCTCCCAATATATACATCATTGTCCCACCTTTAGACTCCTCAGTCTCCCAATATATACATCATTGTCCCACCTTTAAATTCCTCAGTCTCCCAATATATACATCATTGTCCCACCTTTAGACTCCTCATTCTCCCAATATATACATCATTGTTCCACCGTTAGACTCCTCAAGTCTCCCAATATATACATCATTGTCCCACCTTTAGACTCCTCAGTCTCCCAATATATACATCATTGTCCCACCTTTAGACTCCTCAGTCTCCCAATATATACATCATTGTCCCACCTTTAGACTCCTCATTCTCTCAATATATACATCATTGTCCCACCTTTAGACTCCTCATTCTCCCAATATATACATCATTGTCCCACCTTTAGACTCCTCAGTCTCCCAATATATACATCATTGTCCCACTCCTTGTCCACCTCTTCTCTTAATGAATGAAGAACAACCTTGGCGAGAGCTGATATCCAAAGTCAGGCCACACTCAGTGCTAGAACTGCCAGCGAACTTATCGGCTAGTTTGTTTGCCGTGTACACCAGCGTGCCCTGGAAAATACACTCAGTTTATAACATCGATTTGTTTAACTTTTATATTTGTTTTATGTTTCTTTGTTTTACTGTTGGAATTGTCTCTTTTCTTCATTTATTGTGTGTTTATGTAAAATATTGTTAGTTTCTAATATAAATACGCTCTTACTTCTTTGATTTTCTTGCATTCTTACTTGTTTGATGTGTTGACGTTCTTACTTGTTTGAAGTGTTGACGTTCTTACTTGTTTGATGTGTGGATGTTCTTACTTGTTTGATGTGTTGACGTTCTTACTTGTTTGATGTGTTGACATTCTTACTTGTTTGATGTGTTGATGTTCTTACTTGTTTGATGTGTTGACGTTCTTACTTGTTTGATGTGTTGACGTTCTTACTTGTTTGATGTGTTGACGTTCTTACTTGTTTGATGTGTTGACGTTCTTACTTGTTTGATGTGTTGACGTTGTTACTTGTTTAATGTGTTGACGTTCTTACTTGTTTGATGTGTGGATGTTCTTACTTGTTTGATGTGTTGACGTTCTTACTTGTTTGATGTGTGGATGTTCTTACTTGTTTGATGTGTTGACATTCTTACTTGTTTGATGTGTGGATGTTCTTACTTGTTTGATGTGTTGACGTTCTTACTTGTTTGATGTGTGGATGTTCTTACTTGTTTGATGTGTTGACGTTCTTACTTGTTTGATGTGTGGATGTTCTTACTTGTTTGATGTGTTGACGTTCTTACTTGTTTGATGTGTTGACGTTCTTACTTGTTTGATGTGTGGATGTTCTTACTTGTTTGATGTGTTGACGTTCTTACTTGTTTGATGTGTTGACATTCTTACTTGTTTGATGTGTTGACGTTCTTACTTGTTTGATGTGTTGACGTTCTTACTTGTTTGATGTGTGGATGTTCTTACTTGTTTGATGTGTTGACGTTCTTACTTGTTTGATGTGTGGATGTTCTTACTTGTTTGATGTGTTTTGACACTCTTACTTGTTTGATGTGTTGACGTTCTTACTTGTTTGATGTGTTGACGTTCTTACTTGTTTGATGTGTTGACGTTCTTACTTGTTTAATGTGTTGACATTCTTACTTGTTTGATGTGTGGACGTTCTTACTTGTTTGATGTGTTGACGTTCTTACTTGTTTGATGTGTGGATGTTCTTACTTGTTTGATGTGTTGACATTCTTACTTGTTTGATGTATTGAATTTCTTACTTGTTTGATGTATTGACGTTCTTACTTGTTTGATGTGTTGACATTCTTACTTGTTTGATGTATTGACGTTCTTACTTGTTTGATGTATTGACATTCTTACTTGTTTGATGTATTGACGTTCTTACTTGTTTGATGTGTTGACATTCTTACTTGTTTGATGTGTGGACGTTCTTACTTGTTTGATGTGTTGACGTTCTTAATTGTTTGACGTGTTGACGTTCATACTTGTTTGATCTGTTTGCGTTCTTACTTCTTTGATGTGTTTACTTTCCTACTTGTTTGATGTTTTAACGTTTTTACTTCTCTGACTAGCTGACGTTCCTACTTGTTTGATATGTTGACGTTCCTACTTGTTTCACGCAAGATATGCCCGAATTGTTTCATTTATTATTCAATTGATTTCTTCTTGCTTGATGTAAGGTATTTTCTACTCGCTTCTTTCAAGGCATTTCCCCACTCGTAAGTAGCAAGTGTTTAAGCGTGATTTATATCTACCAAGGGAGCGGCGATAGCTCAGTGGTTAGTGAACTGGACTACAAAGGACAAGAGTGGGTTCGATCCTGATCGACGGCTTCCGTGATCACACAATCTTGAATGGATACCGGATTTTTTTTTCTGGGAAAGTAAAGCGGCACTGGCGTAATACCGACCACATTACCCCAGGAATCATGTTCCGAAAGTCTATAAAAATTATGGACACTAACACCATATTCCATAAATATTACTTGGCATAAAGGGGTTCTTTGCTTACTTTATATATACAAAGTCTTTGATGCTACTAAAATCAAAATAAATACACAATCAGCGTTGTATCTTAATTGACATGTGCTGCTTTGACAGGCCAATGTGACCAGATGTGGTCGGCAGATTCAATCTAGAAATTCTGAATTGCTTACATGTTTAACCATTGCATGCTAGTTGTTGAGTTTGATAATATATTCAACTAGGACATTTTATGAGCTTTCAGTGGAGAATCTAGGAGAAGGTGGACGTCGACCTTACAGCGGACACGAGGATAAAGGGCTGAAACGATTGCTTGAGAGCTTTGTTCCTTTTTTTCTCTTGTCCTTAGTAGTCTAGTTTTGCTCCTCTTGTCCTCAATAGTCAAGTTTTGCTCCTACTGTCCTTAGTAGTCCAGTTTTGCTCTTCTTGTCCTTGGTAATTCAGTTTTGATCTTCTTGTCCTTATTAGTCCAGTTTTGCTCCTCTTGTCCTTTGTAAACCAGTTTTCTCTTCTTGTCCTCAGTAGTCCATTTTTGATTCTCTTGTCCTTAGTAGTCCAGTTTTGCTCTTCTTGTCCTTATTAGTCCAGTTTTGCTCCTCTTGTCCTTTGTAAACCAGTTTTGCTCTTCTTGTCCTTATTAGTCCAGTTTTGCTCCTCTTGTCCTCAGTAGTCCAGTTTTGCTCCCCTTGTCCTTAATAGTCCAGTTTTGCTCTTCTTGTCCTTAGTTGTCCGGTTTTGCTCCTCTTGTCCTTATTAGTCCAGTTTTGCTCCTCTTGTCCTCAGTAGTCCAGTGTTGCTCTTCTTGTCCTTAATAATCCAATTTTGCTCCTCTTGTGCTCAGTAGTCCAGTTTTGCTCCTCTTGTCCTCAGTAGTCCAGTTTTGCTCCTCCTGTCCTCAGTAGTCCAGTGTTGCTCTTCTTGTCCTTATTAGTCCAGTTTTGCTCCTCTTGTGCTCATTAATCCATATTTGCTCTTCTTGTCCTTAGTAGTCCGGTTTTGCTTCTCTTGTCCTCAATAGTCAAGTTTTGAATTTTGCTTCTCTTGTCCTTATTAGTCCAGTTTTGCTCTTCTTGTCCTCAGTAGTCCAGTTTAGCTCTTCTTGTCCTCAGTAGTCTAGTTTAGCTCTTCTTGTCCTCAGTAGTCCAGTTTAGCTCTTCTTGTCCTCAGTAGTCCATTTTTGCTCTTCCTTTCCTCAGTAATCCAGCTTTGCTCTTCCTTTCCTCGGTAGTCCAGTTTTGCTCTTCTTGTCCTCAGTAGTCCAGTTTTGCTCTTCCTTTCCTCAGTAGTCCAGTTTAGCTCTTCCTTTCCTCAGTAGTCCAGTTTTGCTCTTCCTTTCCTCAGTAGTCCAGTTTAGCTCTTCCTTTCCTCAGTAATCCAGCTTTGCTCTTCCTTTCCTCAGTAGTCCAGTTTTGCTCTTCTTGTCCTCAGTAGTCCAGTTTTGCTCTTCCTTTCCTCAGTAGTCCAGTTTTGCTCTTCTTGTCCTCAGTAGTCCAGTTTTGCTCTTCCTTTCCTCAGTAGTCCAGTTTTGCTCTTCTTGTCCCCAGTAGTCCAGTTTTGCTCTTCCTTTCCTCAGTAGTCCAGTTTTGCTCTTCCTTTCCTCAGTAGTCCAGTTTAGCTCTTCTTGTCCTCAGTAGTCCAGTTTTGCTCTTCCTTTCCTCAGTAGTTCAGTTTTGCTCTTCCTTTCCTCAGTAGTCCAGTTTTCCTCTTCTTGTCCTTAGTAATCTAATTTTGTTCCTCTGGTCCTTATTAGTCCAGTTTAGCTTTTCTTGTCCTCAGTAGTCCAGTTTAGCTCTTCTTATCCTCAGTAGTCCAGTTTAGCTCTTCTTTTCCTCAGTAGTCCAGTTTAGCTCTTCTTGTCCTCAGTAGTCCAGTTTAGCTCTTCTTGTCCTCAGTAGTCCAGTTTAGCTCTTCTTGTCCTCAGTAGTCCAGTTTTGCTCTTCTTGTCCTCAGTAGTCCAGTTTAGCTCTTCTTGTCCTCAGTAGTCCAGTTTTGCTCTTCTTGTCCTCAGTAGTCCAGTTTTGCTCTTCTTGTCCTCAGTAGTCCAGTTTAGCTCTTCTTGTCCTCAGTAGTCCAGTTTAGCTCTTCTTGTCCTCAGTAGTCCAGTTTTGCTCTTCTTGTCCTCAGTAGTCCAGTTTTGCTCTTCTTGTCCTCAGTAGTCCAGTTTTGCTCTTCTTGTCCTCAGTAGTCCAGTTTTGCTCTTCTTGTCCTCAGTAGTCCCCTGAGCTACCACGGTCCCCTGGATATAAATCTTAGTGAATGCAATCATTATCATCATGTGCCATAACGGTTGGCGTAGGCGATCATGTCCTTTCACAATCTTCTATCTACAGTGCATCGTACCAGTCCTGTTGTTTGTTTTCCATGCCATGACACCGAGCTATCTAATATTTTCTCTCTTTGTCATCCACTATCTCTCTTTCCCAGTATTTTACCAGTTGTAACCAAGTATCCCAACTTTCCAATAAATGTTAATTGTTTCTTTCTGATGTTCTTTTATGAGCTCCCTTTTTGTTTTGGCCTCTTTGAGAACTTCCTCATTGATCTTTTTAGCTGTCCAGGGAACTTTCAACATTCTTCTGAGAAATCCCATCTCTGTGGCCTCTAATCGTCTTTTCATTAGAGGAATGTAAATAGGATGAAGATGAAACCATTAATGATTTCTAAATACAACTACATTGACTTTATATTTGACGAATTACCCTGTTCTCCATCACAAATATAGTTCAAGCTATAGGGTGTTTATAAAGTCTCACTACACTTGGTATCTAGGTCAATTTGAAAAAAATGTTTATGACGTCATCACAATATGTGCTCAATGGTAAGTTCACTTGTTGCGACAGTTTTCTTAATGACTTGTCTGGACTTTTAAGGATTCTGTCTTGGATATCTAAACATATTTCATCATTCACAGCAGGCCTACCAGATCGTGGAGCATCTTCCACATTTCCAGTAGCAATAAATTTATTCAACAATTTTCATTGACAGTGGGAGCACATATTGTGATGACGTCATAAACATTTTTTTTTCAAATTGACCTAGATACCAAGTGTAGTGAGACTTTATAAACACCCTGTATTATTTCTTATATACAAAGTGAGCGTATAATAGAGGAGAACTTATCCAGATTATTTTTCTAAAATGATCAAATAAGTAAAGCAACTAAAATATCAGTCACAAACAACTTTGTCTACGACACGGCACTAACTGATGACTGATCCGGAAAATTACGTCACCCATATTTGAAATCGGAGCGGCGATCGCTCAATGGTTAGTGAACTGGACAACAAACGACAAGAGGTAGGGTTCGATCCCAACATACGACCTCCAGGTTCACTCAGCCTTTAATTGGTACCGGATTCTTTTCTGGGAAAGTAAAGCGTCACGGGCGTAATACCGACCACGTCATCCCAAAAAATCATGTTCCGAAGGTCTGTAACAAGGGGTAGGGTTCGATCCCAACCGACGGTTTCCGGGTTCACCCAGCCTTAAATGGGTACCGGATTTTTTTCTGGGAAAATAAAGCAGCACGGGCGTAATACCGACCATATTACTCCAAAAATCATGTGCTGAAGGTCTCTAAAATATTGTGTCACTAACACCATATTTCCCTATACGCCACTTGGCGTGACGGGTGTACTTTACTTTTACTACGAAGGTCTGTAAAATTTATGATCACTAACACCATATTCCCTATAAGCCACCTGGCGTGACGGGGGTACTTTACTTTTTTTTTTTACATATTTGAAATCAGAGACCTATCAAAGTGGGCAAACACTGCAATCAGATCAACAATGTTGAATGCCAACCCTTTCTTGTTGACGGATGTGAACTGTCACACCGCTTACTATAACATGTTGAAACTGAAATTAAAAAGAATAGTTGTGGGAAGAGGGTTTTTTTTTCAGCCGGAACGGTCTAGAATGCGTTCCGGTAAATTTTTTAGATGTTAGCAGTCATGAGCCACCTACTCACTATTTTTAATATTATTACTATTAGTAATTTCCAATATTAGGAAGAAACAATCACCATTTTTTGGCCATTTAATGAGAAGAGAACAAGTTGAACATATTGCAACAACTGGGAAAATTGAGGGAAACAAAGAGAAAAAATACCAGACAGCTTAAGAGAATGGCTTGGCAGAAGGTCAACAACAGAAATGATAAATAACTGTCTAGATCGAGAGTTGTGGAAAGACATGACGAGGTACTAGATGATGATGTTGATTATTATTAAATATAAATATATACACACATACAAATGATATTATTTACACACGTACTCAGGTTATCAGATGTTCTAGTTGTATACAGTATAAGAAGGAATTAATTGTTTTTTATATATTTCTTTTTAGGAAATGGCTTAATTAAAGAGACTGACCCGTATTCATGTAAAAACAATTTATCACAAAAAGTTGTACACATGGATACAAGTTACCTGTCTGAAACAATCGGATGTTTCGGGCCGGCAGAAGAATATAACTGAACCATTTTCAGGAAACAAAAGCAATATTCTTTAATCATCGTCAAGTACCGTGCGTACTGGCGTAGGTGATCATGTCTCTCCACAATTTTCGATCTCGGCAGCTATTTATCATTTCTGTTGTTGACCTTCTGTCAAGCCATTCTCTTAAGCTGTCTGTTATTTTTTCTCTTTGCTTCCCTCTATCTATTCGTCCCTCAATTTTTCCACTTGTTACAATATATTCCAGTTATTCTCTTCTCATTACATGGCCAAAAAATGATGATTGTCTCTTCCTAATATTGGAAATTAGTTCTCTTTTTGCTTTGACCTCTTTCAGAACGTTTTCATTACTCTTCTTAGGTGTCCTTGCTATTCTCAACATTCTTCTGTAAAACCACATTTCTACAGACTCCAGTGATTTTCTTATCTGTTGTCCTATTGTCCATGATTCGCATCCATAAGTTAAGACTGGCTCTATATAACATTTAAGAACTCTTTTTCTTGTTTCTATTGTTAAAAATGGATTGCATAGTATCGTCCTCATTTTTCGCTGCTTTTGCCTGAGCCATTCTGCGTCTCACCTCTTTTGTACATCTTCCGTCTGAGGTTAACAAAGTTCCCAAATATTTAAATTCATTTACCTGTTTTAATATTGTTCCACTTGTCTTTATTTTACACCAAGATTCTTTAATAACCAAAGAAAATTAGACAAAAATGCACCTCAGTTTCAATATTGACGTTATCTAACAAAGAAATAACCACGGACCAGTGAATGCATTGACAGTTGTGTGCTGTAAATCACACTGGTTTAATTTTTCAAATGTTTTAATTGAAACCCTTTTTGATCGCTCTGAGTCATCGCGTGACGTCAGTCGCGATAGATCCGATTGTTGTTCCTGAAAGTAATCAAAACATGGTTAGTTCAAGTTACAGTGGTAACTATCTGTTTATCTAACTCACGACATGCAAGAACTTGCATTTTGTAACAATAATTCATCATGATCATATAATAGTAGGTATATGTATATCTCTATTGACCTTTCGAGCCGTAACCGGCCCATAGGGCGTAGACCAAGATACACCTTCTCCTACATGAATTTTTGTTCTAGCAGTTTTCTTTTAAAGATATTTTATCAAATCTCGCCATCTGTCTCTGTTCTGTGCAAGCAGTTCTATCTCATTGAGGGAGCCGACTCCTGCTGCTCTTGCCTCTCTCATCAATGTTCTTCTCAGTGTCTCCATGGGTCTTCCTCTTTTTCTTTTACCTGTTGTTTCCCATATGAGGGCTTGCTTTGCTATTCGATTATTATCTCTTCTCATCACATGTCCAACGTATGACCATCGTCTTTTCTTTATTACTGAAGATATTAGTGGTTGATTGGCGATTTCTCTATAATTTCCTCGTTTGTTTTGAATTCGTTCCATGCTATACCAAGTATTTTCCTTAGACATTTATTTTCGAATGCGTTCAACTTTGTTTCTATATCTCTTGTTGTTTTCCAGCTTTCACACGCATACGTAAGGGTTGATAGTACATTTGATTTGAATAGCCTAAGTTTTGTGTTTGTGCTAATGAGTTTTGATTTCCACAACTTTTCAAGGCTTCTGAAAGACATTGCTGCTTTAGCTATTCTGATTCTAATTTCTTTGCTCGTATCCCCTTCTCGATCAATGTGACTTCCAAGATAGTTAAAGTGATTGATCTCTTCTACTGGTTTGTTTTCCATGTATATTTTGTCACTTGTTGGAATTAAACTTTTCATGACTTTAGTCTTTTCATGATTGACCTCAAGCCCAATTTTGCTGGCTATTGATGATAGTTCATTTGTGTTTTCCTGCATCGTTTTTATCTGACTGCTGATGAGAACTATGTCATCAGCAAAGTCGAGGTCCTCCAAATGGTCTCCTTGTATCCATTCGATGTCTTTATTACCAGTGCAGCATTTCTTCATTATTAAGTCCATAACAATTCCAAATAACAAGGGCAATAAAATATATCCTTGTTTAACCCCAGTTTCTATTGGGAAACATTCGCTCAGTCCTTCCTCTGTTCGAACTGCACATGTGTAATTTGTAGCGTGTTTGTATCAGACGGCTATTTACCGGTTCCCATACTAATAAACTTCTTGCAGCTTTATCTGTCATCATTATGCCTACTCCTTCACGGTGTTTTCCATCTTCCCTTCCAGAGAAAACTACTATTTTATTATCAATAGATCTCCTACCTGTTCCAAGTCAGCGCATTTCGCTTAATTCTAAAATATCTAGATCGTATCTGTCCATCTCGCTCGCGACCTGTGCATGTTTCGTCGGAGCGGCCATTGTTCGCACATTCCAGAATCCTATTTTTGTTGTTGTTTTAGGGCCGAAAAAACTATCACTGCTATCTACTGCTAATTTACATATTCTGTATCAGGTCTACGTTTCATTAACAACATCGTTTTTACGATAGCGGCTTGTTAAACCTCTGATCAACGGTTACATACCAAGCCGGAGAAAAATAATTCCTCCATTTTGGAAACAACCGGAAACCTGTATATTTCCTGTATAACCGGAAATATGTATATAATAGCACAATAATTAGTATCATTGTAATAATAATTAATATCATTGTAATAATAATTAGTATCATTGAACAGAAGTAAATATTACGGATAATGGGAAACGACCAGAAATACTCAAAGAAGAAGTGGAAGACGCCTTGCGCAATATGAAAGCAGGAAAAGCTCCTGGGCCAGATAATATAACTAAAGAAGAGATTGAAGCCATGGGTGATTTTGGATTAGAAATAATAACAAAAATATTAAATCATATCTGCAACAGCGGATATATACCAGACGACATGCTCAAATCAATATTCATAGCCCTACCAAAGAAATCTGGTGCGATGGAATGTGATGATCATCGCACAATAAGCCTTATGAGTCACATGACTAAGATATTACTAAGAATCATCATGCGAAGAATGCGAAACACAATGTCCAGAATTTAGCGATGAGCAGTGTGGTTTTGTTAGAGATAAGGGAACAAGCAATGTCATTTATATCATAAGATCTTTAGTAGGAAGAGCCATAGAGGTGAAAACAGACCTATACCTATGTTTCATAGATTGCACCACGGTATTTGATAATGTAAAGCACCAAGAAATAATCAACATTTTAGAAAGCATAAACGTAAACAGCAAAGATCTAAGAATAATAAAGAACATGTACTGGCAACAAACAGCGGTCATAAGAACTGGAAATCAATTGGGCATGTTTCAACAAATAAAACAGGGTGTTAGACAAGGTTGTGTGCTGTCACCAGATTTGTTTAATATTTATAGTGAGATTATTTTAAGATCCATAAGTGTCATGCCTGGAATAACAGGCGGAGGTTATAATATAAAAAATCGAAGGTATGCTGATGATACATTCTTAATCGCTATGAATGAAATGAGTTACAAGAAATGTTAGACAAGGTGAAGGAAAGCAAAATACAAAGCACTCAGCCTTAACAGTAAAAAGACAGAAGTAATGGTAGTGACAAAGAAAAACTAATCGCCGCAATGCACAATAAAGACAAGTGGAACACTATTAAAACAGGCAAATGAATTCAAATATATGGGAACATTGTTAACCTCAGATGGTTGATGTACAAAAGAGGTGAGATGCAGAATGACTCAGGCAAAAGCAACTTTCCAAAAAATGAGGAAGATACTGTGCAATTCATTTTTGACAATTGAAACAAAAAAATGAGTTCTTTAATGTTATGTAGAGCTAGTCTTAACATATGGACGTGAATAGTGGACAATAGGACAACAGACAAGAAAAACACTGGAGCCTGTAGAAATATGATTTTACAGAAGAATGTTAAGAATAGCAAGGACACCTAAGAAGAGTAATGAAAACGTTCTGAAAGAGGTCAAAATAAAAAGAGAGCTAATCTCCAATATTAGGAAGAAACAATCATCATTTTTTGGCACTGTAATGAGAAGAGAACAGCTGCTCGAATATTTTGTGATAAATGGTAAAACTGAGGGACGAAGAGATAGAGGGAAGCAAAGAGAAAAGTTACCAGACAGGTTAAGAGAATGGCTTGGCAGAAGGTCAACAATAGAAATAATAAATAACTGTCGAGATCCAAAGTTTTAGGAGAGGCATGATCACCTACGTCATCACGAATTGTACTTGATGATGATAATGATGATATATAAACCCATCCACCTTTAACAGACACACATACAAATCATCCTATCCAAAATGCATCTTCTTCTTTTCTCTTTCTCACTGATACCTAAAAGGTGTCGTGGTTATATCATTTGTCGTTCTTGAGCTGCTCGAACTGTCTGAATTAGTGATTTTCCTTTGTTGTTACATGTCTGTCACTGCATCTATCCATCTTCTTCTGGGTTTTCCTCTTGGTCTTTTTCCATGCATTCTCGAGAACAACGCCCTTGATGGTGTTTGGCGAGGATTCATTCTGAAACATCAATGGGAAAAAAACACCAAAACGAAATACTCTAAATACCACATCGCGTAATACGTACAGCCCTTTGATTTCATCTCAAAGTTACAGAGATAGTTAGAAGCTTGGAAATGTTCAGCATTTAAAGGTAATCACTTTTTGAACAAAGTACAATCTGCTCATTCTTAAACCTGAAACTTGACAACAGTGGTTTTGGTTTCAACTTGTGGCACACAAAAGGTAAACATTTTACCTCCAGTGAATATTCTTGTGTGAATGATGTTTTAGTAGAAGACCGTAACTAGATGGTCAGTGATTAGTCGTAACCAGATGGTCAGTGATTGGTCGTAACTGGATGGTCAGTGATTGGTCGTAACTCGATGGTCAGTGATTTTTCGTAACTAGATGGTCAGTGATTGGTCGTAACTCGATGGTCAGTGATTAGTCGTAACTCTATGGTCAGTGATTGGTCGTAACTCGATGGTCAGTGATTGGCAAATCTGAGAGTTTCGAGATATGTGTGTGACAAAACATGACATAAAAACAAAGTGTGACAAAACATGACATAAAATCAAAGTGTGATAAAATAACATAAAAGAAAGTGTGACAAAACATGACATAAAAACAAAGTGTGACAAAACAAAATAAAAACAAAGTGCAACAAAACAACATAAAAACAAAGTGCAACAATACAACATAAAAACAAAGTGTGACAAAACAACATAAAACAAAGTGTGACAAAACAACATAAAACAAAATGTGACAAAACAACATAAAACAAAGTGCAACAAAACAACATAAAACAAAATGCAACAAAACAACATAAAACAAAGTGTGACAAAACAACATAAAACAAAATGCAACAAAACAACATAAAACAAAGTGTGACAAAACAACATAAAACAAAGTGTGACAAAACATGACATAAAAACAAAGTGTGACAAAACAAAATAAAAACAAAGTGCAACAAAACAACATAAAACAAAGTGCAACAATACAACATAAAACAAAGTGTGACAAAACAACATAAAACAAAGTGTGACAAAACAACATAAAACAAAGTTGTGACAAAACAACATAAAACAAAGTGTGACAAAACAACAAAAAACAAAATGTGACAAAACAACATAAAACAAAGTGCAACAAAACAACATAAAACAAAATGCAACAAAACAACATAAAACAAAGTGTGACAAAACAACATAAAACAAAATGCAACAAAACAACATAAAACAAAGTGTGACAAAACAACATAAAACAAAATGCAACAAAACAACATAAAACAAAGTGTGACAAAACAACATAAAACAAAGTGTGACAAAACAACATAAAACAAAATGCAACAAAACAACATAAAACAAAGTGTGACAAAACAACATAAAACAAAATGCAACAAAACAACATAAAACAAAGTGTGACAAAACAACATAAAACAAAATGCAACAAAACAACATAAAACAAAGTGTGACAAAACAACATAAAACAAAATGCAACAAAACAACATAAAACAAAGTGTGATAAAACAACATAAAACAAAGTGTGACAAAACAACATAAAACAAAATGCAACAAAACAACATAAAACAAAGTGTGACAAAACAACATAAAACAAAGTGTGACAAAACAACATAAAACAAAGTGTGACAAAACAACATAAAACAAAGTGCAACAAAACAACATAAAACAAAGTGCAACAAAACAACATAACACAAAATGTAACAAAACAACATAAAAGCAAAGTGTGACAAATCAACATAAAACAAAGTGTGACAAATCAATATAAAACAAAATGTAACAAATCAACATAAAACAAAGTGTGACAAATCAACATAAAACAAAATGTAACAAATCAACATAAAACAAAGTGTGACAAATCAACATAAAACAAAATGTAACAAATCAACATAAAACAAAGTGTGACAAATCAACATAAAACAAAATGTAACAAATCAACATAAAACAAAGTGTGACAAATCAATATAAAAACAGCCTAACATTCGTTCTTTCCCCACCTCTCGCAGCATCTTCTGGACCGGCGTTGTGTGCGTCATGGCGATCCTCCTGGGAACCGTTGTCTACTTCCAGATGAGCAATTACTACGATTACCCAACGGTAACCAGGTACGATTCCAAGCCACTACCTGACTTTCTTATATTGCATCAGCAATCACATTACCGTACTTGTTCATCATCATCGAGTGCCATCTCCTCAAAGAAGGTTGGCTGCCATGGTACGATTCCAAGCCACTACCTGACTTTCTTATATTGCATCAGCAATCACATTACCGTACTTGTTCATCATCATCGAGTGCCATCTCCTCAAAGAAGGTTGGCTACCATGGTACGATTCCAAGCCATTTCCTGACTTTCTTATATAGCATCACCAATAATATTACCTTACTTGTTCATCATCATCATCATCGGGTGCCATCTCCGCAACGAAGGTTGGCTACTATGGAGCGCCATTCTTCTTTGTCTTTTGCTTTGATGGTGCAGGTTGTTATAAGCTTATTTGTCCATCTTTATATGTTACTCATCTATGTTAGTCTTTGTCTGCCTATTTTACCTTGTATTTTCCCCTCCAGGATTATTTTTAGTAGGCTGTTGTGTCTTTTAACATGGCCCAAAAATCTCATTTGTCTTGTTTGAATTGTGTTTAGTAGTTCTCTTTTCATTGTTAGTTGTTTTAAAATTTCATCGTTTGTTTTCTTTTCCTTCAATCCAATTCTACCTATTCTTCTATATATCCATATTTCAAAGGCTTCACTTCTCTGTTTTCTTGTCTAGTGTCCGTGTTTCAGCACCATATAGGAATGTTGAGAAGATATTTGCTATTCTTAGTTTTAGCCCTGGTGTTATTTATTTTGATGTTAGTATATTTAGTATCATCATTTTTTGGCCATGTAATGAGAGGAGAACAACTGGAATATTTTGTAAGAACTGGAAAAATTGAGGGACGAAGAGATAGAGGTAAGCAAAAAGAAAAAAATAACAGACAGCTTAAGAGAATGGCTTGGCAGAAGGTCAACAACAGAAATGATAAATAGCTGCCGAGATCGAAAATTGTGGAGAGACATGATCACCTACGCCAATAGGCACGGTATTTGATGATGATGATCTTTAGTATATAGTAAATAACACCAGGACTAAAACTAAGAATAGCAAAATGTTACATCTTCTCAATATTCCTATATGGTGCAGAAACATGGACATTAGACAAGAAAATAGAACAGAGAATTGAAGCCTTTGAAATGTGGATATATAGAAGAATAGGTAGAATTATATGAAAGGAAAAGAAAACAAACGATGAAGTCTTAAAACAACTAAAAATGAAAAGAGAACTACTAAACACAATTCAAACAAGACAAATGCGATTTTTGGACCATGTTAAAAGACACAACAGCCAACTAAAAGTAATCCTGGAGGGGAAAATACAAGGTAAAAGAGGCAGAGGCAGACCAAGATTAACATGAACGAGTAACATCAAAACATGGACAAATCAGCCTGTGACAACCTGCACCATCAATGCAAGAGACAGAGCAGAATGGCGCTCCATGGTAGCCAACCTTCGTTGCGGAGAAAGCACTCGATGATGATGATGAGTATATTTATCATGGAATTAAAATTACTTTTTGCCATTCTTAGTTTTAGCCCTGGTGTTATTTACTTTGATGTTAGTATATTTATCATGGCATTAAAATTACTTTGTGCCATTCTTAATCTTTTGTTAGAATCGTACTTGTTGTAACCACCTATTTTTAAAATTAATATTGACTACCACATTATTACTTGTGTGATTATCACAATATTATTAATTAAACTTATCACATTAATGTGTTTCTCCTTTTGTATTCTATTTACGAAATCAATTTGATTACAGTCAGGACAATGGCAAATCCGCTCCTCCGCTCGGCTGGTCCCAGCTTACTCCGCTTATATACAATGTTCCTGTAAGGTGTTGATCCTTCTAAGTAGTCCGAATCGCCCAGACCTCTTGTCAACCTTTAAACCGGGTTTTTGTCAACCGGGTATCACTGGAAACGAATTAAAATCCATAAATGCTCAATCGCAAGTGCCAGTGGAATCATCGGAAAAAAACGAATCTCATTGAAGGATCCAAACAAAGAAAGGTAGTTGCAGTCTCCATATTAGGAGCTACAGCACACGCCAAAAGATCAATCGGCGCCGGAAGTGAACGCAGCTGAACTGACCTTCGTCATACGATATAATCAGTCACCGAAAGCAATCGGAATATAGAAACACCATCCGGATGAAACATACAACTCACGACGTGCACGGTGCACTAAACTCAGTAGCTCCGTCAACAAGCCAGACTTGGAATACGAGGAAACTGCAACAAAGAACACTTTTTCAGACACAGCCTCAACGGTTCCTGCCGCTTATCCGCCATATTGACCGGAAGTCCTGTGTGAAATAGTATTTCCGTTCCTAATATTCTGACATACTTCCATTCATATCACACAAATAACTTCACCCTCGGCACCTGTAATGGCCAATTTGCAGCTCGCTATAGGCGGTTTATGCAAATCAAAACAATGAATCTATATCATCAGCAACGCTTCTTCAAAGTGTATTGAGTACTCTCCCTTTTCAACATAATTAATTTTACCAACTTCAATAGACACATCTACGTGGATTTAAAAAAAAGTATCATTTTGTTGTCAAAATTATGGGGTAATGTGTCTAATTATCAACCAACGACTGGTTCTGTCAATTCCCAGCTAACCTGACACGGCAGTCATGTTGCAAGAGAAATCATACATTTTAGTGCCTGTCTCTCAACCTCATGCTGGTTTGCTGGTGCAGTATTCAAATTATACAAACAGGGATATCCCTAGGGTATCGATTTTCTTTATTTGTGAATCTATCCCACAGGATCTGTTCAATGAGAGTAGTGCCCTATTGATGTTTTGTGTCTGTCGTTTAGCGAGAGTGTTTGCTGTTTGCAGGGAGTGGCAATATAACAACAAAGCGTTTCCTTTTAAACAGCCTTTAATTTAAAAGTCGTATTTATATCCTCCTAATATATATATATAATAATAATAATTATTATTATTATTATTATTATAATTATTATTATTATTATAACAATTATTATTATTATTATTATTATTATTATAATTATTATTATTATTATTATTATTATACTAATTATTATTATTATTATTATTAATATTGTTATTATTATTATTATTATTATTATTATTATTATTATTATTATTATTATTATTATTATAGGAAAGTGCGAACTGATATGCTAGATGTATCATCAACATCAGCATGTACCATATCGGTGGGCGTAGGCGATCATATCCTCCCATAGTTTTATAACCACCAGTGCATGAATTATCAGTCATATCAATCGTATCGAGATATGTGTATAAACAAAACAAAGAGCCCTGTCACGCCACGTGACGTATAGGAAATATGGTGTTAGTGGCCATAATCTGTATAGACCTTCGGCTCATGATTTTTGCGGGATTGTGGTCGGTATTACGCCAGTGCCGCTTTACTTTCCCAGAAAAAATTCCGGTACCTATTGAAGAGTGAAAAGTGGAAGCTCTGATCAGGTTCGAACCCGACGTCTTGTCATTTGTAGTCCAGGTGACTAACCACTGACCAACGTGAGTGTATATTGAAACATAATCAATGTGCTCGGTCAGTGCCCATTCATTCATGTTTTTTTTTTGTGTATTTTTGTACTCCCCATTTGAACATGGGGCATCAACAACGGATTAACAACCCATTTCGTTATTTGATGCATTTTATAACAATCTCCAAATGTAATTTAACTCTGTGATCTCTATTTGTAATCACATGCTCATATAAATGATACAAACAGCATATAGATATGACCTAAAAATATCTGTATTTATTGTCGTGCCTAGGAAGACTGGCGCTGGGGAGAGCACCAATTTTAGACCAATAATTTTGATGAGCTACATAACAAAACTCTTGTTGAAAGTTACACAAGGGGGAAAATACAGAATAAAATCACAATGGAGAAGAAAAAGCAATAATTCGGATTTAGGAAAAACGGGTGAACAAGCGAAGTTATCTTCTACATGAGGATGTTAATAGAAGAAAAGTACACAGAAATAAACAAATTTGTGTATGCTTCGTAAATTACACCAAAGTTTTCTATAATGTACAACATAAACAAGTGACAGAATGCATGGAAGATATATATTCTAACATCTCTGAAGTCGCCTGTGCGGCGAGGTATTCATGTACACACAGCTGCCTGGGGGAAATGAATTAAATACAACATTCACTACCTAGTCTCTAGGGACTTCACCACAGGTGAAAGCTGGCAATATATATATATATATAAACAAATAAGGGACTCAGCATTATTTGCAAAAAGACAGTAGTAATGGTAACAACAACGAAAAAAGACATCACCTCAGTGGAAAATAAAGACAAGTGGAACAATATTAAAACAGGTACATGAATTTAAATATTTGGAAACTTTGTTAACCTCAGACAGAAGGTGTGCAACTGAGGTGAGATGCAGAATGGCTCAGGCAAAAGCAGCTTTCCAAAAAATGAGGAAAATACTATGCAATTCATTTTGAACAATAGAAACAAGAAAAATAGTTTTTAAATGTTAAGTAGAGCTAGTCTTAACATATGGATGCGAATCATGGACATTAGGACAACAGACAAGAAAATCACTGGAGTCTGTAGAAATGTGGTTTTACAGAACAATGTTGAGAGTACCATGGACAGCTAAGAAGAGTAATGAAAACGTTCTGAAAGAGGTCAAAGCAAAAAGAGAGCTAATTTCCAATATTTGGAAGAAGCAATGTTCATTTTTTTTGGGGGGGGCATATAATGAGAAGAGAACAACTGGAATGTATTGTAACAACTGGGAAAATTGAGGGACGAAGAGATAGAGGTAAGCAAAGAGAAAAAATACCTGACAGCTTTAGAGAATGACTTGGCAGAAGGTCAAAAGAAATGATAAATAACTGTCGAGATCGAAAGTTGTGGAGAGACATGACACCTACGCCAGCAGGCCCGGTACTTGATGATGATGATGATGATGATGATATATATATATATATATATATATATATATATATATATATATATATATATATATATATATATACGAATCAGATATGACACTGGTATGTAACTTATACTGGGAACAGACAACAGTGATTAGATATAACAGAGAGAACCTTGCATCTCCTGATACAGAGTGAAATCTTATTCATGACTGCGTTCCATCTTCATCGTTGCTCAATCTATACACTGGGGAGACCTTTAAATACATCACGATAAAGTCAGGGTCTAACATCAATGATGAATTATTAATAACTTAAGATGTGTTCATGATGTCGCACAACTGGCAGAAAGTATACAAGAACTGCTACTTGTTGTCAGGGAGACAAATAATAAATGTATATTATTATAGTCTAAACAAGTGCAACGTTTCAAATACTTGGGCACAATAATAACATCAGATGGGAGATGCACCACAGAAATAAAAAGCAGAATAGCTCAGGCCAAAATGGCATATGAAAAATATCTTATGCAACAAATCTATGTCAATAAAAATGAGAAAGAGAGTTTATCGGTGCTATATAGAACCAATTCTGACCTATGGAAGCGAATCATGGACAGTAGACAAACAAATGAAAAGACGATTAGAGGCCACAGAGATGGGATTTCTCAGAAGAATGTTGAAAGTTCCATGGACAGATAAAAAGACTAATGAGGAAGTTCTCAAAGAGGCCAACACAAAAAGGGAGCTCTTAAAAAACATCAGAAAGAAGCAATCAACATTTTTCGGGCACATCATGAGAAGAGGAAAGTTGGAATACTTGGTTACAACTGGCAAAATAAAAGACATCGCGGGCGACAAGGAGAGAAAATACTGGATAGCTTGGTGTCATGGCATGGAAAACAGTCAACAACAGAACTGATACGATGCACTGTAGATAGAAGATTGTGGAGGGACATGATCACCTTCGCCAACCGGTATGGCACATGATGATGATATTATTATAGAGGGAAACTTCCGGGGCGATAATCAGCGAATCATTTCAGAGCAAGACGTTTGTTTACAGCAGTCGGAACAAATCACAAATAATCAACAACAGAAATAATTAAAGAACAATTTATGGTCAGAAACAGAAACGAACCCGTACTCCTTGGCACAGCGCCTTGCCACGAGAAACCAAACGCTAGAGCACACGACCAACTCAGCTAACTAAAAAATTAGCTATCATTTGCGATGTCTTTCATGCAGGTTTACTCATGAATATTATAAGAATCTATCAAGAAAGATGGAAATGGCAGGACAAAATCGCTAACATATAATTATGGAAATGTACCTGTCAAATACCAGTGGATAAAGAGATACAGCGAAGACGATGGCGCTGGATAGGATACACACTGCGGAAGCCAACTGAGAGTATTACACAACAGGCCCTTTTTGGAATCCCCATTGGAAAAGACAAAGAGGAATACCAAATAATTCTTGCAGAAGACAGACAGATGCAGAGATGAAGATGATGGGGAAGACATGGAACGATCTTAAAAGAATGGCAAGAAACAGAACGACTTGGAAAGTGTTTGTTGAAGACCTATGCTCCACAGGGAGCTGAAAAGTAGATGACGAAGATTATAATAATCTATCGTATGAATAACATCACCAATGATAGCTAATTTTTTAGTTGGCTGAGTTTGTCGTGTGCTCTAGCGATTGGTTTCTCGTGGCAAGGCGCTGTGCCAAGGAGTACGGGTTCGATCCTGCTTCGGACTTATTGTACTTTGTTTTGTTTTTTGTTGTTGTTGACTATTTGCATTTTACAGTACTGTAAAAGTACCTCTTCCTCAGGTATGATTCGCTACTTGTTATCAAACACCCGGCGCGTGTACGTGTGTGTATGTGTGTGTATGTGTGTATGCATTATTATTGAGTGCCGTCTCCGCATCGAAGGTTGGCTACAATGGAGCGCCATTCCGCTCTGCCTCTTGCCTTGATGATGCAGGTTGTCATAAGCTGACTTGTCCATCTTTTGATGTTACTCGCCCATGTTAGTCTTGGTCTGCCTCTGCCTCTTTAACCTTATATTTCCCTTCCAAGATTACTTTTAGTAGGCTGCCGTGTTCTTTTAACATGACCTAAAAATCTCATTTGGTTTGTTTGAATTGTGCTTAGTAGTTCTCTTTTCATTTTTAGTTATTTTAATACTTTTTTGTTTTGTTTTCTTTTCTTTCCATCCAACTCTACCTATTCTTCTATAAATCCACATTTCAAATGCTTCAAATTTCTCTTGTGCTTTCTTGTCTAATATCCATGTTTCTCTGCCATTCAGGAATATTGAGTAGATATAACATTTTGCTATTCTTAGTTTTAGTCCTGGTGCTATTTGTTTTGATGCTAGTATATTTTTTAATGGCCTTCAAATTACTTTTTGCGATTTTTTTTTAAATTTCAGTTTAGGATTTTCCATAACTGGTAAAAGTAGGTCCAAGTTGTCCTGATGTTTGTATATTTTTTCTTGGCATTAACATTACTTGTTGTCATATAATGTATGTGTATACAGATGGCATGTTTCTAACAAAACGTTTTTAAAACGTTATCGCATAGCAGTCGTGATATATGATCGTGATATCGTAAGAGACCCCTGAATTTTTTTTGTGTACTTAATTTTGTCGAATGGATATCACATTTATCGCATTATACTATATAGATATGTACACCAAATGAAAACTTGAAACAAATACTAAGATAAGTTAGTTTTGAGGCTCAGTGATTTTTACCAACAAAAATACTAAAAGAGAAAAAAACATTAAACTAATCCATTAATTAATAAAGTTTCCAAATTGGGCACATCACATGGTTACGTCATCTTCAAGTTGTATTCCTTACTCTTCGAATCGGTTGCTAGGGTGCCTGTTTTTAGGGAACCAGGAACTAACATGGTTAATGTAAGTGTTGAAAAACAAAGAGGAGAACCAACCAGCTTGATAAACGTCAGTATTTAACAGTCTTTATTTGTAGTGAACGTCTTGAAGATATTAGAATGGAATTAGAGTGTATGTATACATGTTTTTGTGGGCCCTTCGATATTTTTAAACATTGTCGGTGTTTTTGTAGTCGAGGTAACCTAGACAGTGTTCCCCCCACTCGCGTATTTTCAGAACCCTTCACACGGTCCTGACCAGCAGGGCATAATTACAGCTCACCCGTGTGACAATCTCTTTCCCATTCTGACCACGGTCCACGTCACAGGGAAGTCATTTTTCTTTCTTTAACAGTTTGATTATTTTGTTTTGGATGTTTCGTTACTAGTTAGCTATGTAGGAATAGTTTTATTTACTTACATATCTGTGTGTGCGTGCTGTTTGTTTGTTCCATCTGAAGACCTATTGAGCCGAAACGTCGTTGAAATCTGTGTCGTCTATAAAGCACGTAGAGCTTTTACCATACCATTTTTTTCTATTTTTTTTTTTAAATTCTCCTTGTAGATATTAGAACAGGATTGATCAAGCTATGCTCACACTCAAAGCAGACATGGCGATAATGTGTTCATTAGCTGCAATGATGCAACGTGCGTTTTCTTCTCTGGCAGAAACTCGCAAAAAAGCAACCGATGGATCGGGCGGACATCATCAATGCCCTTCGAGATGTTGGAAGAGCACAGGACTTCGACAAACACAGATCAACGTCGCTTCTTCGGATGATGGAAATGGGAGTTAAGATGGGCACGGCCAGAAATGAGAAACTTGGTGGCCGTGTAAGAAGACTTATCAACCAACATAGAACTGGAGTCGTCAGTCGCTGGACACTGAGAGAATTGCTGAGGAGGGGATCTGAGCACCAATGGACATGTTCGGAGTGCAATGATGATGACCCGCAAATAACTCAATAACTCAATAACAATACGTTGTTGTAAGCTTTGAAGTTTCAAGGGAGCGATTCATGTTAATTGATCGATTATCTACTCTCTTCTCTAAAGTCATTCATTTCCAGTCCGAATTTTCAATTGCTCATACACTTTACAGATAAACGGCTGACTACTTTATGTCTTCAAATCACGTGACTCTAGTAAAGATGAAAACTTTCTCTTTGTGGTCGGCATACAGGAAGTGTTAATCATTATGAACAATAGCTCGTTGTTATTACAAATTTGACACTGATACCAGTAATTAATTTATGTAACAGTAGTTGCTTCGTCATATAAACGAGTCAAACAACCATAGTTTTCAATTACTCTTAAAAAATATGTATGTGGGGACCATTAAAATCATTCAAGTTTACCGCTACTCATTCCGGCAGAGACAAAAATATACATCTCTTCTAAACGGTTAATTGGGGGGGGGGGGGGGGGCGCGATAGCTCAGTGGTTAGTGAACTGGATACAAAGGACAAGGGGTAGGGTTCGATTCCAACCGACGGCTTCCGGGTTCACCCAGCCTTTAATGGGTACCGGATTTTTTTCTGGGAAAGTGAAGCGGCACGGGCGTAATACCTACCACATTACCCTAAAAATCATGTAGAAAAATCTGTAAAATTTATGATCACTAACACCATATTCCCTATACGCCACTTGGCGTGACGGGGGTCCTTGACTTTTTTTTACTAAGTGGTTAATTAAAAGATAATTGGGACAGCGACGACTAGACTTTTGTAAAGACAGATGACAATAGGAAGAACTAAACACACTGTTGATGTAGACACCTATAATAAGTAAAGTAAAGTACCCCCGTCACGCCAAGTGGCGTATAGGGAAATATGGTGTTAGTGACCCTATATTTTACAGACCTTCAGCACATGATTTTTTGGGGTAATGTGGTCGGTATTACGCCCGTGCTGCTTTTACTTTCCCAGAAAAAATCCGGTACCCATTTAAGGCTGGGTGAACCCGGAGCCGTCGGTTGGGATCGAACCCTACCCCTTGTCCGTAGTAGTCCAGTTCACTAACCACTGAGCTATCGCGGCTCCTACTAATTTTTAGGGAATTAGTAAAACCCAGGTGTCCTCGCCAGGATTACGAACCCCGGCTGTTGCCGTGGTAAGCCAACCGCCTATCGATTGCGCTAACCGGACACCCGTATACACCTATGGGAGTCTCTAATTAGTGATTCAGCAGCGCACTGTTCCCACAGATAAAACATTGGAAGATCTTGGTCAATTTTAACTCCACAGAGTCGAGAATATTCAGAATGAACTGCCAGACTCACTCTCAAGGATGGACAATATTTCGTCTGGACATTTCGTGAGCTTTCGGCCTCATAGAACACTAGGAGGTCCACGTCTGGGAGTCACTGGGTGAAGGAACTAAAGGGCTGAAACATTTCCTTTAAGTGGGACAATACTGTTGATGAGGGTACCTCCTGCTGCAAACATCATAATATAGAAATTCCTGTATCTACTGGATATGTGCGTGAGTGCATGCAAGCGTGTGTGTGCTTTTGTTTTCTTCAATTTGTTTCATTTTCATTTGTAACTGTCAGGGTGTCAATTCAGATACAAAGTTCTGGTTCTCGCCCTTTTGGTGGCCTCACGCATTGTCAATTGATTTCGTTGCAGCGTTTCTTTGATGTTGCATATTCATCTTGCTCTGGGTCTGCTTCTTGCACCTCACCATTCTCCTCTTTTAATATATGCTCAGTATGATAAGGAACATCACCGAAGTAAAACAACCCCACTGCCTTGTGGGTGAGACTTTTTAGTCAAAGGCTAGCGGAGCCAACTGTAAACAAACCCACGGAAGGCAACAGAAAACCACCGTTGTAATTTCTTTGTACAATCATGAATTACCACTAAACTGTCGTGATCGAAAGTTGTGGAGAGGCATGAGCACCTACGCCAGCAATGCCGATACTTGATATTGATGATGATGATGATGATGATGATAAGGAATCACATAGTGTACTTTATAGATGGGCAAATGATTATATATTTGTTGTTTCTGTATGTAGCTCAGGATTGGTTCAATTCCTATCCTTTCTCTTACAATATCATTTCTGATTATGTCCTTTCTGATCACTTCAAGCGCCTTTCTTAAACATGTGATCTCTGTGGTGTAAAGCTGTCTTTGACCATGTTTGACATTCATAGTTGCTTCCGATTCCCCGTGAGGCTATCAAGGCCCCTCAGATGAGGGGAGAAAACGAGTAAAGCTACCGTTACCTGCTACATATGTCGTAAGAGACGACTAATGAGGTTTTCGAATCGACGCCTGTGCAGTAGAATAAGACGTGCACGGAGCGAACTTGTCAACTAAATTTGTCGATGCATTTTGGGAATTGCTGTGACATCCAGTGGAGTGGAAATAGGGGGATTCCTGACTGCAATGAAACGGGTTCCGTATATAGAAAGGAAAATAAGATTTGCTTAACTAAAATACACATACCATATAAATATGCTTATTAAAGCTTATCTTTAACTCTTAAGTTCCCACGTCTTTCCTTCAGTGTGGATATACGATACGTTGGTGAGAACGACTTCCCAGCTGTGACCATGTGTAACCTCAACGTCTTCGACGGAAAACATATGAAGGATATTCTGGACAACTATACAATGTATCAACTAACAAAGCTAACAGAGATCACTGGATTATACACACTATATGGGAGAAGACTTTTAAGTAAATTATCGTGAGTATAACACTGGATGATGATAACATTTTAATTTGGTTAATTGTCTTAGAAATCGGTGTTCTTATTATTTTTATATCCTCAATCTGATAACTGCGAGATGTTAACAGTTCTATCTATCTATCTATCTATCTATCTATCTATCTATCTATCTATCTATCTATCTATCTATCTATCTATCTATCTATCTATCTATCTATCTATCTATCTATCTATCTATCTATCTATCTATCTATCTATCTATCTATCTATCTATCTATCTATCTGTCTGTCTGTCTGTCTGTCTGTCTGTCTGTCTGTCTGTCTGTCTGTCTGTCTGTCTGTCTGTCTGTCTGTCTGTCTGTCTGTCTGTCTGTCTGTCTGTCTGTCTGTCTGTCTGTCTGTCTGTCTGTCTGTCTGTCTGTCTGTCTGTCTGTCTGTCTGTCTGTCTGTCTGTCTGTCTGTCTGTCTGTCTGTCTGTCTGTCTGTCTGTCTGTCTGTCTGTCTGTCTGTCTGTCTGTCTATCTATCTACTGTCTATCTATCTATCTATCTACTATCTATCTATCTATCTATCTATCTATCTATCTATCTATCTATCTATCTATCTATCTATCTATCTATCTATCTATCTATCTATCTATCTATCTATCTATCTATCTATCTATCTATCTATCTATCTATTTATCTATCTATCTATCTGCCTGCCTGCCTGCCTGCTTGTTCTTTCTGTCTTTCTGTCTCTCTATCTGCCTACCTGTCTGCCTGCTTGTATGTCTCCTGTCTGCCTGCCTGTATGTATGTCTGTATGGATGTTTGTCTGCCTACCTGTCTGCCTGACTGTATGTATGTCTGTCTGCCTACCTGTCTGCCTACCTGTCTACCTACCTGTTTATATGTATGTCTGTCGTCCTTCCGATTTAAGACGACACCAGGCGCAGAAATTCTACTCCCCATGTCCAACTGTCTCCGCTACCAAGTGTTGACCCCCTCATTGTAACTCGCAATACGGCATTGTCCCCACGATAATTAACCATAACTATGCAAATGAAGGTAAACATCGCAACATGAATGTATTGATAGCGGAGCACAATAATATTTGCATATACTCTTTCATGGTGCCAGAGACCCCAGTAGGGCTGAAAGCTACCAACGACCCATAACTGATGGCTTGCTCCAGGACCGAAGAACCAAAATTATCCAGGCCCTACTTCACCTTTCGCAGTGCCTCTAGTAGCAAATAATGCAGTGTAGCCTGACCCTGCGAGTTGATATTGAGTTGAAAGGCAATCTGGTGCTCTATATAACGCTGCGTTGAAGTCGGATGTGATTGGTCGAAAGGCGCAAATATCACAGTTTTACTGCGAACTTCAATTTAAATAAGGGGTGGATGGTGAAGAGGTGAAGTTGTTCCTTTAGTCATTGGATAAACACAAGCAAGTAACAGTTATAATGGTACAGGTTAGAAGACTTTTGTGTAACAAACAGACGATAATCAAACAACAATCAAACAACAATCAAACAACAATCTAACAAACAAATAAACAACAATCAAACAAACAAATAAACAACAAACAGCAAAAAACAAACAAAAAACAAGCAACAAACAACATACAACAAATAATTACAAACAACAAATAACAAAAAACAAACAACAAACAAACAAACAACAAACAATCAAACAAACAATAAATAATCAACAAATAACAAACAACAAATAACAAACATCAAACAAACAACAAATAACAAACATCAAACAAACAATAAAAAATAAAACGAACAACAAACGAGCAAATAAACCACAAACAAATAAACAATAAAAAAAATAAAACAAACAACATAACATTTTACAATCATCAAGAATGGGTAATTTCCTAGTTTGATCAGATATATTATTTCAGTTTGGAAGAGTGATGTCCCCTAAAATATGTCTGCCAAAATACAGTGGTTCTACGCATTCTTGGCGTTGGGGTCATTACGCTGGCATGTGTCACTCACACTGGCGTTTGGGTCAGCGTGGCGTTCGGGTCAGCGTCTGCGTCCAAATCGAGATGTTAATTAATAATTGGCTGAACCCCTATCCTTTCTTATGCTTCTTCTTACTAATTATCCGCCTATATATATAGGCTAGTTTGTCTAATATTTAAAAACCAGCTAAGCAGTTCTGAGTTCACTTACTTGAATTTGGTACTACTGTATTTGCAAAATGACCGGGCGACCTAGAGCCCCAACTGAAGTTGTGAATGTTGGGCAGATCATGACTTTTCATGACATCATTGCAGAGGATAGATGGAATTTACTAACTCTGATTCCCGAGATTGCCACTAATAAATTGTGTATTCAGTGGTTAGCTAAGCGTAGACTAATAATAAATACGTGTCTATGCAACATTTGTCATATGCCTGCGCGTTTAGTAGCCTACAGCAGAGGAGTAGATGGCTATCAGTGGTCATGTCAGGGGTGCAGTTTTGGAAAGTCCGTTCGTGATGGATCATTTTTCACAAAGAGCCATCTATCACTAAAACAAATTTTAATTATGATCTACTGTTGGAGCAGCGATTTTCCACAGAGCTTGATCCAGCATGAGGCAGGCGTCAATAAAAATACTGTAGTGGATTGGTGTAATTTTTTACGCGAGGAATGTGAGAAATACATGGTCAGACACTTCAGTCAAATTGGTGGTATGGACATTCTAGGCCAACCAATCGTTGTGGAAATTGACGAGTCCAAATATTTTCACCGAAAATATCACAGGGGACAATGGAATGAGGGTCACTGGGTGTTCGGTGGAATAGAAAGGATTTCAGGAAAATGCTTTCTAGTAGAAGTACCAGATCGCTCCGAGGCTACTTTAACAACAGAGATAGTTGCCCATATTTTACCTGGAAGCCACATTATTTCTGACGGCTGGTCTGCATATGCCAATATCAGTCGAATTGCAAATGGTATTTATACCCAATGTTCAGTCATCCATCAAGAGAATTTTGTAGACCCAGATGATCCCGAAATTCACACACAGAATATTGAAAATATGTGGATGCGGGCCAAAAGGAAATTGAAGAGACAGTTCGGCACTAGGCGTACATTGTTCCCATCGTTTCTACACGAGTTCGCCTTCAGAAATGAAATCAGACAAGGAAACGTCCTAGGGACGCTAATTACAGGAATTGCAGAGAGTTATCCTGTGTAAAATCATCACATCCCTGCAAACTACTGTCCTTTTCAGGACAACATAAGATTGCTCCAAACCTGCCCACTTCACAACTGTCCTTTTCAGGACAACCAAACATTCACAATTAACTATTTTAGATTGCCTAGAGTTTTCACTATGGACTTTCATCACACTCGTTGTTATTCTCAAGCTCCGCACCAGATTGCTAATCGCTGACAGGTAATTTGAGGTAATACAGACGTTGCATTGTGTTTCGTAAAGCTATTTCTAGATATTTTTTGTATTTATGTGTGTGTATGTGCATTTTAATTAATAGCCAAAGTTTGATAATCTTCCAACATTTGGCAGTAAATTACGGCGATTGGTAATCAACCGCACAATTCCCTTCGATCAGAAGATCATAATTAGGCCGAGTGGCGTCGTTTTTGTCACGCGTTATAATATATTTATAAATATTTAACACTAAAGCTAAACCTAACCCCTGGACCCAACGCCCAATCAACAGATACTCCGAAATGATTACATGCCAGCGTAATGACCCCAACGCCAAGAATGCGTAGAACCACTGTATTTTGGCAGACATATTTTAGGGGACATCACTCTTCCAAACTGAAATAATATATCTGATCAAACTAGGAAATTACCCAAGAATGTTACTCGGGCGTTAACAAGTCAATTCCACAACTTTTGTTTTTCAAATTAATTTCTTACAATTGTTTTCTTCTTGTGTCTTCAGAGTCCCAACTCCAGGCAATGAGTCGTCCAATGAACTGATCAAGAAAATGTTGGACAAGTTGTTGAGTTATGGATCGGACTCTACTTACTGTTCCTGGGGACAACATTTCTGGACCAGCTGCCCGGCGGTGACTTATTCCATCACAGAAATGGGAGTTTGTGCCACTTTGGATGTTCGCAAGCTTTCCAAACTGAAGTTAGTGTTCACTTCGGATGTTAACAAAAGAAAATTCAGTTAGTATTCACTTTGCAAGTTCCCAAACTGAAGTTAGTGTTCACTTAGGATGTTAACAACAAAAAATTCAGTTAGTATTCACTTTGCAAGTTCCCAAACTGAAGTTAGTGTTCACTTAGGATGTTAACAACAAAAAATTCAGTTAGTGTTCACTTTGCAAGTTCCCAAACTGAAGTTAGAATTCACTTCGACAGCTGCCAAAAATAAAATGAGTGTTCACTTCTGATGATACCCAAAGTAAAATTGACACTTATTTCGAAAGCTATCTCCTCTTCCCTCCACCCCCCCCCCAAAAAAAAAAAAAACAAATAAATAAATAAAAATTAGTATATTTCGAAATAAACCCAAAATAAAGTTAGTCTTCATTTCGGAAGCTAAAAAAAAATACATTTAGTATTCACTTCAGAAGTGTTAACTTCAAAAGGATCCCAAAATAAAGTTGGTATTTACTCTTGTTCCCATCTGTTATTTTAGATATTCACTTTAGAGATTATGACCCTCCCAACATTTTATTCAGGAAAATGAAAGAGCTAGAAAAGATTCGGATAAAATCTTCTTTTTCAGCTTTTTCAATTTGTCCAGCGATTACTTCCCCTTATTATCAGTCTCAAAAAGTGTTAAGAGTGTTGTTGCATGGACTCTCTATTTACATGAAGTTGCAATATCTGCACTTTTCGACCCTAAAAATCCGACTTCAACGTGGAATTTTTTGCCGCGGGTTGTTCTCCAACATCGATTCCACTAGTTAGCTTGAATAGGCTGATTAATTAATCTGTTCCAGTTCCATGTCGATGAGGTGGGTTGGGATATTTGTTGCTTATAACTCACTAGCGTAAACAGTCAGCTAGGAGTCGCCGGTCGCTTTCAATCACATCGCTGTTGTTTGAAAGCCTTTGCTCTGATGAAGTCTTCTGATCATATCCAGGAGATCAATATTTTACAATGTGAGCACTACCGCTCCCCAGCGGGGTGCGGAGTACCACTGGAACTATACAGGGGGGGGGGGGACAGTATTTAGTAGCCTCTGGTACAATGGAGAAGGGAGAGGGGGTCGGTGTTGGCATAAAGACAAACAAGAAGAGAAGAAAATATGAAAAAAAAACTTTAAAAAAATACTCTCTTTGGATGAGAACCCGAGATTAGCCACGAGTGTCAAATAAACAAATGAAATCAGAGAATTTCATTTTTGATGATTTGTAAATCAGTGCGATGCCGCAGCAACAGAAAGTCCATAATCTTGTTGTTGTTGTTTTTTTAATATGAATAATCGTAATAGTCCGATTCTAAATCTGACTACTTGGTCCGTCCTGTCTCTCTGTATGTCCTATGTCCGTCCTGTATCTCTCTATGTCCTATGTCCGTCCTGTCTCTCTCTCTCTATGTCCGTCCTGTCTCTCTGTATGCCCGTCCAGTCTCTCTCTATGTCCATCCTGTCTCTCTGTATGTCCGTCCTGTCTCTCTGTATGTCCGTCCAGTCTCTCTCTGTATGTCCGTCCAGTCTCTCTCTATGTCTATCCTGTCTCTCTGTATGTCCGTCCTGTCTCTCTCTATGTCCATCCTGTCTCTCTGTATGTCCGTCCTGTCTCTCTGTATGTCCGTCCTGTCTCTCTTTTGTCCGTCCTGTCTCTCTCTATGTCCGTCCAGTCTCTCTGTATGCCCGTCCAGTCTCTCTCTATGTCCATCCTGTCTCTCTGTATGTCCGTCCTGTCTCTCTGTATGTCCGTCCAGTCTCTCTCTGTATGTCCGTCCAGTCTCTCTCTATGTCTATCCTGTCTCTCTGTATGTCCGTCCTGTCTCTCTCTATGTCCATCCTGTCTCTCTGTATGTCCGTCCTGTCTCTCTGTATGTCCGTCCTGTCTCTCTTTTTGTCCGTCCTGTCTCTCTCTATGTCCGTCCAGTCTCTCTGTATGTCCGTCCTGTCTCTCTCTATGTCCTATGTCCGTCCTATCTCTCTCTATGTCCTATGTCCGTCCTCTCTATCTCTATGTCCGTCTTGTCTATCTCTATGTCCGTCCTGTCTCTCTCTCTCTCTGTCCGTCCTGTCTATCTCTATGTCCGTCCTGTCTCTCTCTCTATGTCCGTCCTGTCTCTCTGTATGTCCGTCCTGTCTCTCTCTCTATGTCCGTCCTGTCTCTCTGTATGTCCGTCCTGTCTCTCTCTCTCTGTCCGTCCTGTCTATCTCTATGTCCGTCCTGTCTCTCTCTCTATGTCCATCCTGTCTCTCTGTATGTCCGTCCTGTCTCTCTGTATGTCCGTCCAGTCTCTCTCTGTATGTCCGTCCAGTCTCTCTCTATGTTTATCCTGTCTCTCTGTATGTCCGTCCTGTCTCTCTCTATGTCCATCTTGTCTCTCTCTATGTCCATCCTGTCTCTCTCTATGTCCGTCCTGTCTCTCTGTATTTCCGTCCTGTCTCTCTCTATGTCCATCCTGTCTCTCTGTATGTCCGTCCTGTCTCTCTGTATGTCCGTCCTGTCTCTCTTTTTGTCCGTCCTGTCTCTCTCTATGTCCGTCCAGTCTCTCTGTATGTCCGTCCTGTCTCTCTCTATGTCCTATGTCCGTCCTGTCTCTCTCTATGTCCGACCTGTCTCTCTCTATGTCCTATGTCCGTCCTGTCTCTCTCTCTCTATGTCCGTCCTGTCTCTCTGTATGCCCGTCCAGTCTCTCTCTATGTCCATCCTGTCTCTCTGTATGTCCGTCCTGTCTCTCTGTATGTCCGTCCAGTCTCTCTCTGTATGTCCGTCCAGTCTCTCTCTATGTCTATCCTGTCTCTCTGTATGTCCGTCCTGTCTCTCTCTATGTCCATCCTGTCTCTCTGTATGTCCGTCCTGTCTCTCTGTATGTCCGTCCTGTCTCTCTTTTTGTCCGTCCTGTCTCTCTCTATGTCCGTCCAGTCTCTCTGTATGTCCGTCCTGTCTCTCTCTATGTCCTATGTCCGTCCTATCTCTCTCTATGTCCTATGTCCGTCCTCTCTATCTCTATGTCCGTCTTGTCTATCTCTATGTCCGTCCTGTCTCTCTCTCTGTCTGTCCGTCCTGTCTATCTCTATGTCCGTCCTGTCTCTCTCTCTATGTCCGTCCTGTCTCTCTGTAGGTCCGTCCAGTCTCTCTCTCTATGTCCATCCTGTCTCTCTGTATGTCCGTCCTGTCTCTCTGTATGTCCGTCCAGTCTCTCTCAGTATGTCCGTCCAGTCTCTCTCTATGTTTATACTGTCTCTCTGTATGTCCGTCCTGTCTCTCTCTATGTCCATCCTGTCTCTCTCTATGTCCATCCTGTCTCTCTCTATGTCCGTCCTGTCTCTCTGTATTTCCGTCCTGTCTCTCTCTATGTCCATCCTGTCTCTCTGTATGTCCGTCCTGTCTCTCTGTATGTCCGTCCTGTCTCTCTTTTTGTCCGTCCTGTCTCTCTCTATGTCCGTCCAGTCTCTCTGTATGTCCGTCCTGTCTCTCTCTATGTCCTTTGTCCGTCCTGTCTCTCTCTATGTCCGTCCTGTCTCTCTCTATGTCCTATGTCCGTCATGTCTCTCTCTATGTCCTATGTCCGTCCTGTCTATCTCTATGTCCGTCTTGTCTATCTCTATGTCCGTCCTGTCTCTCTCTCTATGTCCGTCCTGTCTATCTCTATGTCCGTCCTGTCTCTCTCTCTATGTCCGTCCTGTCTATCTCTATGTCCGTCCTGTCTCTCTCTATGTCCGTCCTGTCTATCTCTATGTCCGTCCAGTCTCTCTCTATGTCAGTCCTGTCTCTCACTATGTCCGTCCTGTCTCTCTCTATGTCCGTCCTGTCTCTCTCTCTATGTCCGTCCTGTCTCTCTCTATGTCCGTCCTGTCTCTCTCTCTATGTCGGTCCTGTCTCTCTCTATGTCCGTCCTGTCTCTCTCTATGTCCATCCTGCTTATCTCTATGTCCGCCATGTCTCTCCCTCTATGTCCGTCCTGTCTCTCTTGTATATCAATCCCTTCCCATCTTATCCCCACGTCTTCTATCTCCCTTATTACTGTAGAGCAACGTACAACCTCCAAGCCAGAACCGACCCGCCAAGCTATTGTGACCGGCCATTGTCCTTGATTAGATAAGGACTATTCACTCCATTCCCTAAGATTTGCACATTACAATGCTTATGAATGCAAATTACGTAATTTACGTAACGGCTTCATTAGGTGATGTTATCTGGCCCTTGCCGTCTTCGTAATTTTCAGACCAGGCCCTCGACGTCTTCATAATTTTCAGACCAGGCCCTCGACGTCTTCATAGTTTTCAAGTCTGGCCCTCGACGTCTTCATAATTTTCAGACCAGGCCCTCGACGTCTTCATAGTTTTCAAGTCAGGCCCTCGACGTCTTCATAGTTTTCAGATCAGGCCTCCCTCGACGTCTTCATAGTTTTCAGACCAGGCCCTCGACGTCTTCATAGTTTTCATAGTTTTCAAGTCTGGCCCTCGACATCTTCATAATTTTCAGACCAGGCCCTCGACGTCTTCATAGTTTTCAGATCAGGACCCTCGACGTCTTCATAGTTTTCATCTGATTTTCAGACCAGGCCCTCGACGTCTTCATAATTTTCAGACCAGGCCCTCGACGTCTTCATAGTTTTCAGATCAGGCCCTCGACGTCTTCATTGTTTTCAGACCAGGCCCTCGACGTCTTCATAATTTTCAGACCAGGCCCTCGACGTCTTCATAGTTTTCAAGTCTGACCCTTGCCGTCTTCATAATTTTCAGACCAGGCCCTCGACGTCTTCATAATTTCAGACCAGGCTCGACGTCTTCATAATTTTCAGACCAGGCCCTGAGTAAATAAAAGGTTACCCACTCCTGCACTAATTGGTATTATTCTGATGAGAAAAACGTCACCGACGCACACTCACTAACTAGGAGCCTTGGTGGCTGAGTGGTTAGTGTACTCGCTTACTGATCACAATGGTCAGAGTTTTATTTCCTGAACAGAACTCCGGGGTTCACCAAGTTTCTAAAAATGGGTACCAGATATTGTGGGAATTAAAGACGGCCTCAAGTGATAACGACCATACAAAACACTATTGTGCAGTTGGCTGTGAACAAATATATTGCCAAATACCATATTTGCGTCCAGTAAGGCGCTGAGGAAACTGTCAAGTTTTAATTTACACAAACTAACTGGCATTCCAGAGACATGCATGTTGAATAGGACAGCCAAACTAATGATACGTTTTAAAAGAGGTTAAAGCAAAGAGAAGCTATCTCTTTGAAAAAAGAACTGGCATTCTTTTCGGGAATGCATAGAAAAAGACCAAGAGGAAGACCTAGAAGAAGATGGATAGATGCAGTGATAGAGACATGTAACAACAAAGGAAAATCACTAATTCAGACAGTTCGAGCAGCTCATGAACGACAAATGATATAAACCACGACACCTCTTCGGTATCAGTGAAAAGAGAAAAGAAGAAGACAGCAAAGAGAGGCTAAAGCAAAAAAAATATAATGCTGGAGCAAAAAAAATAAAGCTGGAGCCAAAAAAAAAAGAGGCAAAAGCGAAGCAAATGCAAAAAAAAGTAGCTAACGCAAAGAAGAGGCTGAAGTACAAAAGAAGCTAGAGCAAAAATAAAATAAATAAATAACAAAAAGCAGAGGCAGAAAGGAAGCTAAGACAAAAAAAGGCTAGAGCAAAAAAAGGGCTAAAATAGTGGTTAATTCTATTCAAAGAGAGATAATTCATGTAAACTTCTTCACGATGCATTTATCTCCCCTAATATTTGGACCTTCCGTCGACTTGACAATGCCCATATCCTACATATAAGGTGAATAAAATAAAACTCGCATCGAAGAAAACAATATACACCTGGAAGGGAAATCAATGGAACTGGTATATGACTTTCTATATGACAGGACTCGCAGTATGTCTCGCATAAGTAAAAAGTAAAGTACCCCCGTCACGCCAAGTGGTGGCGTATAGGGAATATGGTGTTAGTGACTATACATTTTGCATACCTTCGGCACATGATTTTTGGTGTAATGTGGTCGGTATTACGCCCGTGCCGCTTTACTTTCCTAGAATAAAAACCGGTACCCATTAAAGGCTGGGTGAACCCGGAAGCCGTCGGTTGGGATCGAACCCTACCCCTTGTCCTTTGTAGTCCAGATCACTAACCACTGAGCTATCGCGACTCCTTATATCTCGCATACGTCCCTATTTTCCCTCTCAATTTCCACAAGGGAGCTGATTCCTGCTGTCGATGCTTTTCTTATCAGTGTTATTTTTTATGTTTTTCTAAGTAAACATTTTCATCTTTTGAGCGTAAAATCCTAATAGAGAGGGAGCCGCGATAGCTCAGTGGTTAGAGAACTGGACTACAAAGAACAAGAGTTAGGTTTCGATTCCAACCGCGGCTTCCGGATTCACCCAGCCTTTAATGGGTACCGGTTTTTATTCTGGGAAAGTAAAGCGGCACGGGCGTAATACCGACCACATTACCCCAAAATCATGTGTTGAAGGTCTGTAAACTTTATAGTCACTAACACTATATTCCCTATTCGCCACTTGACGTGATGGGGGTACTTTACTTTGTTTTTTATCCAATTAGAGAACTTTCTTTTTACATTTTCTTGTTATATCTTCTCGTGACATGGCCGACCTTTATACCGTTGGTTTGTTATTTATAATAACAACATTGTTGGGTATATAACTAACCTTCTGTATTTATCTTGAATTAATATCGTGGCGGCACTAATACATGAAACAATAGAAGACCTACAAGAACACTTAAACAAACTCAACATCTCGGGCACAAAATACAACATGAAAATCAACATCAACAAAACAGAAGTCATGAATGTCGCCAAAAATAAACAGAACATCAACATAACTATAGAAGGAAGGCAACTAAAACAAGTAGAGGAATTCAAATACCTAGGAAGTCTAATGACAAACGATAATTCCCAAATAGCAGAGATAGAGTCAAGATGCAACAAAGATTGTCAAATCATCGGACAGTTATCACCACTATTGTCCAACAAGGAAATAACCCTGGAGGCAAAACGAGCACTATAAAATACAATATTCATCCCAACGTTGAGCTACCAATGCCAGACCTGGACCCTAGATGCAAGAACAATAAGTAAAATAACCTCTACAGAGATGAAATGTGTTAGACGAATGACAGGAAACAGTCTGAGAGATAAGATCAGAAATGCAGAACTGAGAAAAAAGCTAGGAATATCCCCCGCCATAGAATATATAAGGAAACAACAGATAAAATGGTTTGGCCACGTGACAAGGCAGAAAGAACAAAACACAACACAACGAGTCTACAACAAACGTTGTGAGAACACCAGACCCAAGGGTCGACCACGTAAAAGATGGGTCGATGGAATATTAGAAGCGCTAGGAAACATAACAGTAGCAGAGGCGAACAGAAGAGCATGAGACCGCAAATTATATCTCCCCTCGACGCTGAAAGACAGATGAGGAAGGAAAGAGGCAGAAGAATATCGTGGCATGAAAAGCATTTTTCCAGATGCATTTGCTTTTGAATGTGTATATGTTATTTCTTATTCATTTCACTGTTTTCAAGTTCTCACACCCATAAATGCGAATAAGTAATTGATCTGATTTGGAAAACCTTAGTTTTGTTTCTGAGTTCGCGAATTTGGAATTTCATATTTCCTCAATTGTTTTCAGACATTGCTGCCATTGTTAATCTGATAAACATATATTATGTTGGGGTATTTAACTTACACATATTTCAAAGACATATTATGTAGAGGTATATAACTTACACATATTTCAAAGACATATTATGTAGAGGTATTTAACTTACACATATTTCAAAGAAATATTATGTAGAGGTATATAACTTACACATATTTCAAAGAAATATTATGTAGAGGTTTATAACTTACACATATTTCAAAGACATATTATGTAGAGGTATATAACTTACACATATTTCATCATCATCATGTGCCATACCGGTTGGCGTAGGTGATAATGTTCCTCCACAATCTTCTATCTACAGTGCATCGTATCAGTTCTGTTGTTGACTGTTTTCCATGCCATGACACCAAGCTATCCAGTATTTTCTCTCTTTGTCGTCCGCGATCTCTCTTTCCTTTTATTTTGCCAGTTGTAACCAAGTATTCCAACTTTCCTCTTCTCATGATGTGCCCGAAAAATGTTGATTGTTTCTTTCTGATGTTTTTTTTAAGAGTTCCCTTTTTGTGTTGGCCTCTTTGAGAACTTTCTCATTGGTCTTTTTAGCTGTCCAGGGAACTTTCAACATTCTTCTGAGAAATCCCATCTCTGTGGCCTCTGAGCGTCTTTTCATTTGTTTGTCTACTGCCCATGATTCGCTTCCATAGGTCAGAATTGGTTCTATATAGCACCGATGAACATCTCTTTCTCATTTTTATTGACATAGATTTGTTGCATAAGATATTTTTCATTTTCTGAAATGCTGTTTTGGCCTGAGCCATTCTGCTTTTTATTTCTGTGGTGCATCTCCCATCTGATGTTATTATTGTGCCCAAGTATTTCAAACGTTGCACTTGTTTCAGATTTGTCTCGTTTATTTGTATGCTGCATGATGGTGGTGATTGTTTCTTCCATATAACCATTACTTCTGTTTTCTTACTATTCGGACTGAGACCTTTCTTGATGCTTTCTTTTACTATTATATCTATCATTTCTTGTAGTTCATTCTCTGTCTCTGCTATCAAGACTGTGTCATCCGCATATCGCAAATTATTTATGTGTGACCGTTGACTTCAATTCCTTTTTTGTCTACTATTTATCTCATAATATATTCGCTGTAAAGTGATCACATATTTCAATGACATATAATGTAGAGGTATATAACTTACACATATTTCAAAAACATATAATGTATAGGTATATAACTTACACATATTTCAAAGACATGTAATGTAGAGGTATATAACTTACACATATTTCAAAGACATATTATTCCGCTGAAAATAATTTCAATCAAATTAAAAATTATTCCAAAGAGATAATTTACCAAGAAAGGTCGATAATAAAGTCAAAATTAATTCACTTGAATAAATCATCAACTCTTTCGTGGAATTTGTTATGCTAATTATGAGTGACCACAGATCGTCTAAAGATATTTCCTCAAACAGTGTTTCAGAATTGGGGGAGGAAAGGGTAATTTAAAATTAATGCAACTAAAATTATTACGATGAAAGATCATGAAGATAATAATAATAATAATTCACTAGAAGATATTTCACACAAAAATAGTTTGCATGTAGGTGAATTAGCTTTTTTTTGTTATGTTGCAGAGGTGATAATAGTTCAACAACAAACGAGAAAGATGGTCTGCCAGCTATCAGTAACTCTCTCAGAGGTCTGACCATGTACGCTAACATCAACTCTGACGAGGTTCCTAATAGGTTATACAAGTTCAGCGGATATAAGGTATTTGTTGTGTTTCTTTGTGAGTACGTGCTGTGTTTCTTTGTGAGTACGTGCTGTGTTTCTTTGTGAGTACGTGCTGTGTTTCTTTGTGAGTAAGTGCTGTGTTTCTTTCTGAGTAAGTGCTGTGTTTCTTTCTGAGTAAGTGCTGTGTTTCTTTGTGAGTACGTGCTGTGTTTCTTTCTAAGTAAGTGCTGTGTTTCTTTCTGAGTACGTGCTGTGTTTCTTTCTGAGTAAGTGCTGTGTTTCTTTCTGAGTACGTGCTGTGTTCTTTCTGAGAATGTGATATGTTTCTGTGTGAGTACGTGCTGTGTTTCTTTGTGAGTACGCGCTGTGTTTCTTAGTGCGTACGTGCTGTGTTTCTTTGTGAGTATATGCTGTATTTCTTTCTGAGAATGTACTGTGTTTCTTTATGAACACGTGCTGTGTTTCTTTCTCGGTACTATAATTCTTTCCTAATATGTGCTATGTTTCTGTCTGGGACGTTCTGTGTTTCTTTCTGAGTATGCTCTGTGTTTCTTTCTGAGTATGTGTTGTGTTTCTTTCTATGTGTTATGTTTCTTTCTGAGTATGGCTTGTGTTTTTTTTTGTGTATTATGTTTCTTTCTGAGTATGGGTTGTGTTTCTTTATGTGTGCTATGTTTCTTTCTGAGTATGTGTTGTGTTTCTTCCTGTGTGCTATGTTTCTTTCTGTGTATGTGTTGTGTTTCTTGCTGT
The DNA here is from genome assembly GCA_032433765.1 of Megaustenia siamemsis. Taxonomy (NCBI): domain Eukaryota; kingdom Metazoa; phylum Mollusca; class Gastropoda; order Stylommatophora; family Ariophantidae; genus Megaustenia; species Megaustenia siamemsis. Next base: position 43,216,334 of record JAVIAB010000046.1, read on the forward strand.
GTGTTAGGTTTCTTTCTGAGTAAGTGTTGTGTTTCTTTCTATGTGTTGTTTCTTTCCGAGTATGGGTTGTGTTTCTTTCTGCGTGTTATGTTTCTTTCTGAGTAAGTGTTGTGTTTTTTTCTGTGTGTTATGTTTCTTTCCGAGTATGGGTTGTGTTTCTTTCTGAGTATGTGCTGTATTTGTTTCTGAGTATGTGATGTATTTCATTCAGAATTTGATATATACTGTATTTCATTCTGAATAAGTATTATCAACTCTCTTTCTTAAACTATTTTGCATCCTATCTCCCACGAATAACACCCAATAGTACATTGCTTTGATCTACATTAGAATAATGTCTACATTAGAATAACATCTACATTAGAATAGCATCTACATTAGAATAATAACATCTACATTAGAATAATAACATCTACATTAGAATAACATCTACATTCCCGCTGGAGCAGTGTGAATTGTACTCGTGGTTGGAATAAAAAAAATACCCCCACGGTCGACCCAGCCGTTGGCAGAAATGGGTACCAGGGTATATTATCCTGGGAAGGTGAGGAATGTCGCTTCGCATCTGAGTTTCGATGCTTGAGGCTACACTATACAGAAATATCCGAACATTTCTGGATAGGCGGCCGAGCACATATGGGTGTAAACTCGCGTGCTAAGACGCCGGTTCAAGTCTCGTACTTTACCTTTAACATCTACATTAGAATAACATCTACATTAGAATAACATCTACATTAGAATAACATCTACATTAGAATAACATCTACATTAGAATAACATCTACATTAGAATAATTAATAACATCAACATTAGAATAACATCTACATTAGAATAATAATATCTACATTAGAATAACATCTACATTAGAATAACATCTACATTAGAATAACATCTACATTAGAATAATAACATCTACATTAGAATAATAACATCTACATTAGAATAACATCTACATTACAATAACATCTACATTAGAATAATAACATCTAAATTAGATTAACATCTACATCAGAATAATAACATCTACATTAGAATAACATCTACATTAGAATAAAATCTACAATGGAATAATAACATCTACATTAGAATTATAACATCTACATTAGAATAACGTCTACATTAGATGTTATTCTAGGCTAAATCTAAGACAGTTGTCTGTCTGCTAAGTGTTTTTAATCCCAGTGTGCTAGGTTAAAGCTAAGACAGTTGTGCACGACCATGAATAGACAGTAGATTCGAACAGAAGATTTGAGTAAAAAAAGGTAAAGAACCCCCGACACGCCAAGTGGCGTATATGGAATATGGTGTTAGTGACCATCAATTGTACAGACCTTCGGTACATGATTTTTGGGGGTAATGTGGTCGGTATTACGCCCGTGCCTCCTTACTTTCCCAGAAAAAAAATCCGTACCCATTTAAGGCTGTGTGAACCCGGAAGCCTTCGGTTGCGATCGAACCCTACCTCTTGTCCTTTGTAGTCCAGTTCTCTAACCACTGAGCTATCGCGGCTCAAGAAGTATTGAGTAGAATCAGTTAATTTATTACATGTCGATTATAGTTTGGGCTTTCAAGTTCATTGCAGCAGGAGTTCGACGCCTGGGAGCCATTACCCTGACGGGCACACCTCCCATAAGGTCAGGAAGCTAAAGCGCCGAAACATTTGCTCAACGGGTGGTCACTTCTGATGATCAGATTACCCCCTGCTAACAAGCTCATTATAAAGTGTTTCCTATTATTGATCCCAAATAATTTATGGGTTTGTTAAAGTCCCATGAGGAAAATTTGACACGGGTCATTTCAATTAAAATGTTGCCATCCCTTGACATTTTGATACATTGGTAAGTGAAACTGGGTTGTCGTTCTTGTCGTTATTCATTATTCATCATCATCGAGTGCCATCTCCGCAACGAAGAAAGGCTTCCATTGCGCGCCTTTCTGCTCTGTCTCTTGCTTTTATGGTGTAGGTTGTCATAGGCTGATTTGTCCATTCATTATTAAAGATGGAAAACATGTTGTTTCCTTCCTTTGACTCGACAAACCCATTGATCACTCTTTTTTCAATGCAAACATTTCGTATTTTGTTCAAAGACCTTGTATTCTGTGTTGACACTCTCAGCAAAGACATCGCTAACACGTGATTTTTTATGATAACAAAACAGGTAATCTTGCACGAACCGGACGAGAAGCCACTCCCACTATCCAGTGGATTTCTAGTCACTGGTAACACAACAATAGAAGTGGAGGTCTCAAAAACAGTAGTAAGTGATTACCTTTTCCACTATCTTTTTTCCTCCTCTTCTATCGCTTTAAAGAAATTAATTGTTTTATTTACAATATTGGGCAGATACATGTTTAGTAGTAGTCTCCGTCAGTCAAAGTTATACTAGTAGCCTCCATCAGTTATTGTTGTAGTAGTAGTCTCGTCAGTCAAAGTTATACTAGTAGCCTCCATCAGTTATAGTTGTAGTAGTAGCCTCCGTCATTCATAGTTGTAGTAGTAGCCTCCGTCATTCATAGTTGTAGTAGTAGCATATCCGTCATTCATAGTGGTAGTACATGTAGTAGCATATCCGTCATTCATAGTTGTAGTAGTAGCATATCCGTCATTCATAGTTGTAGTAGTAGCAAATCCGTCATTCATAGTTGTAGTAGTAGCAAATCCGTCATTCATAGTTGTAGTAGTAGCATATCCGTCATTCATAGTTGCAGTAGTAGCTTCCGTCATTCATAGTTGTAGTAGTAGCATATCCGTCATTCATAGTTGCAGTAGTAGCTTCCGTCATTCATAGTTGTAGTAGTAGCATATCCGTCATTCATAGTTGTAATAGTAGCATCCGTCATTCATAGTTGTAGTTGTAGCATATCCGTCATTCAAAGTTGTAGTTGTAGCATATCCGGCATTCATAGTTGAAGTAGTAGCCTCCGTCATTCATAGTTGTAGTAGTGGCATATCCGTCATTCATAGTTGTAGTGTTAGCATCCGTCAGTCACAGTTGTAGTAGTAGCCTCCGTCAATCATAGTTGTGGTAGTAGCATATCCGTCATTCAAAGTTGTAGTTGTAGCATATCCGTCATTCATAGTTGTAGTAGTAGCCTCCGTCATTCATAGTTGTAGTAGTAGCATATCCGTCATTCATAGTTGTAGTAGTAGCATCCGTCAGTTACAGTTGTAGTAGTAGCCTCCGTCAATCATAGTTGTGGTAGTAGCATATCCGTCATTCATAGTTGTAGTAGTATCATCCGTCAGTTACAGTTGTAGTAGTAGCCTCCGTCAATCATAGTTGTGGTAGTAGCATACGTCAGTAATGGTTGTTGTAGTAGCCTCTGTTGGTTATAGTCGTTCAAGTCGCCTCCTTCAGTCATAGTTCTTGTAGTAGCCTCCGTCAGTGATAGTTGTTGTAATAGCCTCCTTCAGTCTTAGCTGTTTTGTATAGCCTCCGTCTGTCATAGTTGTACTAGCCCCCGTTAGTAAAAGTTGTTGTAGTAGTCTCCGTCAGTCATAGTTGTACTAGCCCCCGTTAGTAAAAGTTGTTGTAGTAGCCTCCGTCAATCATAGTTGTAGTAGCCCCCGTTATTAAAAGTTGTTGTAGTAGACTCCGTCAATCATAGTTGTAGTAGCCCCCGTTATTAAAAGTTGTTGTAGTAGCCTCCGTCAATCATAGTTGTAGTAGCCCCGTTATTAAAAGTTGTTGTAGTAGACTCCGTCAATCATAGTTGTAGTAGCCCCCGTTATTAAAAGTTGTTGTAGTAGTCTCCGTCAGTCATAGTTGTACCAGCCCCCGTTAGTAAAAGTTGTTGTAGTAGCCTCCGTCAATCATAGTTGTAGTAGCCCCCCTTAGTAAAAGTTGTTGTAGTAGCCTCCGTCAATCATAGTTGTAGTAGCCCCCGTTATTAAAGTTGTTGTAGTAGCATCCGTCAGTCATAGTTGTACTAGCCCCCGTTAGTAAAAGTTGTTGTAGTAGCCTCCGTCAATCATAGTTGTAGTAGCCCCGTTAGTAAAAGTTGTTGTAGTAGCCTCCGTCAATCATAGTTGTAGTAGCCCCCGTTAGTAAAAGTTGTTGTAGTAGCCTCCGTCAATCATAGTTGTACTAGCCCCCGTTAGTAAAAGTTGTTGTAGTAGCCTCCGTCAATCATAGTTGTAGTAGCCCCCGTTAGTAAAAGTTGTTGTAGTAGCCTCCGTCAATCATAGTTGTACTAGCCCCCGTTATTAAAAGTTGCTGTAGTAGCCTCCGTCAATCATAGTTGTACTAGCCCCCGTTATTAAAAGTTGTTGTAGTAGACTCCACAGTCATAGTTAATTATGTATTTTGCATCGCCCCTAACAAATGCTTTCTCTTGCCCAGTATTCTCATGTTCTATGAACAATGTAAATTCTTCGCTATTCGGATATTATGCGACAGCTGTTTAGAAATGACTGGGACTGAATTAACTCTTTCTTTTGTTATTAAATAAATATGTAGACTTACCGGATTGCTTTTTAATTATATACTTCACGTAGCGGCCATGCATGCACTTATCCCTGCATTACTGTCAAAGAAAAGAAATACATCTTTAATAGGAATTTTTTTTACATTTTTTTTATTGATCATGATTTATTCATCACTTGTCTCCTTAGTTTAGTTTTGTTTAGTTTAGTTTAGTTTAGTTTAGTTAATTTAATTTAATTTTGTTTAGTTCAGTTTAGTTTAGCTTAGTTTAATTTAGTTTAGTTTAGTTTCTATCTATCTATCTATTGTCCTTTCGAGCCGAAGACGGCACATAGGGCAGAACCACAATCTCAAAAACAGAAACCTTGCGTGCCAAAGTGGCACATATTGCAGAGATCACTGCTCTAAAATATATGGCGCTGTTTCCATAACAATACTTTTTACAATGACAGCTTGTCAAGCCATCGATCAACCTCCTTAGTCGCCTCTTACGACATGCCTGGAAGGTCACAGTGTCACTATTCTTTACTTCCCTCATAATGAGGCCCCGGTATAACACACAGGAATAGTTTAGTTTAGCTTATTTTAATTCAGTTTAGTTTAGTTTAGTTTAGTTTAGTTTAGTTTAGTTTAGTTTAGTTTAGTTTAGTTTAGCTTAGCTTAGTTTAGTTTAGTTTAGTTTAGTTTAGTTTATCTTAGCTTAGTTTAGTTTAGTTTAGTTTAGTTTAGTTTAGTTTAGTTTAGTTTAGTTTAGTTTAGTTTAGCTTAGTTTTAGTTTAGTTTAGCTTAGCTTAGCTTAATTTAGTTTAGTTTAGTTTAGTTTAGTTAGCTTTAGCTTAGCTTAGTTTAGTTTAGTTTAGTTTAGTTTAGCTTAGCTTAGCTTAGCTTAGCTTAGTTTAGTTTAGTTTAGTTAGGTTAGTTTAGTTTAGTTTAGTTTAGTTTAGTTTTTTAGTTTAGCTTAGCTTAGTTTAGTTTAGTTTGGTTTAATCAAACAGATAATCCTTATCGCATATCGGGCATGCCCATAAGTGCTCAAACCTACTCTCTAGCAAGTCCGTCTGTGTGTCGAAATTGATGCCTCCAATTCTGTCTTGATTTGTTTCTTCGTCTGTTTCCCCATGTAGCCCTCCTTTCTGGTACCCCCAGGTTTACTTTCATGTTCGTTGCAGTCTGAACACGTTTGTAGATTCATGATCATTGATGTAAATATTGGCTGACGTTAGAGTGCGTTCACAATGTTAGACTTCCTTTTCTCCTTACACTATTTTGATTGAACGGGTTTTAACGGAATTTGATCTATGATACCATGACGTCACAATAAAATTATAAAATCTTGAACCACCAACGCCGAAGAGTTGTTCCCCTACCCATCTAGGTTCCCATTTTCACTTCAAACACTAGGCGAGAGTGAGGTAGTGCAACTTTGGAACAAAGCACACACCATTCCTACAGAGCACTGACTCTTTCTTTTTTTCTTTCTTTCTTTCTTTCTGTTTTTCTGTTTTTCTTTCTTTCTTTCTTTCATTTCTTTCTTTCATTTCTGTATTTTTTCTTTCTTTCTTTAATGCATTTCATTCGTTTAATTAATTTATATAGCTCTTTCATTCATTCACTTCTTTCTTTCCTTCATTTCTTCCTTTCTTTCATTCATGTCATTCTTGCATCTCATTCATTTCTTTCTTTCATTCCTTTAATTTCTTTCTTTCTTTCTTTCCTTTCACTTCTTTTTATGTCTGACGTCTAACCTGATGACTACTAAAAGATTTGATAGTCTTCTGTGTGTCCTCCAACGTTACAAAGACGTTAACCAAGCGTAGCTGCGTTGTATCGTGGTTTATTTTCGTAATTCGGACCAATACATCCGACTTCTGTACGCCATTTCTGGGTACCGGTTTACTGGTTAGTCTCTTTGTTTCCAGAAGGATGGTGAAGAGGGGGAGTAGGGTCTGGATGATTCTGTTTCACACTTCCTGTCGTAAGACACACCAGCTGTGAGTCGCTGACAGCTTCCCCCCAGGCTCCAGCTAGATGTTTGACCTCAACACTGAAACGCTTCAGGTAGAAGAAGGTGGTCAAGTAAACACCCCCGCATCATCACATCATCATCAAACTTTGCCCGTCTGAAAGAATCTCTGTCTAGCAAGATCTCCCACAGAATGTTGCATTCACCACAGTCCCGTCTGAAAGAATCTCTGTCTAGCAAGATCTCCTACAGAATGTTGCATTCACCACAGTCCGTCTGAAAAATCTCTGTCTCTAGCAAGATCTCCTACAGAATGTTGCATTCACCAACAGCCCGTCTGAAAGAATCTCTGTCTAGCAAGATCTCCCACAGAATGTTGCATTCACCACAGCCCGTCTGAAAGAATCTCTGTCTAGCAAGATCTCCTACAGATGTTGCATTCACCACAGCCCGTCTGAAAGAATCTCTGTCTAGCAAGATCTCCCACAGAATGTTGCATTCACCACAGCCCGTCTGAAAGAATCTCTGTCTAGCAAGATCTCCCACAAAACGTTGCATTCACCACAGCCCGTCTGAAAAAATCTCTGTCTAGCAAGATCTCCCACAATATGTTGCATTCACCATAGCCCGTCTGAAAGAATCTCTGTCTAGCAAGATCTCCCACAAAATGTTGCATCACCACAGCCCGTCTGAAAGAATGTCTGTCTAGCAAGATCTCCCACAATATGTTGCATTCACCATAGCCCGTCTGAAAGAATCTCTGTCTAGCAAGATCTCCCACAAAATGTTGCATTCACCACAGCCCGTCTGAAAAATCTCTGTCTAGCAGATCTCCCACAATATGTTGCATTCACCACAGCCCGTCTAAAGAATGTCTGTCTCTAGCCAGATTTTCATACAACGTTGCAATCACCACAGCCCGTCTGAAAAATGTCTGTCTCTAGCCAGATGTCCCACAGAACGTTGCAATCACCACAGCCCGTCTGAAAGAATGTCTATCTCTAGCCAGATTTGCACTTCTTCTGTTGCATATTCTCACTTGCATTATCTAATTATACTGATATCAATAATATTGCGTCATCTTAAAATTAACTCACAGAAAAGGGATTGCCATATCCCTATATTTTGGAAGCGGATCGTGTGTAGAGACACAATACTCATCGTTTGAGAACCTCTTAACGTTTTGTACAAGTACAGCAAGGAAGTGTGCGAGTCTGAGTGTTTCATCGACTTTGTGGTCAAAGTCTGTGGCGGATGCAGACATTTCCTACCCCTGTTAGCTACATAATCTTCAGCGGTTAGTACGTTTGTCTCTTACGGAACTTCAGTATCTTTTCTATTGTATTTTGCACGCTAAAGCATTATACTTGTTCTTGTTATGCATATTTATGTAAACGAACTAGCATCATTGCAAATATATTGAACATGGGTTTGTGTGTGCGCATTGTTGTTCTTATTGTTATTGTTTGTAAATAGTATACATTGCGCACACAAGAACACTTGAATTTCTTTAACTAGGGACAATGAAATTCATTCATCTGGTCAGAATGAATCCTCACCAATCACCATCAAGGGCGTTCTTCTTGAGAATGCATGGAAAAAGACCAAGAGGAAGACCAGAAGAAGTTGGATAGATGCAGTGATAGAGACATGTAACAACAAATGAAATCACTAATTCAGACAGTTTGAGCAGCTCAAGAACGACAAATGATATAACCACGACACCTTTTAGGTATTAGTGAGGAAGAGAAAATAAGAAGTAGATACATCGAAAAAAATACATTTGAAAACTTAAGAAGCTTGTCAATTGTAAATAATGGTAGAATAAATTTAGAAAGATTACAACAACTAAAACAGTCAGAAAAATGTACAAGTTGGACGCTTAAAAAAAATATCCGAAAATAAATTTTAAAAATTTAAAGCGAAAATTATCTTCTACAAAGTAGAAAAAATAAAATTGTAAATAGTCGTCATCAAAAGTTTTTAAAAAATACAACTGTAATTATCCGACTATAAATGAGATAAATGCATTTAATTTTTATATTAAAAAAAACCCAGTTAATACTTAATGTTTGCGCAGAATAAAGTGATGGAAATGGCACGGCAGAATTACTAAAAAAGAATTGTTGGAACATACAAGACAAATAACAGTGGACAAAATAGAGATGCCACAAAATGTCGCTGGAAATTAAAAAAAAAAAAAAAACAAGTGTTGAAACCAAATGAAAGTATTGCGTGACAGTATTTTTTTTTTTTTTTTTTTTTTTTTTGGAATCCCTGGGAACGAGATAAGGAAATTGATCTTTAATAGAAGAAGACTGAGCCGCGATAGCTCTGAACTTCTCTAGTGAACTGGACTACAAAGGACAAGAAGTAGGGTTCGATCCCAACCGACGGCTCCGATTCACCCAGCCTTTAATGGGTACTGGATTTTTTTCTGGGAAAAGTAAAGTGTCACGGGCGTAATAACCGACCACATTACCCTAAAAATCATGTGCCGAAGGTCTGTAAAATTTATGGTCACTAATACCATATTCCTTATACGTCACTTGGCGTGACGGGGGCACTTACTTTATTTTATTAGAAGAATTAGAAATATTATTATAACTGTAAAGAATTATTTAATGAATTAAAAAGATTACAAATGCAAGGGCATAAATAATCATAAATGAATTTTTTATAGAGGGAAACTTCCGAGCCGTCGTTTTTTTTTTTTCGTTCGCCAGCTTTTACCTCTGACGAAGTCCTTAGAGACTAGGAACTGAATTTTTGCGTATTAATCCATTTTTCCCTGGCAGCCGTGTGCACAGGGGCCCCTCACCGTACAGGCAGATATAACTCCGACTTCGGTGGTACTCATATTTTTTTCCGTCGATGAGTAATTGACGTTTTATGCCGGGCCTCGCTGCTGAGACCAGGGGGTGGTTGCCGCAGAGAGAATCATAAATAAAAATCCGTGTAGCCCGGGATTTGAAACCCACAACCTCTCTGTCTCGAGGCCGGCGTCTTACCGCGAGACCAACCAGTCCCCCCCCCCCCCCAGCAGTCGTTGATTATATGTGTTGTATTTTTACCCAGTGGTGGAAACATGGGTACAAATATAATACATAAATATTATTATATGGGGAACTTCCGAGGCGATAATAGGGAATAATAGAACAAAGAAGTATGTGTTAGCACTCGGAAAAATTGACAGACAAACAACAATAGAAAAAAACGAAGAACAATATATAGTCCGAAGTGGATCGAACCCGTACTCAGTGGCACCGGCGCCTCCACGAGAAGCCGAACGCTTGGCACACTACCACGCAGCCAACTAAAAAATTGCTATTGCAGTAGTGTCTTACACGATGACGTTCTCAATGACTATAGCATAGGGTAACGATCACAGACCGAAATAATTGTATATTTGTACTTTCCTATTAATGCAAGTATCTTCCTAGGGCTGAATACTTGTGTTGTAGACAAACATTTATTGGACGAAACAGCACGAATAGTAGTTCCCAGTGTTTATATTAATTGGTGGAAATTAATTGGTGGAACATGCCTCTTTCCATGAAATTATTCGGTTACAAATGAGAGGACTCGGTGGATAAGTTAGAAATATAGTAATTAAAAAGTAACGTACCCCCATCACGCCAAGTGCGTATAGGGAATATGATGTTAGTGACCACAAATGTTATAGACCTTCGGCACATGATTTTTGGGTAATGTGGTCGTATTACGCTCGTGCCGCTTTACTTTCCCAGAAAAAAAATCCAGTACCCATTAAAGGCTGGGTGAACCCGGATCCCGTTTGGGATCGAAATCTACCTCTTGTCCTAAGTAGTCCAGTTCACTAACCACTGAGTTATCGCGGCTCCCAAGTTAGAAATAACAGTCTAAATAATAGTAATAAAAAGTTGTTAAACATTAGACACATTACAAGAGCAACGATCATTGGTAAATAATAAGAAATGTTTTTTGTGTTATTGCTTCAAATGACGATAACGGGTGATTAGGTGGTCTCGATGCAAGACGCCGGTCTCGAGACAGAGAGGTTGTGAGTTCAAATCCTTGGCGCACTAGTTGAGATTTTTATTTATGATTTCTCTCTCTGCGGCAACCACCCCTGGTCTCAGCAGTGAGGCCCGGATCGAAACGTCTATTACTCGTCGACGGAAAAAAATATGAGTACCTTCGAAGACTGAGTTATCTGCCTGTGCGGCGAGAGACCCCTGTGCACACGGCTGATAGGGAAAAACACGGATTAACTCTCAAAATCCAGTTCCAAGACATGAGGGACTTCGCCATTGGTGAACGCTGCCACGAATTTTTTTTCAATGACGGTACAGGTAGAGAGCAGAACAAATACAAAATATATAAACTATTATACGGGTGAAGTTGTAGGAAGCATTAACAATAAATATATAAATAGACAAGAGAAACTATAGCATGTTTTGTTTGTGGGGACAATAAGGAATAATTTGGTTCTATCTTTCAGGTAATGAAAGTCTGTGTCAAGCTGACCATCTGGCAACTTGTTTCAGGGATGCAGAAAGTAGGCTGTGTGATTTGAATGATTTGTGTGTGTGTGTGTGTGTGTGTGTGTGTGTGTTGATTAATTATGAGATTTGTTTTTTTATGTGTATGTATGTGTGTGTGTGAAAAAAGTAGAATACTCTGTGTACAATGGAATGAATTTATGATTATTGTAAAAAGAGCAAAAAGAGCTCTAAATTCCAATAGTAGGAAGGAACAATCATCATTTTTTAGACCATTTAATAAGAAGAGAACAGCTGGAATATATTGTAACAATTGGAAAAATTGAGGGTCGAAAAGATAGAAGGAAGGAAAGAGAAAAGATGCCATACAGCTTAAGAGGATGGCTTGGCAGAAGGTCAACAACAGAAATGACAAATAACTGTCGAGATCGAAAGTTGTGGAGAGACATGATCACCTACGCCAGCAGGCCCGGTACTTGATGATGATGATAGAGATAAGAGAAACAGGTATGCAACCAACAATCTCATCTACAATTAGGAAGAGAAGATGTTTCAAATGTCGAATATGTGCAGAGAAGAGACAGCTAGAAAAGTCCAAAACAAGCTCTTCTATGGGAAACATTAAAATGCAGAAACAAATGAAGACCTAGAAAGACACTGAAAAGAACACGTATAAGAGAAGCAAAGTTGGCAGGCATAGACTCATTAGATAAGATCGAACATCTCGCCATGAACAGAGAAACACTACAAGACCTTAGTGACGTCTAGAGTTTAATCAGGAATCAAGGTGTAAAGGTAAAGGTAACGGTAATGGCAAAGTAAAGATAAAGTAAAGATAAAGATAAAGATAAAGTAAGATAAAGGTAAAGGTAAAGATAAAGGTAAAGATAGGTAAAGATAAAGGTAAAGATAAATGTAAAATTAAAGGTAAATTACACAACTTGAATCGGCGTCTCAGCACGCGAGTTTTCACCCATATGTGATCAACTGTCTACCCAGAAGTGTTCGGAGACTTCTTGATAGTGTGTAGAAATGTGATTTGACATAAGAATGTTCCTCCAATGAAAACCCACTAAGCTATCGCGGCACCTTCCATCCCCAGAGCTTGTGTTTTATTCCGCAGCTCTGATGTAAGCTTCCAACTTTCGCAAGTTGATGCGCGCCCTGATTGTTGTATATGCTAAGTTTGAATGCAATATTTTTCTTTCTGTTTGGCCGTTTCCGTGCCTTGCATTTCAACCCTCTCCATATATCAATTCTGTAGCATCAATATAATTTACGCATTGACAGTTCATCACTTTATTTATTTCTAATCAAATAGAAAACATAATGGAAATATCTTAAACTTCTGAACCATTTACATTGCACTGGTTATGTCCTTTAACTAACACGTGATATTCGGTTATAGTTATGGTCATGGAAGACTCCGATATCACTGCAAACGAATTAAAATCCATAATTTCTCAACCGCCTGTGCCAGTGGAATCATCCGAATTAATATCTCATCTCCCCCCCCGCCTCCCAAAAAAAGAAAAAAGAATGGTAGCTGCAGTCGCCATCATAGCAGCCTCAGCACACGACAAAAGACATCATCATTCATCGTAAGCAATCTGAATATCGAAACACGATCAAAATGGATGAAACGCACAGCTCACGGTGTGCACAGAGCACTTAACGCAGTAGCTCGGGCAGCAAGCCGGACTTGGAATATGAGCAACAGAGAATACGTTTCAGACACAGTCTTCAGAAGTTCCTGGCGTATACAAACCAACAAACATGTTGTAGTAGTATTTCCATCATGTAGAACATCAACAAACCAACAAACATGTTGTAGTAGGTATTTCCATCATGTAGAACATCAACAAACCAACAAACATGTTTTAGCAGGTATTTCCATCTCGTAAAACATCAACAAACCAACAAACATGTTTTAGCTGATATTTCCATCTCGTAGAACATCAACAAACCAACAAACATGTTTTAGCAGGTATTTCCATCTCGTAGAACATCAACAAACCAACAAACATGTTTTAGCAGGTATTTCCATCTCGTAGAACATCAACAAACCAACAAACATGTTTTAGCAGGTATTTCCATCTCGTAGAACAGCAATATGTTTTCTATAATAAAGCCTCAACCTTTCTTGTTTCGACAGAGCAATACTACGGGGGAATGTGAATGCAAGTGTGGGTAAACCTATATGTAACTGCTTGATGCCATGTACCCAGGCTATCTATCGAGCTGCAGTTACTACTTCTCCGTTTGAACAAACAACGTATTTTCAAGACCTGCTTCGTAAAAGGTAGGATATAGCGTGATGTTTATTTGTCTTTCTGTCATTGAACTATATATATACCATAGGCAAAATACAAGGAAAGAGAGATCGCAGGTGACAAAGGGAGAAATACTAGATAGCTTGGTGTTATGGCACTTGATGATGATGATGAAGATGATGATGATGATGATGATAACGATGGTTATGATGATGATGATTATTATTATTATGAAGACGATGATGCTGATGACGATGATAATGACGATTGTTATTATGATTATGATGACGGTGATGATGATGATGATGATGAAGATGATGATGATGATAACGAGTGTGTTAATAACGATTACGATGATGCTGACGATGATGACGTCGACGCCGATGACGACGACGACGACGATTATCATGACCATGTTTATTTATGTTGTTGCTACAAAAACGCTAAATTCGTAAATACACTGATAAACCTGTGCTTAACGCTTTTTCCCACTTGATATTTCCTGTACAGGGTAGACCCTTAAGCCAAACTCTGGCTTACATTCACATCTTTTACTCCGATCCTGTTGTTTCCGAATGAGACAAGTGGCTGTGTATTCAATGGAGGGCTTACTGGGTAAGTGGGTGTCCTTATTTCAGTTCTACAGCATAACATCATGGAGCAGCTAGGATAAAATCACTTGGCAAACGAAGAAGAGACAGACAATTAGGGGACATGGCGAACAATCGTACATGATGGAATGATAGAGGTTGACGTTTACTGGCGCGAGTTTTCAAGATCGTTCCAGGCAGGATTGAGTGGAGATCTCTTGTATGTGCTCTATGTTGGAGTTCAAATGATTCAGAAGAAGAAGAATTAATGAAGAAGTAAGAAGAAAGAGAGAGAAGAAGAAGAATTAATGAAGAAGTAAGAAGAAAGAGAGAGAAGAAGAAGAATTAATGAAGAAGTAAGAAGAAAGAGAGAGAAGAAGAAGAATTAATGAAGAAGTAAGAAGAAAGAGAGAGAAGAAGAAGAATTAATGAAGAAGTAAGAAGAAAGAGAGAGAAGAAGAAGAATTAATGAAGAAGTAAGAAGAAAGAGAGAAGAAGAAGAATTAATGAAGAAGTAAAAGAAGAAGAAAGCAGAAGAAGAATTAATGAAGAGGTAATAAGAAGAAAGTAGAAAAAGAAGAAGAATTAATGAAGAAGTAAGAAGAAGAAAGTAGAAAAAGAAGAAGAATTAATGAAGAAGTAAGAAGAAAAAGAAAAAGAATAAGAAGTAATGAAGAAGTAATAAGAAGAAGAAAGCAGAAGAAGAATCAGAATTAATGAAGAAGTAAGAAGAAGAAGCGTGCCGCGATAGCTCAGTGGTTAGTGAACTGGAATACAAAGGATGAGAGGTAGGGTTCGATCCCAACCGACCGCCCTCCAGTTCACCCAGCCTTTAATGGGTACCGGATTTTTTTCTGGGAAAGTAAAGTGGCACGGCGTAATACCGACCACATTACCCTAAAAGTCATGTGCCGAAGGTCTGTAAAATGTATGGTCACTAACACCATATTCCATACATGCCACTTGGTGTGGCGGGGATTACTTTAGTTTTTTTTTTTTTTTTTACTTTTATTTAAGAAGAAGAAGAAAAAGTAGAAGAAGAAGAAGAAGGAGAAAAAGAAAGTAGAAGCAGAAAGGAGAAGAGGAAGAATAAAGACGAAGAAGAAGAATAAAGATGAGGAAGAATAAAGATGAAGAAGAATAAAGACGAAGAAGAATAAAGACGAAGAAGAATAAAGACGAAGAAGAATAAAGACGAAGAAGAATAAAAGATGAAGAAGAATAAAGACGAAGAAGAATAAAGATGAAGAAGAATAAAGACGAAGAAGAATAAAGATGAAGAAGAATAAAGACGAAGAAGAATAAAGACGAAGTAGAAGAATAAGGTGAAGCAGAAGAGGAAGGAAGATGAATTAGCTCAATCTTGTTTTTCTTGACCTTGATTTTTATTTGTCATTCTTTTTGTTGACACGCGACCCATTCAATTACAGACTAATGTGTTCTAGGTTACATCATTCATTGTTTCATTGCGTGCTGTATCATCATCAAAGGTTGTCTACAACAGAGCGTCATTTCTCTTGCCTTGATGGTGCATGATGTCACAGGTTCAGCGAATTAATTCAGAGGAAGAGGTATGTTTACAGCACTCAGAAAAAATGACATATAATCAAAAAAAAAAAAAAAAACAAAGAACAATATATGGACCGATGCCGGATCGAACCCGTATTCAGTGGCTTCGGTCCATATATTGTTCTTTGTTTATTTTCTGTTGTTGATTAATTTGTCGTTTTTTTTTTTTGCGAGAGCTTTAAACATACCTCTTCCTCTGAATTTTGGTCATTGGTTCACCTGTCCATCACTTAATTTCATAAGACCACTTTAGTCTTGGTCTGCTTCTGCCTCGTCCACCTTGTACATTCCCCTTCAAGATGACTTCTACTAAGGTATTGTGTCTCTTCACATGTCCCAAAAAGATTATATTTTTTTAATTGTGTTAAGTAATTTTTTTTCCATTTTCACGTGATTCAAAACTTCACTGTTTATCTTCTTTTCTGTGAACCCAATTCACCCCATTTTTCTAAGAATTCATATTTCAATGAGCAGGCAATGATTTTAAATATTTGAGAACTTTGTTAACCTCCGACACAATATGTACAAAACAGGTGAGATGTAGAATGGATCAGGCAAAAGCAACTTTCCAAAAAATTAGGACGATACTATGCAATCCATTTTTGACAATATAAGCAAGAAAAATAGTTCTTAAATATTATGTAGAGTCAGTCTTAACATATGGATGTGAATCATGGACAATAGGACTACAAACAAGAAAATCACTGGAGTCTGTAGAAATGTGGTTTTACAGAAGAATGTTGAGAATACCGCGGAAAGCTAAGAAGGGTAATGAAAACGTTATAAAAGTGGTGAAAGCAAAAAGAGAGCTAATTTCCAATATTAGGAAGAAACAATCATCATTTTTTGGCCATGTAATGAGAAGAGAACAACTGCAATATATTGTAACAACTGGAAAAATTGAAGGACGAAGAGATAGAGGGAAGCAAAGAAAAAAAATACCAGAAAGCTTAAGAGAATGTCTTGGCAGAAGGTCAACAACAGAAATGATAAATAACTGTCGAGATCGAAAAATGTGGAGAGACATGATCACCTACGCCAGCAGGCCCGGTACTTGATGATGATGATATTTCGAAGACTTGGATTCCGTGCTCTCTTTTCTTATTTCGTGTCCATAATACGGCACCATACAAGAATATTGAGCTGATATAACATTTTATTATTCGTAGTTATAGGGATATTATTTGCTCTGGTGTGAATATAATTTTCATTTTGCTAAAATTGCTTTCTACCATTCTAATTATGTATTTCTATCACTTGTTACAGCACCTCTAATATAGTTATATACGTGAACTAATCCTAGGTTCTTTCCATCTACTTCGATATCAACTTGTAGGTTTTTCAATTTATTTCTCATATGTTCTATACGGGGGACTGGTTGGTCTCAAGGCAAGACACCGGCCTTGAGACAGAGAAATTTTGAGTTCAAATCCTGCTGAACCAGTTGGGATTTTATTTACAATTTCTCTCTGTGGTAACTATCCTTGGTCTCAGCAGCGAGGCCCGGCTTGAAACGTCAACTACTCATCGACGAAAAAAATATGAGTACCGACGACGACGCAGTTATCTGCCTGTATGGCGAGGGAAACCAGTTATAAGCTGGCGAACACAAATTTTAAAAAATAAATAAATAAATAAATAAAGTTATTTACGTGTTCTATATCTAGTTTTTTTTCATCTACTTCGATATCAACTTGTAGGGCTTTCATTTTATCTCTCTATGCCTTTTTTTGTTTTTCGTTCGCCAATTTTGACCTCTGACGAAGTCCCTAGAGACTTGGAACTGAATTGTGCGTGTTAAGCCATTTGTTCGTCAGCCGTGTGCTCAGGCAGATAACTCCGTCTTCGGAGGCACTCATATTTTTTTCCATCCATGAGTAATTAATGTTTCAAGCCGAGAAACCAAGAGAAGCGTCAAGCTTATTGAAATGAACTCAACACCTATGAGTCTGTCATAATTACGGTGATGCTAATTTTCTTCTATTTTGTAATAAACCATCAATACACATTGACGTTTTCTTATTACTTTCTAACAGGAAGCATCGGTGGCCAGATTGGACTTTTCATGGGATTCAGTTTGGTCTCTGTGGCTGAAATGTTGGAACTGATTTTCCTCCTGGTCACTAGGGGAAGGAACTTGGACGAGAGAGTGAAGAGACACAAGAACTCTCAAGCCGCGGCCCAAGCAGCTCTGCAGGCATAACGCTCCGAGGAAAATATTCCAGAATATTCTATAGCTAATTTTACCACTTTCTTAGCCCAGGAGTTTTAGTTAATGCATATACAACGTAAAGCGCTATTTTTGTTAAAATGAGTGAGTTATTTTTATTCTTGTCATTCTAAATATGTTTGAATCTTGTCTACGATTCTACTTAAACCGATTGAAAAGTATTTGAATCGTAGATATTTTTTACAGAATAACGTTAAGAATCGCGTGGATTGTTACAAAAACGGAATATGAATACGCTGAGGGGAGATAAGACGCCAGGCTGATTATCTCTTTCAGTACGGACGCTTTTTATCAATGCATCGGAAGGGATTTCAGAGAGAAAACATGTCATGGTTTTAAAAGACAACCACATATTTATATTCATCATCATCATCAAGTACTAAGCCTGCTGGCTTAGGCGATCATGTCTCTCCACAACTTTCGATCTCGACAGTTATTTATAATTTCTGTTGTTGACCTTCTGCAAGTCACTCTCTTAAGCTGTCTGGTATCTTTTCTCTTTGCTTCCCTCCATCTCTTCGTCCCTCAGTTTTCCCAGTTGTTACAATATATTCCAGCTGTTCTCTTCTCATTACAAGTAAAAAAAATGGGTGATTGTTTCTTCCTAATATTGGAAATTAGCTCTCTTTTTGCTTGGCCTCTTTCAGAACGTTTTCATTACTCTTCTTAGCTGTCCATGGTATGCAAAATTATAGTAATCCAAATTAAGACTTTAAAATTTCACCCCGAAAAAGTAGTGTCTTACCGTAAAACTTAATTTTAAAATGTGTAATTAAAGTTCAAAATCAAAACAGTGAAAAGACAAAGATGCGTATGATCCGCTTGTTGTTCATAAAACACATCGACTAGATCTGCAAACTGGCAAATCAATTTGAAACGACCACACGAGCGAAATCAAGGAGCTTTTTCTCGTAGACAACCAAGCACTGATACACGTGGAAATAGAAGACATGCATGTACAGCTAGAGTGGTTAGTGAACTGGACTACAAAGGACAAGAGGTAGGGTTCGATCTCATCCGACGGCTTCAGGTTTCACCCAACCTTTCAATGGGTACCGGATTTATTTTATGGGAAAGTAAAGCGGCACGGGCGTAATACCGACCATATTACCTCAAAAATCATGTACTGAAGGTCTGTAAAATTTATGGTCACTAACACCATATTCCCTATACGCCACTTGGCGTGACAGGGGCTGTTTACTTTTTTACTTATGTACAACTAGACAGATTCAATAGAGTCGGGAAACAACATAATGTAAAAATCACATAAACAAGACAGGTGTAATGACGATATCGAAGGAAACACCAACATAAAAGGTAGATGGAAAGATCCTAAAACAAGGGAAGGAATTCAAATATTTAGGCATCACCCTGATATCTAACAACATGGAAGCAACAGAAATAGACTCAAGATGTAACAAAGTTTGTCAAGTTATTGGACAGATCTCACCACTACTGTCCAACACAGAAGTAACGTTAGAAGCGAGGCGAGCCATTTATAAGTCTATCTTTATTCCAATGTTGTGCTACCAGTGCCAGACATGGACATTAGACTCAAGATGTAACAAAGTTTGTCAAGTTATTGGACAGATCTCACCACTACTGTCCAACACAGAAGTAACGTTAGAAGCGAGGCGAGCCATTTATAAGTCTATCTTTATTCCAATGTTGTGCTACCAGTGCCAGACATAGACATTAGACTCAATAACAATTAGAAAAATAACCATCACATAAATGAAGTGTGTCAGACGCACGACAGGAAACAGCTGGAGAAATAAGATCAGAAATGAAGAATTTCGAAAAAGATTAGGAACGGAACCACCTATTTCAAACAAAACAACAACAGATCAAAGGTTCGGACTTGTAGAGAGACATAAAGAACTAAATCTAACACAACGAGTTATCAACAAACGATAAGAGAACATCAGACCAAGAGGCCGACCAAGAAAATGGTGGATAAACGGAATATTAGAAGCACTCGAAGGTATAACTGAGGTTGAGGCCAGTACATCCCCTCGATGCCGAAAGGCAAATGAGGAACGAAAGAAAGAAAGAGAATTAATTTTAAAGTTTCGCTGAGTACAATTTAGCGACATGAAAGTATGTCGAGGAGGGCATGGTACGACATATGTTGGACATCGTTGGACACTATCTTCAATAGCATATAAGTTTTCCTTATAAGACCACACATATTTTCCTCTAAATAAGAACTGTAACTCCGTAAATGGTCAGTGAACATAATATAAGTTGGATTGTCTCCCCTGCTTTGAATGAATTTGTTTCATTTCAGTGGAAGGTAGTTCTTCGAGAGAACCTAGCATCGAACTACGTTCAAACTGCACTTGCGAATCGCAGTGAAAATCTCATATGTAGCCAGCCTGTGTGCCTTGTCCTGTCTTTAGCTGAGTGGCAGTGTTCTCTAGCGTTTGGCTTTTCGTGGCAAGGTGCTGTGCCACTGAGTACGGTTCGATCCTGCTTTGGTCCATATTTTTTTCAGTTGTTGATTATTTGTCAATTTTTCCGATTGCTGTAAAATTACATCTTCCTCTGAATTGATTCGCTGATTATCGCCTCGGAAGTTTCCCTCTATAATAATATTCATTTATTATTATTTGTCTCCTGTCTAGAGGTACTGCAATACTAGGTCTTCTATGAAAATGGCACGTGTGTCAAGCCATCTCTTGCGTTCCGCAAGTGTGTTTATTTATCCGTGATTTTTTCCCCTCAATTTTTTTTGCCTATATATATATATATATAATCACGATTTAAAAATTATCACCCAAAAAGTTTGTGTATAAACAAAACCTAAGAAGGTTGCAGTATCGACGATTGAAGTGAAAAAATGAAGTTCTCGTGAAACATGGAAGTGGTACATGTGTGGCTGATCTGGAAAAGATGGACAGTAAACGAAAAATCCTTACCCAATAAAAGACAGAGAGACAGAGAGAGATTAAGACTGAGAGAGTGAGACATAGAGAGAGAGATAGACAGAGACACAAAGAGAGACAGCGACACATAGAGAGACAGAGAAAGACTAAGACTGAGAGAGTGAGACATAGAGAGAGATATGGACAGAGACAAAGAGATACAAAGAGAGACAGAGAAAAACAGCGACACAGAGAGAGACACAGAGAGACTGAGAAAGACTAAGACTGAGAGATTGAGACATAGAGAGAGATATAGACAGAGACAAAGAGGGACAGAGAAAGACAGCGACACAGAGAGAGATACAGAGAGACTGAGAAAGACAGCGACACAGAGAGAGACACAGAGAGACAGAAAGACAGCGACACAGAGAGAGATACAGAGAGACAAAAAGACAGCGACACGGAGAGAGACACAGAGAAAGACAGCGACATAGAGAGAGAGAGAGAGAGAGAGACAAAGAAAGACAGCGACACAGAGAAAGATACAGAGAGAAACAGATTCGTTGCTGTAGCCATGCAACGTGTTAACACGCGTAAACGTTATTTGACTCCTAGTGTGTGGCGGTTCGTAATGGCTTCCTTGACATGCGTAGCTTTTACTGGAGAGGTTGGGGTTCGTCTTGTCCAAGATTATTGTTGAAAAACGGTGTGCCTTGTCCTGTCTAGAGGTACTGCAATACTAGGTCTTCTACATCAGTAAGAGCCACCACAACAGGAAAGACGGCCATCCTAACTTCTGTTAGCCAGCCTGTATTGACGCATGCTGTTACTAGGAAAGACCTACTAGGGGTCAAGGCTACGTCTTGGTCAGCTAATGGTGCCGCTCATTCGGGCGCTTGAATTCTTTCCCATCCACCGAGACATAGAGAAGTACAATTATTTGATGTTTTTTTTTTTCTTTCTAATGTTTACGTATAGATTTATGTTTTACAACCAAGAAATTCGTCAACCATTGGTTCGGGCGGACATAATCAATACCCTCCGAGACGTGGCAAGGGCACAGGACTTCGACAACCCCGAGTCCACGTCACTCCTTCGGATGAAACAGATGGGCGATAAGATGGGCACAGCCTGGAAAGAGAGACTTATTGCGCGTATAAGAAGACTTATCAACCAACAGTAAAATGGAGACGTCAATGGCTGGACACTGCAGGATTTGCTGAGGAGGGAATCTGAGCACATATGGACATGTTCGGAGTGCAGTGATGATGACCCTCAAATAACTCAATAACAACTAAGAGAAAAGTAAAACGCAGGGAATAATTGATTGATGTAGCCTCCGTCAGTCATAGTTGACTTTAGTAGCATCCGTCAGTTATGGTTGACTTTAGTAGAATCCGTCAGTCATAGTTGACTTTAGTAGCCTCCGTCAGTCATAGTTGACTTTAGTAGCTTCCGTCAGTCATAGTTGACTTTAGTAGCCTCCGTCAGTCATAGTTGACTTTAGTAGCCTCCGTCTGTCATAGTTGACTTAGTAGCCTCCGTCAGTCATAGTTGACTTTAGTAGCCACCGTCAGTCATAGTTGACTTTAGTAGCCTTCGTCAGTCATAATTGACATTAGTAGCCTCCGTCAGTCATAGTTGACTTTAGTAGCCACCGTCAGTCATAGTTGACTTTAGTAGCCTTCGTCAGTCATAATTGACATTAGTAGCCTCCGTCAGTCATAGTTGACTTTAGTAGCCACCGTCTGTCATAGTTGACTTTAGTAACCACCATCAGTCATAGTTGACTTTAGTAGCCTCCATCAGTCCTAGTTGACTTTAGTGGCTTCCGTCAGTCATAGTTGACTTTAGTAGCCTCCGTCAGTCATAGTTGACTATAGTAGCCACCGTCTGTCATAGTTGACTTTAGTAACCACCATCAGTCATAGTTGACTTTAGTAGCCTCCATCAGTCCTAGTTGACTTTAGTGGCTTCCGTCAGTCATAGTTGACTTTAGTAGCCTCCGTCAGTCATAGTTGACTATAGTAGCCACCATCAGTCATAGTTGACTTTAGTAGCCTCCGTCAGTCATAGTTGACTTTAGTAGCCTCCGTCAGTCATAGTTAACTATAGTAACCTCCGTCACTCATAGTTCACTTTAGTAGCCCCCATCAGTCATAGTTGACTATAGTAGCCTCCGTCAGTCATAGTTGACTTTAGTAGCCTCCGTCAGTCATAGTTGACTTTAGTAGCCTCCGTCAGTCAAGTTGACTTTAGTAGCCTCCGTCTGTCATAGTTGACTTTAGTAGCCTCCATCAGTCATAGTTGACATTAGTAGCCTCCATCAGTCATAGTTGACTTAGTAGCCTCCATCAGTCATAGTTGACTTTAGTAACCTCCGTCAGTCATAGTTGACTTTAGTAGCCTCCATCAGTCATAGTTGACTTTAGTAGCCCCCATCAGTCATAGTTAACTTTAGTAGCCTCCATCAGTGATAGTTGACTTTAGTAGCCTCCATCAGTCATAGTTGACTTTAGTAGCCTCCATCAGTCATAGTTGACTATAGCAGCCTCCGCTAGTCATAGTTAACTTTAGTAGCCTCCGCCAGTCATAGTTGACTTTAGTAGCCTCCATCAGTCATAGTTGACTTTAGTAGCCTCCATCAGTCATAGTTGACTTTAGTAGCCTCCGTCAGTCATAGTTGACTTTAGTAGCCACCGTCAGTCATAGTTGACTATAGTAGCCTCCATCAGTCATAGTTGACTTTAGTAGTCTCGGTCAGTCATAATTGACTTTAGTAGCCTCCATCAGTCATAGTTGATTATGGATTTTTCAGCGCCTCTAGAAATGTTTTTTTTTTCTTTCGCCATGTATTCTCCTTTTCTATGAATCTGTCTGCTTCTTGTTTGAGGTGAACCTTTAGAGTGTGTTTCCAGAGATTGCGGTCTGCAGCTTTGTCTTCCCATGCTGCAGAATTTATGTTCAGAGTCTTCATGTCACGTTTGCACACATCTACAAATCGAAGTTTTGGGCGCCCCCTAGTTCTTTTCCCATCTGCTAGTTGCCCTTAACGCATATCTTTTGGTATACGACCGCCTTTCATACGGTGTACGTGTTCAAGCGTAACTTACGTTGTTTGAGCAGCGTGTTCAGCGTGAGCAGCGTTCCGGAGGCCTGTGCGAGACATAACCTCCCGTTTGTCACTTTATCCTTCCAGGTGATACCACGAATACGGGGCAGATATCGCAAATAGAATGTATTTAGCCTTCTCTCTTGCTTTGTATAAGTTGTCCATGATTCGCTGCTGCACAGAAGGATACTAATGATGCAGGCATTGTAAACGGCGGCCTTTATTTTAATTGTCAGTCTGCTGTTTTGATAAAAACGCCTAGAACGACTGGCAAAGGTGGTAGCAGCTTTACCCATGCGGGTGTCAATTTCTGTATCTAAAGATAGTTTGTAAACACATATACCTACACAATATAGATGTTGTTTATATGTGTTATTGTACAGTACCAATGAGTTCACACAGGACAGCTTCAAAATGTGCAGGTCTACTCTGGAGAAGTTAGTGATAAAAGCCATTGTTAGTGATAAAATCGATTTTTTTAGTTATAGCCCCATTGTTAGTGATAAAACCCATTGTTAGTGATAAAACCCATTGTTAGTGATAAAACCCCATTGCTAGTGATAAAACCCATTGTTAGTGGTAAAACCCCATTGCTAGTGATAAAACCCAATGTTAGTGACAAAATCCCATTGATAGTGATAAAACCCCATTGCTAGTGATAAAACCCAATGTTAGTGATAAAACCCCATTGTTAGTGATAAAACCCATTGTTAGTGATAAAACCCATTGTTAGTGATAGAACCCATTGTTAGTGATAAAACCCCATTGCTAGTGACAAACCCCATTGCTAGTGACAAACCCCATTGCTAGTGATAAAACCCAATGTTAGTGATAAAACCCCATTGTTAGTGATAAAACCCATTGTTAGTGTGATAAAACCCATTGTTAGTGATAAAACCCCATTGCTAGTGACAAAATCACTTTATTAGTGATAAAACCCATTGTTAGTGATAAAACCCCATTGCTAGTGATAAAACCCAATGTTAGTGATAAAACCCCATTGCTAGTGATTAAACCAATTGTTAGTGATAAAAACCATTGTTAGTGATAAAACCCATTGTTAGTGATAAAACCCAATACTAGTGATAAAACTCATTGTTAGTGATAAAACCCCATTGCTAGTGACAAAACCACATTGTTAGTGATAAAACCCATTGTTAGTGATAAAACCCCATTGCTAGTGATAAAACCCAATGTTAGTGATAAAACCCCATTGCTAGTGATTAAACCAATTGTTAGTGATAAAAACCATTGTTAGTGATAAAACCCATTGTTAGTGATAAAACCCATTGTTAGTGATACAACCCAATGTTAGTGATAAAATCCCATTGCTAGTCATAAAACCCATTGTTAGTGATAAAAACCATTGTTAGTGATAAAACCCATTGTTATTGATAAAACCCATTGTTAGTGATACAACCATAATTATTTATAAACCCCATTGTTAGTGATAAAACCCATTGCTAGTGATAAAACCCATTGTTAGTGATAAACCCATTGTTAGTGATAAAACCCATTGCTAGTGATAAAACCCATTGCTATTGTCGTTTCAAAATATTTTGAAGGTGTTTAAAATTCCATATCTCTGCAACCGATTGATTGATAATGCTGAAATTTTGCATATGGTCTTGTGATTTTTTGGTCCCAAGAAGTACATTCATTTCCTCACCAACAAACGTATAGTTTTAAATATTCTTTATTTGAAGTATACAAATTTAAGGCATTTTGGTCAAACCATATATTTGGAGGAATTACCGCTTCATATGAGTGAGCACCCACGGACTTGTCATCTTGAACGTAATGCGCGCCAATTTCCCTGTTTTAAGCACTAAAAAACACATAAAACGCGTCATAGTTATAATTTTATATCCGGTGCATCCCATTTCCTGTCGTTTTGTTGTGATTTATGTGCAACGGCGTATCCTAATTATTGGGTAATTTCGTTAATTTGTGATCTGTTAGTCAATGGGTATAAAAGTAAAGTTCCTTACATTGCAATCAGTGGCAATAAAGGTGTATAAATATTTTTGCATAGAAGCTAAGCGTGGAAAACTGTATCGAAGCATCTCAAAGCCAGAAAAGAGAACTATTCACGCATTGGGTATAAGCAAACGCTTTTTCAAACACGTGCTTAAAGCTAACGGAGTGTCCAGTTCAATCAAGACTAGGACGCTAGGAAGAAAGAAAGTACAGTAAAGTCTCGATTATGCGGTACTCAATAATCCGGAATTCTCAATTTAACGGACTTTTTTTTTTTTTTAATTATTATAGGGAGAAAGCTTGAATCATGTTTTGTTCAGTTAAATTAAATGCCTTTATCCGGAAATCGAAAACGCTACAACACGGTTTGTGCGCTGCGCTTACTTCTACAGGCTCTATCATTACACAATATTGCGTTTACAATAGTGTATTTACAGTAATATACTTCAAATAGGAGCGAACATATTTTATTCAATCCAGACATTGTGTCTCCAAATATTATAAGTAAAAGCGACAGACAGTCTATATCTTCACTTTTTCCCCCGACTAAATGTTTTTGTCGGGAAATCTTAGTCGTGCCAAAAACACTTATCTACATGATTTTACAAATGTGCTTAATTTTCTCATAGCCTGCTTTAGATCTAAAGTTGGTCATGAATTTGTCAAAAATATGGCGTTTGACAGTCTGACCGAACATTAGAAGCAGACGTATTGTTTGTGAAAATTGAAGAGCCCATAACTTTGATGATTATAAATCAAAGGTTGAGCAGCCGGCGTGCAGTGACATAGAGATGGTGAGAAGAAAGGGGGAGGGGTTCAAAAATTACCGACTGGAAATTCAAAAAGAGTAAGATACAGAGTTTGACGTTAGTTTGTCTCAGACATTTGTGCAAGCTGAAATTCGTTCCATCAGTATAAATTATACATGATATGCTATAAACGCATGTGTGCATACTTTTTAACGGAATACATTTTTGTGTTAAATAATGGCCTCTGCGAGTGCAAACCACACCTCAATTTCCCGCAAAGGTAAACGCAAGCGAACTGTATTGACACTGAACCAGAAGATTGAAATCGCTAGTAGACTTGAAAAAGGCGTTAATCGCAACGTTTTGATGACTGAATTTGGCATAGCCTCTTCAACATTATATGACATACGAAATCAAAAAGATGAGTTGTTTAAGTTTGCGTCGGAGTCTGAAAGCAGCAACAATATACACCAGAGACGAAGTATGAAACGGCCAAAATTTGAAAAACTCGACGACGTCCTTTATGTGTGGTTTTTAGAAAGAAGAAGAAAAGGAATGCCAATATCAGGACCCATGTTGATAGAGAAAGCTAGTGAATGTCACACGAATTTAAATATTTCTGAGCATTGCAATTTTTCAATCATGTTTTTTCATAAATTTTGAGTTTGGTTTTCTTACTCTCGATTATCCAGAAAAATTCAATTATCCAGAATGGGTTCTTCCCGAGCATTCCGGATAATCGAGACTTTACTGTAGTAGATAGTTTTGACAAGGAAGTGATTAGAAGAGCAATTTGTAAAATGTTCGATTCCAAAGAAACTGTGACTTTAAGAAAACTGAAAATTCGACTGAGAGCAGAAAATGACATTGTTGTGTCGAAAACAACATTATGGAGAACTGTTAGAAGCATCGGTTTTACGTTTAGAAAGTACGATAGTGGTAGAAATGTCATCTGCGAGAAGCCGCACTTAGTTTCTATGAGGAGTAAATATTTACGTGAAGTACGGGAAATGCGTAACCAAGGTTATGATATTGTATTTCTAGATGAATCTTGGATAAATTCTCACCACACAAGTGCAAAGGAATGGCAGTTATCAGATGGAAGTATTAAAAGATGTGTACCCACTGGAAAAGGACAGCGTATTATAATGGCACATGCAGGCAGCCGAAAAGAAGGGTTGGTGAAAAATGCAGAACTTACATTCACCTCTAATTATACTGACAACAGGGACTATCACACCGAGATGAATGGCCATATATTTAGAGAGTGGATTGAAAATACTCTTCTTCCAATTCTAGACAGACCATCCTGTCTGATAATGGACAACGCGTCGTACCACAACGCTGTGGCAGAAGAAGACAAAATTCCTACATCTACCAGTACAAAAGATGTTATAAAGATCTGGCTAAGAAAGGAAGGAATTCCATTTAACGAGGGATTTTTGAAACCTGAATTACTGTCACTTGTTAAGAAATCGCAAAAGACCAAAGTATTCCAAATAGACAAAATCATTCAACAGCATGGTCATACGTGCTTGAGACTGCCCCCTTATCATCCACAATTAAACCCCATTGAACTCGTTTGGGCAAAAATTAAAGGGCAGGTGGCAGCTGAGAATACAAGTTTTAAAACTATGCGATATAAAAGGACTGACATATGCTGCTCTATCACAGATTGACAAAGATTTTTGGTGCAAATGTGAAGATCATGTCTTAAAAGAAGAAAATGACTATTGGAAAAAAGATGGACTATCGTTCGTTCAGCCCAGATTAGTAATCAATATGTTAGACTCCTCTGATTCAGAATAAATGAAATAATAATGGACGTTTTTATATGTCCGCATGATCAATCTTTAGCTAAAGTTGATAACGTTTTGAAAATGTAAAGATTCTTGATATGTGTACTGCAGGCATGCAAAGAAACTAAATCACTTTCATATGTCTTGTTTACGTAAAATAATGAAAGTCACATGGAAAGACATAAAACGAACAATGTAGCTCTTTACAGTGAAGAGGATCCCGTGCTTACATCGGACTCTTTAGTCACATGCTTACCCATAAACAATAACTTTGCTTGATATGTCATGCTCGTTATCGCTCGCAACGGATAATTAATTTTTTTAAATGTATTCTTTGTTGTATATTGTTTAAATAGTTTTCATTAATGGAACTGTTTATACGCTGATTTGTTTTAGACCGTCTGTAAAGGCTATAACATTGACATTCTCATAGTATTTTAAAGAAAGTAAACAATAGAAAGTAAACAGTTGATAAACGCCTCCAACTTTCAAGTTGTGTAGAGACGCCTATGTCGAGAAGCTGATTTCCATTAATGTACGGTAAATTATTTTCTCCAGGAGCAAAAAGATATGTAAATTCACTAAGATCAAAGGAAAGTGCTGCTTCATGATGAAGCATACTTCCTACATCATTAAATTTTGTGAAATCGGTGGGACCTTGGAAAAACAAGGCCAGATGCAAAAAATCAAGTTTGTAAGTGCAGGGAAAGAGGAGATATTTCATGTTAATCGTGAACATTTAGATTTGAAACGACCAATAGTGATAAAACCCATTGTTAGTGATAAAACCCATTAAAGAAATGTCTAGTTCAGTGCGAGCGTATCGTCTTGGATATGTTGTGTGTGCTATTTGCCATATTTTTTCAACGGAATGTCAATATTCATTTTCAATTCTTGGGGTTGCACATTTGTAGAATGAAGTATATTTTTGTGTGTGAATCATGTACGGACAAATAAATGACGTACTGACAAATAAATCATGTCCGGACAAGTAAATCATGAACGGACAAATAAATCATGTACGGACAAGTAAATCATGAACGGACAAATAAATCATGCACGCACAAATAAATCATGTCCGGACAAGTAAATCATGAACGGACAAATAAATCATGTGCGGACAAGTAAATCATGAACGGACAAATAAATCATGCAGGGACAAATAAATCATGTACGGACAAATAAATCATGTACTGACAAAACAATTGTGTACGGACACATAAATTATGTGCGGACAAATAAATCATATACGGACACATAAATCATGTCCGGACAAGTAAGTCATGTACGGACAAATAAATCATGTTGAAGCAAATAAATCATGTACGGACAAATAGATCATATCCGGACAGATAAATCATGTACGGACAAATAAATCATGTACTGACAAAACAATTATGTACGGACAAATAAATGATGTACGGACAAGTAAATCATGTACGGACAAGTAAATCATGAACGGACAAATAAATCATGTAGGGACAAATAAATCATGTACGGATAAATAGATCATGTACTGACAAAACAATTATGTACGGACAAATAAATGATGTACGAATAATTAAATGATATACGGAGAAATACATTATGTACACTGTTTATGTATATAATCCTGAAAGCATATACAGTGTTCAAATTTGATGACGTAGATGTTGCGCACTGATTTGACTGCACGAACTTCCTGCTTCGTTCCCCTGTGGAGTCTTTTCTTGATTGTCTGATTCTGATCAAATTGATTGTCTGCTTCATTTAGGTTCGGGTGCTGAACTAAACACTGGATGTGTCAAAGTGTGGCTAAGTACCTCAATGTAGAAGTACAGTAACAATGTAGATGTCAAAGTGTGGCTAAGTACTGCAATGCAGAAGTATAGTAACAATGTAGATGTCAAAGTGTGGCTAAGTACCTCAATGCAGAAGTATAGTAACAATGTAGATGTCAAAGTGTGGCTAAGTACCTCAATGCAGAAGTATAGTAACAATGTAGATGTCAAAGTGTGGCTAAGTACCTCAATGCAGAAGTATAGTAACAATGTAGATGTCAAAGTGTGGCTAAGTACCTCAATGCAGAAGTATAGTAACAATGTAGATGTCAAAGTGTGGCTAAGTACTGCAATGTAGAAGTACAGTAACAATGTAGATGTCAAAGTGTGGCTAAGTACTGCAATGTAGAAGTACAGTAACAATGTAGATGTCAAAGTGTGCCTAATTACTGCAATGTAGAAGTACAGTAACAATGTAGATGTCAAAGTGTGGCTAAGTACTGCAACGTAGAAGTACAGTAACAATGTAGATGTCAAAGTGTGGCTAAGTACTGCAATGTAGAAGTATAATAACACTGGACATGTCAAAGTGTGGCTATGTACTGCAGTATAGAAATACTTTCAGCTCTGCGGCTAAGTACTGAAAGTGAAGGAAAAAACTGTCCACTTCTGTGATTTTCTTTCTTTCTTTCGTTCTTCACTTCTCTTGTACACGTCCGGATGTCGAGGGAGACACAAAGTGCTCGTACTCACCAGTTTTTGGTGGCTTCACTCATGGTCACTTGATGCTGTTGTGAAGTTTCTTTGATGTTGTCCCT
Source organism: Megaustenia siamemsis (assembly GCA_032433765.1). Taxonomy (NCBI): domain Eukaryota; kingdom Metazoa; phylum Mollusca; class Gastropoda; order Stylommatophora; family Ariophantidae; genus Megaustenia; species Megaustenia siamemsis. Next base: position 43,246,955 of record JAVIAB010000046.1, read on the forward strand.
ACATCTTACTCTGTATCAGCCTTTTGCTCTTTTTCACTTCTCCTCTTTTAATATTTGCTTTGTATGGTAAGGAATCTTCTTAAATGTTATGTAGAGTCAGTGTTAATATGTGGATGTAAATCATGGACAATAGGACAACAAACAAGAAAATTACTTGGGTCTGTTAAAATGTGGTTTTACAGAAGAATGTTGAGAAAACCGTGGACAGCTAAGAAGAGTAATCAAAACGTTCTGAAAGAGGCCAAAGCAAAAAGAGAGCTAATTTCCAATATTAGGAAGAAACAATCATAATTTTATGGCCTTGTAATGAAGAGAAAACAAATTGAATATTTTGTAACAACTGGGAAAATTGAGGGACGAAGAAATAGAGGAAAGCAAAGAGAAAAGATACCAGACAGCTTAAGAGAATGGCTTGGCAGAAGGTCAACAACAGAAATGATAAACAACTGTCGAGATCGAAAAGTGTGGATAGACATGATCACCTACGCCATCAGGCCCGGTGCTTGATGATGATGATGATGATGGTGGTGGTGATGGTAAGGAATCACACGTAATTCTTTCTAGATGTGCAAGACAGTAAGTTTATTGTTTCTGTATGTAGTTTAGGATTGGCTTAATGCCTACTCATTCTCCTATTATTTCATTTCTGATTATGGCTTTTGTGGTTACTCCAACCGTTTTTCTCAGACATTTTTGTGGAGACAAACCTTTTGTGCTTAGACGTAAGTGCCAATGTTTGGCATTGGTAGCACAATGTTGGAATGAACAGTCTCGGTATAGGATGTTTTTTGGTGGTAGTAGGTATAGCTCTGTGTTGAAGTGACTAAGTACTGTACTGTGAAAGCACTTTTAATCTTTACGAATAAGCAGTGTAGTTTTTAATCATCTGCAACTTCTTTCACAAGCATTGTAGCTGGAAGTACTCAGTACTTATTACAGCTAAGCATTGTAATGTAAAATTACTTTACTTTCACTCGATCACTATATAAGCCTGAGTAAGAGAATTTACGGTGAGCTCACGGTGTATACACTTGCCGAAGAGCTGATTAACTCGGGGTTGGCCAGTCTATAACGCAGAAACGGGTTCTGGACCGTGCGACTGAGTGAGTGCACGTTATTCTAGACCATCCACAGCATCGACTTTCAACGACAAAATCAACAATGACGACAAGAAATATTGGAAACGTCAATCGCTGGACACTGCGGTGGTAACTCAATAAGAGAGTTCAGAGCAAATATTCCAAGGCGATTACTTACTTACTTCTACCTTTCAGCTCCCTGTGGAGCATAGGTCTTCAACAAACACTTTCCAAGTCGTTCTGTTTCTTGCCATTCTTTTAAGATCATTCCATGTCTTCCACGTAATCTTCATCTCTACCTCTATCTGTCTTCTCGAAGAATTTTTTGGTCTTCCTCTTTGTATCTTCCCCTGGGGATTCCAAAAAAGGGCCTGTTGTGTAATACTCTCAGTTGGCTTCCGCAATGTGTGTCCTATCCAGTGCCATCTTCTTCGCTGTATCTCTTTATCCACTGGTATTTGACTAATACATTTCCACAATTTTATGTCAGTGATTTTGTTCTGCCATTTCCATCCATTTATTCTGCGTAAGCATCCATTAATGAAAGTCTGTATCTTCATGATTGTCAATTTTGTTGTTCTCCATTTTTCACATCCATTAAAATAGGACTGACTTAACATTGGAGTTGAAAATTTTTCTTTTACTTGTCCATGTTTGTGAAGTTTTTTCGACTTATTTGTTTACAGTATGAGATAGCCAGTCCCATGCCCAACCCTCCTTTCTCGCCTCTTACGAACATGCCAGGTAGGGTACAGCGCCACTATTCTTTACTCCCCATTCTGGCCCTGGCAACGCACGGGCGACTAATGCGATTAGTGGACCTGTCACAGATCCTTTCTGGCATGACCACAAATTAGATTGCGCTGAACGTCGCAAAATTGCGATCCTTTTGGAACGAACAAGCATATGGGGGTATCAGAGATTGGGCAGCACAGAATAGACATACACCTCGCCCTGGGTTGTGTTATAGAAAGGTCATTACTTTATGCGTTCGATCTTTAGTGACATAAACATCGATTTACCTCTCAAGATTATACTATTAGCTTCATCATCATCATCATCATCATCATCATCATCATCATCATCATCATCATCATCATCATCATCATCGAGTGCCGTCTCCGCATCGAAGGTTGGATTCCATTCTGTCTCTTGCTTTGATGGTGCAGAGTGTCATAGGTTGACTTGCCCATTATTTGATGTTACTCGTCCATGTTAGTCTTGGTCCGCCTCTGCCTCTTTTACCTTGTATTTTCCCTTCCAATATTACTTTATTAGGCTGTTGTGTCTTTTAACATGCCCCAAACATTTCATTTGACTTGTTCTAATTGTGTTTAGTAGTTCTCTTTTCATTTTTATTTGTTTAAAGACTTCATTCATCGTTTGTTTTCTTTTCTTTCCATCCAACTCTACCTATTCTTCAATAAATCCACATTTCAAAGGCTTCCATTTTCTGTTCTGTGTTCATGTCTAATGTCCATGTTTCTGCACCATACATGAATATTGAGAAGATGGATTTTTACTATTATTATTTTTAGCCCTGGTGTTATTTGTTTTGTTGTTAGTATATTTTTAATAGCATTAAAATTGCTTTTTGCCATACTTATTCTTTTGTTTATTTCAGCTGTACATTTTCCATCACTTGTTATAGTACTATTAGCTTAAGCTTGGCTTTAACATTGAAGAACTTGAAATTATAACAAACTGAATATATTGGATCTGTAGTAACTAACAATGGTAATATGTCAAAAAGAGATCAAAAGATGATTAGCAATAGCAACACAAAAATTAAACACCATGAAGAACGTGTGGCATAATAAAAAGAGCAATGAAGACAAAATAACAGATTTAAACATAAGAAAAGAACAGGCTTATAAACACAATTCTACAAAGGAAGTTAAAATACTATGGCTAGATCAAAAGACACAATGAGCTGGATAGAACACAAATGGAAGGCACGATTCCTGAGCCACGAATCGGAGGCAGATCGAGGAGAAGGTCATTTCCAGATATGAAGGAGATCTTGAAAATGACAAAAGAAGAAGTGGGAGATCTGGCTATAGACAGAATTTTTTTTTTCAGTCTGGCTATTGTGAATGCAACTTTCTGTAGAAGATCTGGCTAGAGACAGAATTTTTTTTTCAGTCGGGCTATTGTGAATGCAACTTTCTGTAGAAGATCTGGCTAGAGACAGAATTTTTTTTTTCAGTCGGGCTATGGTGAATGCAACTTTCTGTAGGCGATCTGGCTAGAGACAGAAATTTTTTTTTTCAGTCGGGCTATGGTGAATGCAACGTTCTGTGGGAGATCTGGCTAGAGACAGAAATTTTTTTTTTCTGTCGGGCTATGGTGAATGCAACTTTCTGTAGGCGATCTGGCTAGAGACAGAAATTTTTTTTTTTTCAGTCGGGCTATGGTGAATGCAACGTTCTGTGGGAGATCTGGCTAGAGACAGAATTTTTTTTCAGTCGGGCTATGGTGAATGCAACGTTCTGTGGGAGATCTGGCTAGAGACATAATTTTTTTTTCAGGCGGGCTAATGTGAATGCAACGTTCTGTATGAGATCTGGCTAGAGACGGAGATTCTTTCATGCTTGACGTGATGAATGTCACTTTCTACACAGGAATGCGACCAGATGATGAAAGCACAGTTTTGTGAAAGAAAATATTGAACACATGTGATTAAACACTGTAATCTAAAAGTACGATTCAGTGCTGCACATGTACTGTAAGATAAATGTGTTTTCCACTTCTGTGATTAAATACTGTAATATGAAATTGCTTTTCTCTGATTAAACTAATCGCTATAAGTTGAAATTACTTCCCATTTCTGTTACTGTGTATAATGGGAGGGAATAGGCAAGTCATTGCTATGCTGCGGTAAAGCTGGTAGCAAGGAGCCAGTGGTGGGGAGTGTTAAACACTCCAAGGTATGATGACAGCTTTACAACGGAGGAATACAACACAATATTATTTAAGACGTTTCGGCCTGTGGTCTTCTTCAGAGTACAAGGACAACAAAAACAAACGGTGAAACACAATTATCTATAACGACATGATCAGAAGAATGGAGAGGTGGGCAGAAAAGAAGGAAGTAGGATGTAGAAAAATGAAAAAAGAAGAAAGCTACACGAGGTGAGGTGGGATGAGTGTGTAGATGTATAAATAAGAAAGAATAGGAGAATATATATACATATATATATATATAAATATATAAAATAGTGTCATATTGTGTTGTTTTCCTCCCTTGTAAAGCTGTCTTCATACCTTGGAGTGTTTAACACTCCCGACCACTGGCTCCTTACTCTGTATTATGATGAGGAGTAATGTTCACTTTTGCCAATTAATACTGTAAGGTGAAAGTACTTTGCACTTCTGTATCTAAGTATTTTAAAATAATAACAATTTGATCTTGTATGTAATATGTGCATATTGGCAAACTTTACTTCTCCAATGAATGAGAATAAACGATGTTTAGCATAAATTATGCTTCCTAGTCGTTATGATAATGTTGATTACTTGCTTGCTTACGTTCGCCAGATGACTAAAGGAATATACCTCTACAACGTCCGCCAGTAAAAGGACTTGAAGTTGGCGTGTCTGCATTGTGCTGTGGTTTACAGTGTAACTGTGGCATTCAACCTTTTGATCAAACACATCAAACTTCAGCACGACTTTTTTTGAGTACCGGGTTTTCTTCCCTCTTCGATCCCTACTCGCTTGACCAGATTAGAATAGGTTTGCTGCTACTAGAGGCACCACGGAGATGTGGAGAAGGGTCTGGATGGTTCTGGTTCACAGATCCTGGCGGAAGCCATCAGCTGTGGGTCGCTGACAACTTTCAGCTCTGGTGTTGTGATGTGCGCCTTCGCCACCTGTCAGTGCTATAATACGCCCTATGTCTTTTGACGTGTGCTGTGATATCTACGATAAGACTACCACTGTCCTTCTTTCTTTGGATATTCAATGAGATATTAATCCGGATGATTCCTCTGGCAGGGGCGATTGAGCAATTATGATCTCCATTTGTTTGCAGCGACACCGGACCTTTGAATAACCATAACCCTACCTCTTGTCCTTTGTAGTCCAGTTCACTAACCACTGAGCTATCGCGGCTCCCTACGTTACAAGTAACAGTCCATATTAAACATAAGTCTATATGGGCCACTGCAAGAATTACAAAAGACAGTAAAATGTATACAGGAAACGACATTGCAGATAAGGACAATGCTTCGGGCGAACGAAAGATAGAGTTCGTACTCAATAGTGTCGATTGCGTACGCAAGCTTTACATCTTTACAGAAGTCTCTACGGGCAGGATTTTGCTTAAATATCACTTTTTATCCTCCATCTTTCACACTGGCAGCCGTTTTGACAGGTGGCCTTCGCCATACAAGCAGACATTCTCCAACTCCGACTTACAGAGTCATGTTGGACATGTGATGAGAAGAGATAATAACCGAATAGCAAAGCAAGCCCTCATGTGGGAAACAACAGGTAAGAGAAAAAGTGGAAGACCCAGAGAGACACTGAGAAGAACATTGATGAGAGAGGTAAGAGCAGCGGGAATCGGCTCCCTCAATGAGATTGAGCTGCTTGCACAGAACAGATACAAATGGCGAGATTCAATAAAATATCTTTAAAAGAATTGAAAACTGCTAGAACAGAAATTCAGATGAAGGACTATCTTGGTCTATACCCTATGGGCCGGCTACGGCTCGAAAGGCCAATATATAAATAGATAGAGTTACTCATTTTCTTGCTAAGAATGTTGACTTTTGTGTAGATGAATCCCTTTCAAATGTGCCCGGACAGCCGCCATTTAACCCCTAATCTTTTCAACTTTAATATCTCTTTAACGTGTGCAGAGTGCGCATGTAACCTCCAGATTGTGTCTTTATCCGAAAGGTCTCAATATCGGATTTTATTACCCAGAGACAAGGGGATGGTACAGCCACGATGAGACTTCGGATTCGAAGTAAAAAGTTCCTATCGCTTATTATGGGATTCAAACCCGGGACCTTCATGTCAAGAGGCCTACGCCTTACTTCTAGACCACCTATCTCTCTAATCATAATGAAATGCATGATCAATGAAATCAATGAGATATGGAGTAATGAAAAGAATCCTTATAGATAATTCTAGTAAACGATCATCTATCTTTCATTCGGCAGAAATATTTAGTCTATATCAGCAATATATATACATATATATATATATATATTACAATACAATACGAGACGATTAGAGGCAACGGAGATGGGATTTCTCAGAAGAATGTTGAAAGTTCCCTGGACAACTAAAAAGACCAATGAGGAAGTTCTCAAAGAGGCCAACACAAAAAGGGAGTTCCTAAAAAACATCAGAAAGAAACCATCAACATTTTGCGGGCACATCATGAGAAGAGGAAAGTTTGAATACTTGGTTACAACTGGCAAAATAAAAGGAAAGAGAGATCGCGGACGGCAAAGAGGGAAAATACTGCACAGCTTGGTGTCATGGCATGGAAAACAGTCAACAACAAAACCTGATACGATGTACTGTAGATAGAAGATTGTGGAATGACATCGCCTACGCTAACCGGTATGGCACATGATGATGATGATGATGATGATGTACATGAAGAACGTGTGGCCTGCACCTGTACCTGAAATCCACTGTCCCGCTGCCTCAAAAGCCCACGTACGGTGTTCGAAACCCGCAGTAGACAGAAAGACATTTTTCTATCGGGGGTCAAATACAAATCCTGAGTCTCACACGTCGTGGCGACTGCTTTGACCAAGCGGCCTTTATCCCTCTGGTCCTGTCGTGAGCCCCCGACATACACCAGCAATGATCCCTAGCGTTTGGCTTTTTGTGACAAGGTAGTGCCACTAAGTACGGGTTCGATCCTGCTTCGGTCTATATATTGTTCTTTGTTGTTTTTTATTCTGTTGTTGATTATTTGTCATTTTATCAGAGTGCTGTAAACATACATCTTCCTCTGAATTGATTCGCTGATTATCGCCTCGGAAGTTTCCCTCTATAATAATATTCATTTATTATTATTTGTCTACTGTTGTAAATAAGATAGTTGGTCAACTATCTCGTCTCTTTTGTAAATATTAGTCTGTAGTTCTTGCAGAGGCCCGCGTAGTTTTATGTGTAGTGTTGTATCTATTAGCTAATGGGTTTGCCTCAGTCTACTAAATTCAGTACAGTCTTGAAGCATGTGTTCAGTAATCTGGGGCCCCTGTCCACATGTACACGTTCGCTAATCTTGGATTTTGTACACATGTAGCTGTGAGGTCGACTATGTCCTGTTCTGAGGAATATAATACCCTTTTTATCCCCGTCTATTTGCTTTATAGGGAGCCGCGATAGCTCAGTGGTTATTGAAGTGGACGAACAAAGGACAAGAGGTAGGATTCGATCCCAACCGACGACTTCCAGTTCACCCAGCCTTTAATGGGTACCGGATTTTTTTTCTGGGAAAGTAAAGCAGCACGGGCGTAATACCGACCACATTATCCCAAAAATCATGTGCTGAAGGTCTGTAAAATGTATGGTCACTTACACCATATTTCCTATACGCCACTTGGCGTGACGGGGGTACTTTACTTTACTTTACTTTACTTTACTTTACTTTACTTTACTTTACTTTACTTACACTCACATTATGGTAATGATCTTGATTTGGAGTTTGCGGTCTGCTGATTGATTTCATTCATCATCATCATCATCGTGTGCCGTCTCCACATCGAAGGTTGGCTAACATAAAGCGTCACTTTAATACAATTGCTGACCATAGCTTGGTTTTCAATGATATAAGATGAGGCTTTGATGTTTTCCTCGGTGGTTAACCTCCTGTGTATCACACACTTTTCGCTATCTGTTGACCATTTCGGAAACTTCCGCATCATCCACCGGTACAGACTTCGTATAGCTGGGGATGGGTATTACTGATAGTGGTGTTATTATCGAAAATACGTGTTTTGTTTAATCAGTGGAATAGTGAACACGTGGACTATCGATAATAGGTCAAGTACTATGAAGAATGAAGAATAAATAACTGCAGTGGGCGGTTGAACAATTATGGATTTTAATTCTTTTGCAGTGATACCGGGACCTTCCATAGATACCGGGACCTTCCATAGATGCCGGGACCTTCCATAGATACCCGGGCCTTCCTTAACTATAATCATTAAATACAACACCTTCCATATTTGATTATCTGGTGGGTATGTAAGTGGGTGGACATTATAGTGGAAGAAAGCAAAGATAACGGACTCAACCTTAATAGCAAAAAGACAGAGGTAATGGTAACAACAAAGAAAAAGACATCACCTCGGTGCAAAATAAAGACAAGTGGAACAACATTAAAACAGGTAAATGAATTTAACTATTTGGGAACTTTGTTAACCTTAGACGGAAGATGTACAAAAGAGGTGAGATGCAGAATGGCTCAGGCAAAATCAGCTTTCCAAAAAAAAATGAGGAATATACTATGCAATCCATTTTTGACAATAGAAGCAAGAAAAATAGTTCTTAACTGTTGCGTATTTTACAGAAGAATGTTGAAAATACCACGGACAGCTAAGAAGAGTAGTGAAAATGTTCTGAAAAAGGGCAAAGCAAAACTATAGCTAATTTTCAATATTAGGAAGAAGCAATCATCATTTTTTGGCTATGTAATGAGAAGAGAACAATTGGAATATATTGTAACAACTAGAAAAATTGAAGGACGAAGAGTTAGAGGGAAGCAAACAGAAAAAATACCAGACAGCTTAGGAGAATGGCTTGGCAGAAGGTCAACAACAGAAATGGTAAATAACTGTCCAGATCGAAAATTGTGGAGAGACATGATCACCTACCCCAGCAGGCGCGTTACCTGATGGTGATGATATAATTGGTGTGTCTGGTTCTTTGTTTGATGCATCTTCCTTTGCCTACTGAAGTCTACTTCTCTCGTATTCCAGTGAGATAGGATCCGCTGCAGGGCCACTCTGTGACTCATGCAGGGCTTAAAGATTCATTTTCAGAGACAACCCCACACCTTCCACACACACATTCTTTCTATATGAAAAAAAAACCATTAATTAGAATAATTGATATAAACACATACATATTATGACATTCATTTTATTTCATACTTCTAAAAGGCAAGCGTAACGTCGGATTCTTGTCATGTTTTAACTGAGATCGTTCGTGAATTCATCACGAGCATGTTGATGAATAGCCGGTTCACGGGCCTAGAGAGGATAATACTCCAGGGCTGGGTCAAGAGAGACTTGCCATACAGGTGATAGGAAGACACAACATTCAGTAACGGGCATGTATTGGCCTCGCAGGGCAAAGAAAAGAGAGAGAGAATGTGGTAGTAAGCACCAAAACTGCACTGGTCCACCTAATGATTATAAAGACCGCTACTTAGGAGTGCTGTAATGTATCTACAATCACATCCTTATAGGAACAGTCAATCTGCATAAAAGTAATAAAGTAAAGAGCCCCCGTCACGCCAAGTGGCGTATATGGAATATGGTATTAGTGACCATATTTTTAATAGAGTTTCGGCACATGATTTTTGGGGTAATGTGGTCGGTATTACGCCCATGCCGCTTTACATTACCAGAAAAAATTCGGTACCCATTTAAGGCTGGGTGAACCCGGAAGCCGTCGGTTGGGATCGAACCCTACCTCTTGTCCTTTGCAGTCCAGTTCACTAATAACTGAGCTATCGCGGCTCCAGTCAGTCTGCATACCTTTCGAGAAATGCTAGAAGGGGCCGTGGAGCGGATATTTTCTACGTTTTTTCTTTTTTTTGTTCGCTAGCATTTTTTACCTCTGACGAAGTCCTTGGAGACTAGGAACTTAATTTTGCGTGTTAATCCGCTTTTCCCTGGCAGCCGTGTGCACATGAGTCCCTCGCCGTATATGCAGATAACTCCGTCTTCGGAGGTACTCATATTTTGTCCGTCCATGAGTAATTAACGTTTCAAGCCGGGCCTCACTGCTGACACCAGGGGTGGTTGCTGCAGAGAGAAACCTTAAATAAAAATTGCAACTAAGGCAGCTGGGATTTGAACCCACAACCTGTCACGAGGCTGGCGTCTTGCCTCGAGATCAACCAATTCCCAGAGCGGATAGAGGGATGCCCCGACTGTTCAATAACATTAAAGTCCGAAGAAAAAAGAAATAACTAATTCAATGTACTCTTGTACATTTTTGTACAATCATGTACAAAAGCAAATGGATGGGAACTGCTGTCTTGTAAAATAAAATATAGCGGAGAAGTGTGTCATAATTAACCGATTTAGGTCACGGGGAACGAGTAGGCCATAGCGACAGCTGTACACACGAGAACAATAGAAAACCACTATGCTGTGGCCTTTGTTGGGCCTTCAGATAGCAATAAATAAACAAACTTACACAGGAACAATGTAAAAAAGTGCAACTACATTATAGGAGGTAAGTGAAACTAGTGTGAAAAAAGTAAAGTACCCCTGTCACGCAAAGTGGCGTAGAGAAAATATGGTGTTAGTGACCATAAATTTTACAGACCTTCGGCACATGAATTTTGGGGTAATGTGGTCGGTATTACGCCCGTGCCGTTTTACTTTCCCAGAAAAAAATCATGTACCCATTTAAGGCTTGGTGAACCCGGAAGCCGCCGGTTGGGATCGAACCCTACCATTTGTCTTTTGTAGTCCAGTTCACTAACCACTGAGCTATCACGGCTCCCCAACTAGTGGAAATAAGTAACGAAATATAATTAAGAAATAATTCTTTCCGAAGAAGACGTATGTTGGCCGAGACGTCATGGTTTTGTAACGTCCTCTATGTAGAGCTGTCACAATACACGTTATCGCAGCACCTGAATTATTTACCTACTCCTGTGTTAGACCACAGTATTTAGAAAGTGAGGGGGCTAGTGCTTGTTGTCATGCCAGTACCTTCCCAATTAAGCGAGCTAAGTGCCACAATTTTTTTCATCTGAGTCGATTGCGTTTTGGAAAATGCTGTAACAAGTTTTGGAGCGGATATGGGAAAACCCTGACTGCAATTAAACTGGTTCAACGAACAGAATAAAAGTTAGAAGAGCTTCAGGAATGCGTATAACTTGAGCCTGATTTTCAAGTAAGCTTGGGGCCACTCAGTCCGAAGGGCCTCGACAAAGTTTTCCAGAATTTATTTTCATTTCACTTGTATCATACATGTTTATGATTTCAGATTTTATGACACATGCTGGTGTTAATTTTTAAGAGAGGTGGAATGGTGGAGGCCTAACAAATTAATATAGTTTAGGGCCCACCAGGTCTAAATCCGTCACTGGCTAGAACCCAGAGTCATGTGAACACCAAGCCAATGTTGTGCCCTATATTTCATTGACGCGTGACTCCAGACAAACAGTTCCGATAATGAAACATCTAAAGGTTGCGACCATCTATGCAACCATACACAAATTTCATAGATGCTTAACAAGTACAACAAAAATGAGGTGAATTGGGTGCAAGGAAAAGACGACAAAAAAGAAAGTTCTGAACCAACTAAAAATTAAAAAAGATCTACTTAACACAATTTTAAAAAAAAATAACTGAATTTTTTTTTAATATGTGAAGAGACATCTATTTATCTATTGTCCTTTCGAGCCGAAGATAGGGCAGACAAACAATCTCAAAAACAGAAACCTTGCGTGCCAAAGTGGCACATATTGCAGAGATCACTGCTCTAAAATCTATGGCGCTGTTTCCATAACAATACTTTTTACAATGACGGCTTGTCAAACCATCGATCAACCTCCTTAGTCGTCTCTTACGACGTGCCTGGAAGGTCACAGTGTCACTATTCTTTACTTCCCTCATAATGAGGACCCGGTAACACACAGGTGGGGACATAATACCCTTTAAAACGTCATCTTGGAACAGAATGTACAAAGTAGAAAGGCAGACCACGACTAAGGTAGATTGATAGCATCAAACGGTGCACAGGTACCCAACTATGAAAACGTGCACCTTAAAAACAAAAGTAAAGAGCCCCCGCCACGCCAAGTGGCGTATAGGGAATATGGTGTTAGTGACCATAAATTTTACGTACCTTCGGCACATGATTTTTTTTTTTTTTTGGATAATGTGGTCAGTATTACGCCCGTGCCGCTTTACTTTCCCAGAATAAATCCGGTACGCACTTCATCATCAAGTACCGGGCCTAGTGGCGTAGGTGATCATGTCTCTCCACAACTTTCGATCTCGGCAGCTATTTATAATTTCTGTTGTTGACCTTCTGCCAAGCCATTCTCTTAAGCTGTCTGTTATTTTTCTCTTTGCTGTCCTCTATCTCTTCGTCCCTCAAATTTTCCAGTTGTTATAATATATTCCAGTTGTTCTCTTCTCATTACATGGCCAAAAAATGATGATTGTCTTAAATGACGCACTTAAGGCTGGCTAAACCCGGCAGCCGTCGATCAGGATCTCTTGTCCTTAGTAGTCCTGTTCACTAACCACTGAGCTATCGCGGCTCGAGTCTTTTATGTAAATTGTTGTAATTTATTAAATATGAACATAAAAACGATATTTTTATCTTGATATACTTTAATAATATTAATACAAATGATCAACTACTATGCCCTGTTGGCGTAGGTGCCATGTATCTCCACATGTTCAATCTCGACAGTTATTTATCATTTCTGCTGAGTAAAATGGCGCTCCTTGGTAGCCAGCCTTCGATATGGAGACGGCACTTAATGAATGAATTACAAGTACCTACATTATTCTACAAATGGAGAGTTACTCAAAGACACATGCCTTAATTTGCATCCTAACGATGAGACATTAGGAAATTACTGCACTTCGTCTGCTTACTGAAGTTATACTTCATTTTAAATATTCAGATATTTTATTTCAGTTGTAAAGATTACGTGAGGGAGCCGGATAGCTCAGTGGTTAGTGAACTGGACTATAAAGGACAAGGGGTAGGGTTCAATCCCAACCGACGGCTTTCTGGTTCACCCAGCCTTAAATGGGTACCGGATTTTTTTCTGGGAAAGTAAAGCAGCACGGGCGTAATGCCGACCACATTACCCCAAAAATCATGTGCTGAAGGTCTGTAAAATATAGGGTATATGTAACACCATATTTCCCTATACGCCACTTGGCGTGACGGGGGTAAAAAAAAGAAGAAGATTACGTGACTGGTTACGTCCAGATACTAGGGTACAGGTGGTTGCTTCGACTTGTCTATGCAGTGCTGCAAACACAATCATACAATTCTAAAACTGAGAAAGATTTCTGTCATTTATTCAATCTAAGATCGATAAATGAAATGATTATGTCAGAATGAAAGGAAATCGAGCAGTTGCACGTGATAAATATCAGGTTACATGGGACGACGCGGAGTGAGTGAAGATGAGTCGATTGACTCAGGCTTGGGACACTGTGATAGATGGTCATGGACCACTCGACGTTTATGAGAGCCAAAGAGGTGTTTCACGAGGTGTTTCACAGTCGGTCTGTGAACTTAAAAAAAGTGGGGGTGCGAGAGAGGCAGACACCGCTAACGTTAGAGACAGACTGCGCACAAACCTACTAATTTGACGTGTCAACTTTGCGGGTAGGGACAGTTGTGGGTACCCACTTTTGACTTGTCAACCTTGACCGATGACGTCACTCTAATTAGGTAAACTAACTGTGGTATGAATGATAAATAGAGAGAGAATAATAAAAGGGTGTGTGTGTGTGGGGTGGGGGTGGGAGTTGACCTAGAAGATGACCATGAAGTTAGAGAGGTCAAGGACAATTAAACAATCTTATCCCAGCCAGTTCTCAGAAACAAGATGGAGATACGATGATCAAACACGAGTAAAGAAGAATAGGTTATAGATGGAGCTGGGCGATCTTCATATGCTGGGCTCTATAGACATGGGTCGAGCAACGGGTTGAGCAACGGGTTGCAGACAACATTGGTTGGTTCCGGCAGCATCAACAACAAATGCTAATCGATCAATAACTTAGATGTAGGCCACACAGGAGAGAAACCAGGTCACAAAGACAGCCCGAGTTGTAACAATAGAAAGGGAAATAACCTAAAAAGTTGTAGGAATGGTTATCTCCCGTTGTCCCTCTCTAGCAAACCTAACGACAGCTGACAAAGAATATACAATTTAGAGATGCATCGAATGAGTTAATAATCCTTTCACTCACAGCTGACAGATATCGACAGAGTCAGCAAACCAGAGCTGAAGGAAACCCTCTCAACTTTTAGGTTGTTCTAGCAAAACATGACAAATGTAGCATAGACATAATATGGAAGGCAGAACTGATCCTAACTAATGTCGTGACGACGTCGGATGTATCGCACTATATGCCATAAGATATCCCAGCGTGTCTAGAAAAAATAGAAGTAAATATCGATCTGATGGGGGAATGTGAAACAAGAGAAAATAAACCATTAATTTGTACGACGACATTCATGTAGTTCAAATAAATTGTCAAACGTCATTGTCGATTCTTTCATGCTTGTGTTTGACATTCCTGAATAAACAACTGAGTTGCAATTGTCTTGTTCATTATGTTGCAAGTCATGATTTTGAGAATGCGTTCAAAACGTTCTAAGCCTTGACTGAGAATGCGCTCCGTAATGTTGCAAATCTTGATTTGACAATGTCCTTAAAGTGTTGCAAGTCGTGATTTGACAAGGTCTTCAAAAGGTTGCAAGTCATGATTTGACAATGCCCTCAAAATGTTGTAAATCTTGAATAGACAATATCTTCAAAAGGTTGCAAATCATTATTTCACAATGCCATCAAAATGTTGCAAATCTTGAATAGACAATATCCTAGAGAGGTTGCAAATCATGATTTGACAATGTCCTCAAAATGTTGCAAGTCATAATTTGACAATATGCTCAAGAAACGCACTTAGAAACAACTTCATCAGCTCCTCTCTGGCTCTGTTTGGAAAGGTCTAAAAAGCCCCTTAGGAGGGGCAGGCGTTGACGTCGGGGAGCTCACGAGTTTGGTTGCTATGGGAACGTGGAGTTGCGAGCTGCTTTTTTTCAGGATGGTGTCAACGGATGAGAGTCCTGGATGGTGGAGCTGCGATAAGGAGCTAGCGTGGGTGAAAGCATTCACCGAACTAGACGCGGCGAGAGCTGTCAATCTGGCAGAGTCCATTGACGCAATCAAGTGTGACGGCGTCAGATGTGGAGAGGTCAAAGTTGAAGAGGTTTGAGCCGCAAGAAGGGACATTGTGCTTGGATCAAGTTGTCCCCGCAGAAGTGGATTTGTCGATGTTGGAAAGTTGGGATGCGCCGCGGGATGTGAGTTCATTCCGAATCCACCAATCGCGTTTGACCTAAAATACGCGTTTGTCAAGTTCC
Source organism: Megaustenia siamemsis (assembly GCA_032433765.1). NCBI lineage: Eukaryota > Metazoa > Mollusca > Gastropoda > Stylommatophora > Ariophantidae > Megaustenia > Megaustenia siamemsis. Next base: position 43,262,386 of record JAVIAB010000046.1, read on the forward strand.
CTAAAAACTCCGAGGATGCGCTTGGTCGTACTGCTGGAGACATTTGTAGCTGCGCCGAGGGCGGAAACCCCGAGGGAGATCGAGGTAGAGGAATTCCTGATGGTGGGTAACATCCGAGGGCTGATGGAGGTGGCATTCCGTAAGGATACGATGCAGCGGCTGCAGCTAGATAGGCATACAAGTGAGGATCTGCTATACCATACGGCCAGGCTAAAGCCATTCGTTGGCGTTTGTCTTTCATTCGCCGGTTCTGGAACCAGACCTGGTTGCAAGACAAAAGAAAGAAAAACAGTAATTATCAGAGTATTGGTAATAGTAATGAAACCTACTTTCTTTCATCCATTCATTCATTCTTTCTTTCTTTCTTCTATCTTTTCTCATTTTCCTTCTTTCTTTCTTAACTTCATCTTGTACACGTTCATGTGCCGAGGGAAATACAGTTCTGGTTCACGCCCTGTTGGAGGATTCGCTAATTGCCACTTATTGTATTGTTATTGTAGTTTTTCTTTGTTATTGTATGCCCATTGTACTCTCAATCTGCCTCTTGCTGTTATTGTAGTTTTCCTTTGTTATTGTATGTCCATCGTACTCTCAATCTGCCTCTTGCTGTTATTGTAGTTTTTCTTTGTTATTGAATGTCCATCGTACTCTCAATCTGCCTCTTGCTGTTATTGTAGTTTTTCTTTGTTATTGTATGTCCATCGTACTCTCAATCTGCCTCCTGCTCTTCTCCCTTCTTCTATTTTAAATATACGCTTCGTCCGGTAAGGAAGCAGCGGTGTTCTTACTGGATGGACAAACCAGTTTATTTGATGTTTCTGTATTTAATTTACAGTTGGCTCAATGTCTACGCTTTCTCTTATAATATCATTTCTGATTCTGTCTTTTCTGTAATGGAAAAAAAAAACTATCTTTACGACCCATATTCACCATTGCTGGTGTATGTTGGGGGGACTCTCGATAGAACCAAAGGGATAAAGGCCGCTTGGTCAAAGCAGCCGCCACGACGTGTGAGACTCGGGATTTTTATTTCATCAGTTTTGGTCAAAGTCTTGTCAACTATTTGACAGTTGGGGTCAAAGTCTTGTCAACTATTTGACAGTTGGGGTCAAAGTCTTGTCAACTATTTGACAGTTGGGGTCAAAGTCTTGTCAACTATTTGACAGTTGGGGTCAAAGTCTTGTCAACTATTTGACAGTTGGGGTCAAAGTCCTGTCAACTATTTGACAGTTGGGGTCAAAGTCTTGTCAACTATTTGACAATTGGGGTCAAAGTCTTGTCAACTATTTGACAGTTGGGGTCAAAGTCTTGTCAACTATTTGACAGTTGGGGTCAAAGTCTTGTCAACTATTTGACAGTTGGGGTCAAAGTCTTGTCAACTATTTGACAGTTGGGGTCAAAGTCTTGTCAACTATTTGACAGTTGAGGTCAAAGTCTTGTCAACTATTTGACAGTTGGGGTCAAAGTCTTGTCAACTATTTGACAGTTGGGGTCAAAGTATTGTCAACTATTTGACAGTTGGTGTCAAAATCTTGTCAACTATTTGACAGTTGGGGTCAAAGTCTTGTCAACTATTTGACAGTTGGGGTCAAAGTCTTGTCAACTATTTGACAGTTGGGGTCAAAGTCTTGTCAACTATTTGACAGTTGGTGTCAAAGTCTTGTCAACTATTTGACAGTTGGTGTCAAAGTCTTGTCAACTATTTGACAGTTGGTGTCAAAGAGGACATGTTTAGTGCACTGCGAACACCGTGAACTGTGCTTTTCATCCGGATGGTGTTTCTTTATTTCGATTGCTTACGATCAATGATGACATCATTTGACGAAGAACAATTCAGCTGCGTTAATTTTCGGTGCCGATTGGCCGTATGTCTTTGGGAGTGTGCTGTGGCTCCTTTCTTTGTTTGTATCCTTCAATCAGATGAATTTAAATTCGGATTATTTCACTGGGACGGGCGATTGAGCATTTATGGATTTTAATTCGTTTCCAGTAATACCGGGGCATTCGATTAACCATAACGATGAATGAAGATATCCTGATGAACATAACATTCCTCTCTTTCTTAAGATTGGTATTTCTTTTGGAGTGTTTCAAATTTGTGACACTGAACAAGACTATACATATTCTGGAAGTTACAAAGGAAAATCACTAATTCAGACAATTCGAGCAGCTCAAGAACGACAAATGATATAAACCACGACACCTTTTAGGTATCAGTGGAAGAGAAAAGGGAAAAGAAGTAGAAGAAGAGGAAGAGGAAGAAGAAGAAGATATAACTGTTGAAGCGAAAAACCAACAAAATGACACAAATATTATGTCAGCTTTTGCTGGTCCATCTAACAACTGCTTGCTTACATTAGTCTGATGGCTAACGGAATATTCACCATTAAATCGACGTTACGTGTCGTGTGTACATTGTGTTGGTATTTGCAGTTTAACTGTGTTATTTGCGCCTTTCTGCACAAAACATCCGACTTCAGCATGTTATTTTTGAGTGCCGGGGTTGTCTTCCCTCTTCGATCCATACTCGCTTGGCCGGAGTAGACAGGTTAGTCTTTCACTGGAGGCACCACGGAGAGGCGGAGCAGGGTCTGGATGTTTCTGGTACACCGATCCTGGCGCAGGGCATCAGCTGTGGGTCGCTGATAGCTTCCAGTTCTGATGTTGTCAGACGCCTTTGCCTCCAACCTAACGATTAAGACCTTAAAGCAGGGGCGTCTATAGTCAGGAATAATGTGAGAAACGTGCTCAGATTCTGACAATTCTCAATAAATCTAACAAAGTAGTCAAGTCAAGTACCCCCGTGACGCCAAGTGGCGTATAGGGAGTATGGTGTTAATCTAACAAAGTGTTTTATGATAAAGGAGCCAGTGGTGGGGAGTGTTAAACACTCTAAGGTATGATGACAGCTTTATAAGGAAGGAACACAACACAATACTGACGTTTCGGCCTGTGGCCTTCTTCAGGGTACTAGGACAACGACAACAAACGGTGAAGCACAATTATCAATAACTACATGTTAGATGATCAGATGAATGGAGGGGTGGACAGAAAAGAAGAAAGTAGGATGTTAAAAATAGAAAAGGAAGGTACATGAGGGGAGGTAGGATGAATGTTAACAAGTAACTTGAAGAATTATTGGTTATCATATATTACTGAAAGAATTATTTGTTATTATATATTACTGAAAGAATTATTTGTTATTATATATTACTGAATGAATTATTTGTTATTATATATTACTGAAAGAATTATTTGTTATTATATATTACTGAAAGAATTATTTGTTATTATATATTACTGAAAGAATCATTTGTTATATATTACTCAAAGAATCATTTGTTATATATTACTGAAAGAATCATTTGTTATATATTACTGAAAGAATTATTTGTTATTATATATTACTGAAAGAATTATTTGTTATTATATATTACTGAAAGAATTATTTGTTATATATTACTGAAAGAATTATTTGTTATTATATATTACTGAAAGAATTATTTGTTATTATATATTACTGAAAGAATTATTTGTTATTATATATTACTGAAAGAATTATTTGTTATTATATATTACTGAAAGAATCATTTGTTATATATTACTGAAAGAATCATTTGTTATATATTACTGAAAGAATTATTTGTTATTATATATTACTGAAAGAATCATTTGTTATATATTACTGAAAGAATTATTTGTTATATATTACTGAAAGAATTATTTGTTATTATATATTACTGAAAGAATTATTTGTTATATATTACTGAAAGAATTATTTGTTATTATATACTACTGAAAGAATTATTTGTTATATTACTGAAAGAATCATTTGTTATATATTACTGAAAGAATTATTTGTTATATATACTGAAAGAATTATTTGCCTGTTCCCTACCGTTTTATGATAAATATTAAACTTGATCTATCTATCTTTCGTTCGCTCGAAGTATTGTCTATATTTGGGGGGGGGGGGGTGTTAAGGCAAAGAAATGCAAATGAATGCATAACAACGTGAAGCTGCAGTAAAGCTAAATGTGAGGGGAAAATTGAAAAAAAAATAGAAAAAATGGTATGGTAAAATCTTTACGTGATTAGTAGACGACACAGATTTGAACGGGTTTTCGGCTCAATAGTCCTTCAGCAGGAACAAACAAACGTGGTAGGCGTGTTGCCTATCGTGTCTATATCAGCAATGTCGTTTCCTGAATAAATGTTACTGTCTTTTGTAATTCTTGCAGTGGCCCATATAGTTTTGTCGGTAGTGTTGTATCTATGGGCCAATGGATTTTCCTCAGTCTACTATATTCAGTGCAGTCTTGAAGTTTGTGTTCATCAGTCTGGGGCGCCTGTCCACATGTACAGGTAGTTGAGGTGCCGATCTTGAATTTTTAGTACATGTGACTATGGAGTCGATTGTATCCTGTTCTGGCGTGTATAATGATAACTTGTTCATATCTATTCATATTATGAAAGGCATCCTGATTTGGGGCTTGTGGTCCTCTGATTGATTTTAGTATCTGTTTCTTATGATGGTATGTAACCAGTGTATCTAGTTGTGTGCCTGTTGAACCTTTCTTTGCCAACTAATCTGCTTTCTCATTTCCTGGTATTCCACAGTGAGACGGGATCCACTGCAGGGCAACCCTGTGGTGCTTGCAGAGTTCAGTCAATAAGGTCTGCAGATGTGGTAATTTTCTGGATTGTAGTGCCTGGAGTACTGATCTTGCATCTGTCAAAAACACTACAGGCTGTGGGCTAAGATTACTGTTCAGCAGTTTTTCTATTGCCAACTTTATTGCTTGTATTTCTGCATCATAATTGTGACAATATTTTCCAGTTGCTATTTTATTCATATCCCTAGTGTTATTTGGGTACTCTATATATGCACCTGCTCCCCCATTCTTTACTGCATTCTGTGTTGATCCATCTGTTTTCACACGAATCCATAAGTCATTAAACTTAATGAACTGAACATATTTACTTCCAGCTGTCACTAGACTATACCCTATGAGCTATATTTATCTGTTCATATTTCTTCATAGATGTAGCTTCGTGAGCTACTTATTTTCTATTCAGCTCTCTGTAGTACTTCATTAGCTATATTTATCTAACCCTTACATTCTTTAAATTACACTTAGTTATTTATCTGCATTGGTCTATTGCTTGCTCTCTTTAGACTACACTCCAAGAGCTACTCTCGAAAGATGACACTAAGTCACCAACATAAACCTACCTTCAACTCTCATTAGAAAGTCACCAACATAAAATTACCTTCAACTCTCGATAGAAATTCACCAACATATAAACCTACCTCCAACTTTCGATAGAAATTCACCAACATAAACCTACCTCCAACTTTCGATAGAAATTCACCAACATATAAACCTACCTCCAACTTTCGATAGAAATTCACCAACATAAACCTACCTCCGACTTTCGATAGAAATTCACCAACATAAACCTACCTCCAGCTTTCGACAGAAATTCACCAACATAAACCTACCTCCAACTCTCGATTAGAAAGTCACCAACATGATCCTACCTCCAACCATCGATAGAAAGTCACCAACATAAACCTACCTCCAACTCTCGGTAGAAAGTCACCAGCATGATCCTACCTCCAACTCTAGAAATTCACCAACATAAACCTACCTCCAACTCTCGATTAGAAAGTCACCAGCATGATCCTACCTCCAACTCTCGGTAGAAAGTCACCAACACGATCCTACCTCCAACTCTAGAAAGTCACCAACATGATCCTACCTCCAACTCTCGGTAGAAAGTCACCAACACGATCCTACCTCCAACTTTCGATAGAAAGTCACCAACACGATCCTACCTCCAACTCTAGAAAGTCACCAACATGATCCTACCTCCAACTCTCGGTAGAAAGTCACCAACACGATCCTACCTCCAACTCTCGGTAGAAAGTCACCAACATGATCCTACCTCCAACTCTCGGTAGAAAGTCACCAACACGATCCTACCTCCAACTCTAGAATGTCACCAACATGATCCTACCTCCAACTCTCGGTAGAAAGTCACCAACACGATCCTACCTCCAACTCTAGAAAGTCACCAACATGATCCTACCTCCAACTCTAGAAAGTCACCAACACGATTCTACCTCCAACTCTAGAAAGTCACCAACACGATCCTACCTCCAACTCTAGAAAGTCACCAACACGATCCTACCTCCAACTCTAGAAAGTCACCAACACGATCCTACCTCCAACTCTCGGTAGAAAGTCACCAACACGATCCTACCTCCAACTCTAGAAAGTCACCAACATGATCCTACCTCCAACTCTCGGTAGAAAGTCACCAACACGATCCTACCTCCAACTCTAGAAAGTCACCAACATGATCCTACCTCCAACTCTCGGTAGAAAGTCACCAACATGATCCTACCTCCAACTCTCGGTAGAAAGTCACCAACACGATCCTACCTCCAACTCTAGAAAGTCACCAACATGATCCTACCTCCAACTCTCGGTAGAAAGTCACCAACATGATCCTACCTCCAACTTTCGATAGAAAGTCACCAACATGATCCTACCTCCAACTCTCGTAGAACGTCACCAACACGATCCTACCTCCAACTTTCGATAGAAAGTCACCAACACGATCCTACCTCCAAATCTCGGTAGAAAGTCACCAACATGATCCTACCTCCAACTCTCGGTAGAAAGTCACCAACACGATCCTACCTCCAAATCTCGGTAGAAAGTCACCAACATGATCCTACCTCCAAATCTCGGTAGAAAGTCACCAACATGATCCTACCTCCAACTCTCGGTAGAAAGTCACCAACATGATCCTACCTCCAACTTTCGATAGAAAGTCACCAACATGATCCTACCTCCAACCATCGATAGAAAGTCACCAGCATGATCCTACCTCCAACTCTCGGTAGAAAGTCACCAACATGATCCTACCTCCAACTCTAGAAAGTCACCACATGATCCTACCTCCAACTCTCGGTAGAAAGTCACCAACACGATCCTACCTCCAACTCTCGGTAGAAAGTCACCAACATGATCCTACCTCCAACTCTCGGTAGAAAGTCACCAACATGATCCTACCTCCAACTCTCGGTAGAAAGTCACCAACATGATCCTACCTCCAACTTTCGATAGAAAGTCACCAGCATGATCCTACCTCCAACTTTCGATAGAAAGTCACCAACATGATCCTACCTCCAACTTTCGATAGAAAGTCACCAGCATGATCCTACCTCCAACTTTCGATAGAAAGTCACCAACATGATCCTACCTCCAACTCTCGGTAGAAAGTCACCAACATGATCCTACCTCCAACTTTCGATAGAAAGTCACCAGCATGATCCTACCTCCAACCATCGATAGAAAGTCACCAACATGATCCTACCTCCAACTCTCGGTAGAAAGTCACCAACATGATCCTACCTCCAACTCTCGGTAGAAAGTCACCAACATGATCCTACCTCCAACTCTCGGCAGAAAGTCACCAACATGATCCTACCTCCAACTCTAGAAAGTCACCAACATGATCCTACCTCCAACTCTCGGTAGAAAGTCACCAACACGATCCTACCTCCAACTTTCGACAGAAAGTCACCAACACGATCCTACCTGTTTACCTAACACAGAACGCTCACCTTGATTGTAGCTTCAGGAAGATTCAATGATGCTGCCAACTCACACCTTTTCGGTCTTGACACGTAATTCTCTTTGAGGAACTCTTTCTCCAGCCGCCCAATCTGCTCTCTTGTGAAAGCTGTTCTGTATCGACGAACCTGGTTATCGTCAATGCTGGAATCACCTGCGGAAGAATTGCAAGGTTTCTAGAATTGCGAGGTTTCTAGAATTGCGAGGTTTCTAGAATTGCGAGGTTTCTATAATTGCGAGATTTCTAGAATTGCGAGGTTTCTAGAATTGCGAGATTTCTAGAATTGGAAGGTTTTTAGAATTGCGAGGTTTCTAGAATTGCGAGGTTTCTATAATTGCGAGATTTCTAGAATTGCGAGATTTCTAGAATTGGAAGGTTTTTAGAATTGCGAGGTTTCTAGAATTGCGAGGTTTCTAGAATTGGAAGGTTTTTAGAATTGCGAGATTTCTAGAATTGCGAGGTTTCTAGAATTGCGAGATTTCTAGAATTGGAAGGTTTTTAGAATTGCGAGGTTTCTAGAATTGCGAGGTTTCTATAATTGCGAGATTTCTAGAATTGAGTGGTTACAGTATGTTGGTACTGCGGAGAGTTTATGCGGGTGTATGTGTACAAGTGGGAAGGGTGAATAACATATTTGTATATATTTTTAAGTGGAACAATATTAAAACAGGTAAATGAATTTAAATATCTGGGAACAATGTCAACATCAGATGGCAGGTGTACAACAGAGGTGAGATGCAGAATGACCCAGGCAGAAGCAGCTTTCCAAAAAATGAGGAAGATACTATTCAATCCATTTTTGACAAGAGAAATTAGAAAAAGAGTTCTTAAATGTTATGTAGAGCCTGTCTTAACATATGGATGTGAATCGTGGACAATAGAACAACATACAAGAAAATCACTGGAGTCTGTAGAAATGTGGTTTTACAGAAGAATGTTGAGAGTACCATGGACAGCTAAGAAGAGTAATGTAAATGTTCTAAAAGAGGTCAAACCAAAAAGAGAGCTAATTTCCAATAATAGGAAGAAACAATCATCATTTTTTGTCAATGTAATGAGAAAAGAACAGCTGGAATATATTGTAACACCTGGGAAAATTGAGGGACGAAGAGATAGATGGAAGCAAAGAGAAAAGATATCACACAGCTTAAGAGAATGGCTTGGCAGACGGTCAACAACAGAAATGATAAATAACTGTCGTGATAGAAAGTTATGGAGAGACATGATCACCTACGCCAGCAGGCTTGCTACTTGATGATGATGATGTATTTTTTGAAAAATGTATTAATGTTTTAAGGATAAATGACATGACTAAATAACAAACGTTTCAACATGTAACGTTTTCGTCGGTAGAAAACGACAGGAACGCATATAATTATATTCAAATAAAGGGAAATAACAAGGAGTGGAATGTGCATATCTGTTGTTTTAATCAATTGGTGCCGTTTCTACATCGCAGGTTGTCTACCATGGAGCGCCATTTTATTCTGTCTCTTGACTTAGTGGACATTGTCACAGGTTCACCAGGCCACCTTTTGATATTAACTGTCCACTTTACTCTTGGTCTGCCTCTGCCTCATCTATTTATACGTCCCATTTCAAGATGACTTTTAAAAGGGTAGTATATCTTTTCATATGTACACACAATTTCATTTCTCTTTTTTCGAATTATGTTAAGCAGTTATTTTTCATTTATTTTCATTTCATTTATTTCATTTTCATCTGATTCAAAACTTCTTTTATGGCTTTTTTTTTTAATTTTCCATCCGGAGGCGAAGGCGCGCTTCCCAGCACCAGAGCTGGAAGTTGTCAGCGACCCACAGCTGATGGCTTGCGCCAGGATCGGTGAACCAGAACCATCCAGACTCTGCTCCACCTCTCCGTGGTGCCTCTAGTAGCAGACTAACCTGTCTAGTCTGGCCAAGCGAGTAGGGATCGAAGAGGGAAGACAACCCGGTACTCAAAAATGTCATGCTGATGTCGGATGTGCTGGGCCGAAAGGCGCAAATATGACAGTTATACTGTAAACCACAACACAACGCAGACACGACTACTTAACGTCCTTTTAAGGGCGGATGATGACGAGGTACACTCCTTAAGTCATCGGGCGAACGCAAGCACTTTCCATCCAATTCTCCCCAGTTGCCTATAGATCCGCATTTCAGATGCCTCAGTTTTCTGCTTTGTTTTCTTATTTAATGTCCATGCTTCTGCACCATACAATAATGTTGAGTTTTAATTCTTATAATAGCTTTGATGTGAGATCACATATGCAGTTCCTTCATGTCCGTAGCTCCATCATATCCGTAGCTCCATCATATCCGTAGCTCCATCATGTCCGTAGCTCCAAGTTCGTAGCTCCATCAAGTTCGTAACCCCATCATGTTCGCAGCTCCATCAAGTTCGTAACTCCATCATGTTCGCAGCTCCATCAAGCTCGTAGTTCCATCAAGTTCGTAGCTCCATCAAGTTCGTAGTTCCATCAAGTTCGTAGTTCCATCAAGTTCGTAGCTCCATTACGTTCGTAGCTCCATCATGTCCGTAGCATTACGTTCGTAGCTCCATTACGTTCGCAGCTCCATCATGTCCGTAGCTCCATTACGTTCGTAGCTCCATCATGTCCGTAGCATTACGTTCGTAGCTCCATTACGTTCGTAGCTCCATCATGTCCGTAGCTCCATTACGTTCGTAGTTCCACCACGTTCGTAGCTCCATCATGTTCGTAGCTCCATCATATTCGTAGCTCCATCACGTTTGTAACTCCATCACGTTCGTAAAACCATCCTGTTCGTAACTCCATCATGTCCGTAACTCCACGTTCGTAACTGCATCATGTCCGTAGCTCCATCCTGTTCGTAGCTCCATCCTGTTCGTAACTCCATCACGTTCGTAGCTCCATTACGTTCGCAGCTCCATCATGTTCGTAGCTCCATCACGTTCGTAGCTCCATCATGTCCGTAACTCCATCACGTTTGTAACTCCATCACGTTCGTAAAACCATCACGTCCGTAACTCCATCATGTCCGTAACTCCACGTTCGTAACTCCATCATGTCCGTAACTCCATCACATTCGTAGTTCCACCACGTTCGTAGCTCCATCACGTTCGTAGCTCCATCATGTCCGTAACTCCATCACGTTTGTAACTCCATCACGTTCGTAAAACCATCACGTCCGTAACTCCATCATGTCCGTAACTCCACGTTCGTAACTCCATCATGTCCGTAACTCCATCACGTTCGTAGCTCCATCACGTTCGTAGCTCCATCACGTTCGCAGCTCCATCAAATAAGGACAGATAAAGGTTGCCGGTCATTAACCCTCTGGAAGCGCCAGTAAACCACTCTTGGTTAGCAGGGTACCAAAGCCCACATTTTCGTGTCAATTAGTAGCACCAGATAACGTCATTCCTGCCTCTTTTCAAAAACCACTTGAGAAATAATTAACGTCACTGAGTGGACGCTCGTGCCAAGCAACACCTAATGGCAGATGACGCAATAAGAAGGTGAACATTTCCGAAACGTTCTCACTCAGACAGAGCAAAATTGTATCCGCACGGCTTGACGAGAATTCTCTACTTTTTTTTCAAGCATCATCATTCAATGCCGTCTCCACATCGAAGGTTGGCTACCATGGAGCGCCATTCTGCTCTTTCTTTGATGGTGCAGATTGTCATAGGTTGACTTGTCCATCTTTTGATGTTACTCGTCCATGTTAGTCTTGGTCTGCCTCTGCCTCTTTTACCTTGTATTTTCCCTTCCAATATCACTTTTATTAGGATGTTGTATCGTTTAACATGCCCCAAAAATTGCATCCTGCATTTGTCTTGTTTGAATTGTGTTTAGTAGTTCTCTTTTCATTCTTAGTTTTAATACTTCATCGTTTGTTTTATTTTCTTTCCATCCAATTCTACCTATTCTTCTATAAATCCACATTTCAAAGGCTTCAATCTTCTGTTCTGTTTTCTTGTCTAATGTCCATTTTTTCTGCACCATACAGGAATATTGAGAAGATGTAACATTTTGCTATTCTTAGTTTTAGTCCTGGTGTTATTTGTTTTGTTGTTAGTATATTTTTCATGGCATTAAAATTACCTTTTGCCATTCCTATTCTTTTGTTTATTTAAGTTATACATTTTCCATCACTGGTTATAGTATGTCCAAGGTATTTGTATCTTTGAACTGTCTCCAGGTGTATTTCTTCAACTTTGATATTTATTTGTCGGTCTTGAGAATTTTCTTTGTTTATGATCATAGTTCTAATCTTTTTGATATTCATATCTAGTCCATATTTTTACTCGTCATGTTTATTACATTAAGTAATTGTTGTAGATCTTTATGATTTTCTGCTAATAGTAAAGTATCATCAGCATATCTTAGGTTATTGATTATCTTTCCATTAATGTTTAGGCCTGGCATCTCTATGATGTTTTTAAAGATTTGCTCAGTGTATAGATTGAACAGGCTTGGTGATAGGATGAATCCATGTCTTACTTTTTATATACTTTTTTACCCTCTTTTTATATCAATGGGTATAGAGTTCTCTTTGTTATATTTTATTATTGCTGTTTTGCTCCCAGTATAAATTACATATTTGTCGTATGCCCATTTTAATTAGATGTGTATCTTTTAGACTGTCTATAAGTTGTGTGTGGAGTATTATCGAAAGCGTTGGTGTAGTCTATGAAGTAGGCATGTATTGTCTTGTTTACATCTGTGTACTGTTCAATAAATTCCTATGTGCCTGTTAAAAATAGGAAACTCAGATGTAAAGTGTGGTCATAAATGCATTCTAGACTTGTAACCTTATTCTCTAGTCATAAACTCACGCATGATTTGGAGACATCTCTTCTCGTGTAAACTTGTTCTTTGTCGTCCAGCATAAGACACTAATATATGAGACTGTTCTCAAATCAAAATTATTTGCTACCATCTGTTACGTCGCTAAAACGACATATATTTATATAGAAGACAAATAATAATAAATGAATATTATTACAGAGGGAAACCTCCGAGGCGATAGATCTATCATTTCAGGGGAAGAGGTATGTTTACAGCACTCGGAAAAAAATCAAATAATCAACAACAGAAAAAAGATTAAGAACAATATGTGGTCTGAAACAGGATCGAACCCGTACTCCTTGGCACAGCGCCTTGCCACGAAAAAACAAACGCTAGAGCACACGGCCAACTCAACTAATATTTTTAGATAAAGGGTTATGTAATCTTGGTTAAGATAAATTTGAGGATATTCTCGTGATTACTTCCCTTTCAATGTCAGATGAAGACATGAAGTGGAAGTCACAAACGACATGAGATAACAACGTTGAAGTGAGTAATAATGTAAAACAGTTTTGCAGAAATTCCAGATAGATCATATCGATGCCAATGTCAACATTGCCTTATCACATCGCTAACATATGACCACCACCTCTTGATGCTAGATATTTTTGGGATGCCTTGTCATTTCTCTTATTTCTGAAATAGTCTTGAAATATTTCTATCGTGTACGAAGTATTTTCCTGAGGGATTTGTTTTCAAATGTATCCAAACAGAAATTGTTAATTCAAACACGTTAAAAACATTCAAAATCATTGGTAATGATAAAATAAAAGAAAGAATTAGTCAATTACAATAGGTTAAGAGACAAGAAAATCATTAGAGGCTGTAGAAATTTGATTTTATAGAAGAATACTGAGAATACCATGGGCAACTAAGAACAGCAGCAACAAATCTATGTCAATGTAAGTGAGAAAGAGAGTTCATCGATGCTATAAAGAACCGATTCTGACCTATGGAAGCGAAATCATGGACTGTAGACAAACACATGAAAATACGATTAGAGGCCACAGAGATGGGATTTCTCAGAAGAATGTTGAAAGCTACCAGGGCAGTTAAAAAGACCGATGGAGACATTCTCAAAGAGGTCAATACAAAATTGCAGCTCCTAAAAAACATCAGAAGGAAACAATCAACATTTTTTGGGCACATCATCATGAGATGAGGAAAGTTGGAATACTTGGTTACAACTGGCAAAATACAGGGATCGTGGACGACAAAGAGAGAAAATATATATATAGCTTTGTGTCATGGCATTGAAAACAGTCAACATCATAATTGATGTACGGTGGATAGGAAATTGTGACGGGACATGGTCGCCTACGCCAACCGGTATGGCACATGATGACAATCAGATACTAGAAGAACTCCAAATATTGCAGAATAGTTTTAGCTCTCTCGACCAACAAAGATTAATTTGGCTTTAGTTTACTCAGTTTTCTGTTTGTAGCGCAGCCTTGACTAACGTCTATTTACTTCCTGGTACCAGAGTACAATGTACATGTCTCAGCAATCAAGCTAAGGCATAAAGTACTGATGAGAAGACTCTAAAACGAGGACACGATCAATTGGTATCCATTTTTCAACCCAATTCAACCCAAAAGCAACATCACCATCGAGTTGCATGTCCTTCCGGTCAATATGGCGGAGAGGCTAAAGGGAACCGTTGATGCACTGTCTGAAAAGTGTTTCTTGTCGCGGTTTCCTCATATTCCAAGTCCGGCTAGCTACCGGAGCTACTGAATTTAGGGCTCTGTGCTCACTATGAGCAGTGTTTAATCCGAATGGTGTTTCTATATTCAGATTGATTACGATGAATGATGATATCGTATGACGAAGACATAAATTCAGCTGCGTTCACCGACGGTGCTATGATACGTCTCATGTCTTTTGACATGTGATGTGTTTGCTACAATGGGGACTACAACTCCCTTTCTTTGTTTGGATATTCGATGTTAATTCGGATTATTCCACTGGCACGGGCGGTTGACTAATCAGGGATTTCCATTCGTTTGCTGTGATACCGGGGCCTTCGAATAACCATAGCCATGTCCTTTCTAGAACGTTGCACCCATCACAACTAGTCCGAAATAATATTTGTTTTTAGCCAGATCTCCTATGGTTTCTCTGTGTGTAGAGTCTCTTTGATGTATTTATACTACCCTGTATGGTCTGCCCCTGTTTCTATCTATTGACCTTTCGAGCCGTAACCGGCCCATAGGGCGTAGACCAAGATTCACCTTCTCCTATATGAATTTTTTGTTTGTTCTAGCAGTTTTCTTTTAAAGATATTTTATCAAATCTCGCCATCTGTCTCTGTTCTGTGCAAGCAGTTCTATCTCATTGAGGGAGCCGATTCCTGCTGCTCTTGCCTCTCTCATCAGTTTTCTTCTCAGTGTCTCCCTGGGTCTTCCTCTTTTTCTTTTACCTGTTGTTTCCCATATGAGTGCTTGCTTTGCTATTCGGTTATTATCTCTTCTCATCACATGTCCAACGTATGACCATCGTCTTTTCTTTATTACTGAAGATATTAGTGGTTGATTGGCGATTTCTCTAATTTCCTCGTTTGTTTTGAATTCGTTCCATTCTATACCAAGTATTTTCCTTAGACATTTATTTTCGAATGCGTTCAACTTTGTTTCTATATCTCTTGTTGTTTTCCAGCTTTCACACGCATACGTAAGGGTTGATAGTACATTTGATTTGAATAGCCTAAGTTTTGTGTTTGTGCTGATGAGTTTTGATTTCCACAACTTTTCAAGGCTTCTGAAAGACATTGCTGCTTTATCCATTCTAATTGTATCCCCTTCTCGATCAATGTGACTTCCAAGATAGATAAAGTGATCGATCTCTTCTACTGGTTTGTTTTCCATGTATATTTTGTCATCTGTTGGAATTAAACTTTTCATGACTTTAGTCTTTTCATGATTGATCTCAAGCCCAATTTTACTGGCTATTGATGATAGTTCATTTGTGTTTTCCTGCATCGTTTTTATCTGACTGCTGATGAGAACTATGTCATCAGCAAAGTCGAGGTCCTCCAAATGGTCTCCTTGTATCCATTCGATGCCTTTATTACTAGTGCAGCATTTCTTCATTATGAAGTCCATAACAATTACAAATAACAAGGGCGATAAAATACATCCTTGTTTAACCCCAGTTGCCCCTGTTTAGTTTTCCATTATTTTTCTTTCCAGCCCTGTGTGTGTGTGTGTTGACTTGGTCGTGGTATTAATATCCTCTATAAGATGTTTACTTTGTTACAACTGGCAAAACAAAAGGAAAGAGAGTGCACGGACGACAAATAGTGAAAATACGGGATAGCTTGGGATCATGGCATGGAAAACAGTTAACAATAGAACTGATACGGTACACTGTTGATAGAAGATTGTGGAGGGACATGATCGCCTACGCTAAACCGGTACAGCACATGATGATGATATGTCAATGCCAGTTCATTTCAATCTTTGTTTTCATTGAGGAATAATGATGTCAATATATATATTTTTTTTAAAATAGAAAAAAGGCGGTATGGTTAAAGTTTCTCGTAACAAATGGAGAACACAAACCAGAACGTTTCGGCCCAACAGATCTTCAACAGGAACAAAGAAACAACAAAATATGTATTTAAAAAAAATATATATAAATATAAATAATTTAAAAAAATATTGTTTCGAGCTAAAATGAGAAATGAATGGAAAATAAGAATAAAGTCTTCAATGTGACAAAATCTGAATTGCTCCACCATTATTTTCCCTGCTCTTTTTTCATTATCTGAACGCTTCATAATGTTTCTGTACCTTTTTGTTTGGATTTAACCAATTTTCTTTATTGCTCGTTTAAGAGATTGTCCGTGATTCACAACCATATGTTGCTACAAGGAATATACCTACTCAAACGCGCAAGCTGTAATTATTATTCACGTGATTACCTTCAACCACCCCCGTAAGCCCCTCCCCCGTGGTATAATTATTTAATTAGCCTCGGAGTTATAAACCAATTAGCCTAATCGACGCCAAGTTACTGCCCCTTAAAGGAACGTTGTCTTCAGGTTCCCAGCGGTTGCTTCCCATTTAACCGTGAACACTAAACCAATTGTTCTTCAAGTCCAGTGGTTCTCATGTTTGCTCTCACACAGTTATTCCTCTTTAAATACAAATAATAACAAATGAATATTATATTAGACTGACTATTAGAATATAGAATATAGAATAGAAAATAGAATATTAGAAAATGACTATTATAGAGGGAAACTTCCGAGACGATAATCAGCGAATCAATTCAGAGGAAGAGGTATGTTTACAGCACTCGGAAAAAAATGACAAATAAACAACAGCATTAAAAAAAAATAAAGAAAAATATATGGTCCGACGCAGGATCGAACCCGTACTCAGTGACCAGCGCCTCGCCACGAAAAGCCAAACGCTAGGGAACACTGTCAACTCAGGATCTGAGTTTAGCTTTTCGTGGCAAGGCGCTGTGCCACTGAGCACGGGTTTGATCCTGTGTCGAACCATATATTGTTCTTTTTTTTCTGTTGATTATTTGTCATTTTTTCCGAGTGCTGAAAACATACCCTTCCCTATCTGACCCATGTGTCATATAACATGACCCCCCCCCCCCCCCCCCCCCCCGTGCGCACTGACATTCTTACATATCAGATTATACAAGGAAGACTTTTTAATTGTCCCTTTATTTCATCTTCTCGTTCGCTATTATTTCATGTATTCTAATTTTTATTTGTAAATAACTATTTGTGTGCGGGTCGTATACTTGTTCTTGCTGAAGGCCTATTGAGCCGAAACATCGTTCTGGTTCGTGTTGCCCTATTGTTACGTGAAGCAATACCCATACCGGTTTTGTTGTCTATCATTTTTTTTCCTATTTCTCCTCACAATCAGCTTCACAATCAGCTTCACAATCAGCTTCACAATCAACTTCACAATCAGCTTCACAATCAGCTTCACAATCAGCTTCACTACAGTTTCGACATGTTATACATTTGTGTCAATTTCTTTGCTTTCATCCTAATATTGCTCTCTGACCCGTATATCATAACCGTATTCTCATAGAGCAATTCTAGATTTAAAAATGTAACAATGTCTGTTTAAAAGAAATCGGTCTCATCACTATCATATCTACGTAATGTTCATCAATATGGGGCAAAAACATGGACATTAGACAACACAGAACAGAGAATTTGAAGCCTTAGAATTGTGGATACATAGAAGAATAGGTAGAATTGGATGGAAGGAAAAGAAAACAAACGATGAAGTCTTAAAACAACTAAAAATGAAAAGAGAACTACTAAGCACAATTCAAACAAGACAAATGCGATTTTTGGGCCATGTTAAAAGAAGCCTACTAAAAGTAATCCTGGAGGGGAAAATACAAGGTAGAAGAGGCAGAGGTAGACCAAGACTAACATGGACGAGTAACATCAAAAGATTGAAAAACCAGCCTATGACAACCTGCACCATCAAAGCAAGAGACAGAGCAGAATGGCGCTCCATGGTAGTCAACATTCTATGCGGAGATCGCACTCGATGATGATTATGATGAATGTTCATCATCTCCTATATGTTTACTTTTACTAACGTTCACAGTTTCCGTGTTTACATTCAATTCACTTTCACCACTTCCGTGTTTACATTCAATTCACTTTCACCACTTCTGTGTTTTGTTTTAGATTCACCTTCGCCTTCTCAGTTTTAACAAAACATCCAGCACTGCCCCGCCTCCAGAAACATTAACTTTATCTTGGAGATAGAGAAATGAGAAATAGAGCTATGACAAATATAGAGAAGCTAGAAATATAGAGAAGTGAGAAATAGAGAAGTGAGAAATAGAGAAATAACAAATACAGAAGTGAGAAATAGAGATGTGGAAAATTATGAAGTGACAAATAGAGAAGTGACAAATATCTCTGTGACAATTAGAGAAATGACGAATAAGAAACAGAAATGATTAAACATGTTATACTTTTCCTAACATCCCGTATATCATAGTTATAACATTTATAATTTTACAAATATTTGTTTTTGTTATCTGTTTATATCCTCCCCTTTCTTGTGTTTCTTCCTTTCTTGATCAAAGACGAAAAAGTAGACAGAAATCGACGATCTGTTTGGTAGATCAACAGCATAGTTCTTCCTTTCTTCGACAGAAATCGACGATCTGTTTGGTAGATCAACAGCATAGTTCTTCCTTTCTTCGACAGAAATCGACGATCTGTTTGGTAGATCAACAGCATAGTCCTTCCTTTCTTCGACAGAAATCGACGATCTGTTTGGTAGATCAACAGCATAGTCCTTCCTTTCTTCGACAGAAATCGACGATCTGTTTGGTAGATCAACAGCATAGTTCTTCCTTTCTTCGACAGAAATCGACGATCTGTTTGGTAGATCAACAGCATAGTTCTTCCTTTCTTTGACAGAAATCGACGATCTGTTTGGTAGATCAACAACATAGTTCTTCCTTTCTTTGACAGAAATCGACGATCTGTTTGGTAGATCAACAGCATAGTTCTTCCTTTCTTCGACAGAAATCGACGATCTGTTTGGTAGATCAACAACATAGTTCTTCCTTTTCATACGGTCTGCCTCCATCACATCGTGTCCCCCTCCTCCACACGGTCGTTGGTGGTTGGCGATCACAAACTATGAGAACCACTGCGATAAGCTATCCAACCCTCAGAAATATTTAAAGTACCCCAGTTCGGACCCACCAAGCACAAACGGCTCGGGGGGTTACGTATCTAATTGCTCTGGAATGATCGCACCCCCTGAGGTGCGACGCCACCGCAGATCAAAGTAGTCCTTCATCCGAGGGCGATAAGACACTCGAAGCGGTCAGGTCCTGATTGGTCAATCTCGTAAGGATCTTCTAGCGACGGCTGCTTAGCACCTCTCTGGCCAATCAATTGCTGCCGTTTAGGGCACATTCTCGGAACGTTATCGAACCGTTTAGAAAAGGAAGTGCCTGGTCATTAACACCATTCAGGACCAGATGGGGAATAAAGTCGGTGGTGCGATCTCGCAGGAGGTAGCGTCTGTAGCGAGTCGCTACCAGAGATGTTTGGTAATAACCCGGTAATAGTTTAAAGTTTGTAAACGTGTTGTATGTTTGTTCCTGTTGAAGGTCTTTGAGCCGAAACATCGCTTTGAAATTGTGACGTTTTTTTGTTACTTGAAGCTACAACCGTACCATTTTTGTCAATATATAAAGTAAAGTACCCCCGTCACGTCAAGTGGCGTATAGGGAATATGGTGTTAGTGACCATACATTTTACAGACCTTCAGCACATGATTTTTGGGGTAATGTGGTCGGTATTACGCCGTGCCACTTTACTTTCCCAGAAAAAAATCCGGTACCCATTAATGGGTGAACCGGTCCCGTCGGTTGGAACTGAACCTCTTGTCCTTTGTAGTCCAGTTCACTAACCCCGAGCTATCGCGGCTCACTTTTTCTATATATATTTTATTATTTCTCCTTCCTAATAGTTTATACAGACTGAAGGTTCTTGTTTCGTGGTCGTTGACGTTTCAAAGATGTTAGACGCGAGTGAGGAACGCGGTCTTAGAGGAACTGAATGAGAGGGGGATGAGTGGAGTGAGAGTAATTAATCCTTGTCAGATTTGATAATCCAACACTCAGGGCAGACCCGTAAGTGCAGAATGACCCATCTTTTGTGGAATTTTCCGAATTTATTCCTCTGTGGTTGAAGACATGGCGGAAGTTACAGCGCTTCATAAGTGACGTCTTGCTGCTAGTTCTGGTAGATGTTGGTTATCTCTTTGTCCCATGTTGAGCCTTCCCTAGTAATTGTCATGAACAGCGATTCTCTGGGGCTTGTTCTCTTTAACCACGTGGTTTCCACGTGAACACCCGAATGGGCAAGTCCTCCTTTATTTATTCTCAGTTAATGACCAGTTATTTCCTACATCTTCTTATAAAGCTCGACACGTATTCTTCTTTAATTTCGTCTCTTATCTGTTCTTTTGAAATGTATCCTATACAACTTTGTTTTGAGATTCCACCGAGACGTTTATTATCAAAAGCATTTAAATTAATTTCCCTTCTGGCACTGGATTGATTTCCAACTTTCATGTGCATATATTTAATAAAATCACAGTTGGCTGTGTTCACTTTCTGTGCGGTTTCGCCTTATATCTTTTAGCGTGTGCTGAGACTGCTATAATAGGGACTACAGCTACATTTCTTTGTTTGGGAGATGAGTTAGTAATTCGGATGATTCCACTTGTACGGGCAGTTGAGCAATTATGGATTTTAATTCGTTTGCAGTGATACCGGGGCCTTCCATAACCATAATCACATTTTCCCGATTGCTATAAAATACATTTGTCCGTGAATTTTGGATGTTTGTCTCTCCTGTCGGCAATTTTCTTTCTGAAATAAAAATGTTATTTGTTATCAAGATTGCTTTCCAGCAGATCTGACTTTATGAACACGCATGATTCAAGTAGCTCGCCAGTTATGCATACATGTAGAAACTTGTCTCTTATTTCAAAATTGCTGTAGATTCCATACAACAACCACGCGGAGAGCTGTGCCAATTTTTAACATCCAGTCATTGAAAGATCATTTAAAATGCTGCCCATGTGTACGAATCAATTCACAGGAAGAGGTATGTTTACAGCACTCGGAAAAAATGGCAAATAACCAACAACAGAAAAAAAAACAAAGAACAATATATGGACCGAAGTAGGATCAAACCCGTTCTCAGTGGCACAGTGCCTTGCCAGGAGAAAACAAACGCTAGGGAACACTGCCACTCAGCTAACTAGCTGATCAACTAGCGGAAGTTTCCCTCTACAATAATATTCATGTATTATTAGTTGTCTCCATGTGTACGTGCATGTCTCTCACAAGCGTAGCCAATTTCATGCGGGGAAGTACGTAGTTTTACTTTGGTTTAGCGCACAGATCTTCTCTACACAAGACCCGTAGATTCCATATCCCCTAATCAGCAAGTTCCGTGTACGAATTATGCTTGCCACATATTAGCGAAAGTACTGAAGATGGCTTCAGCACAGTGTTGATGCGCAGTTTATCATTTAGAATATTAATAGGAAGACACATGGTCCTGGATGTAAATGATCTGAGAGCAAATGTTGAAAGGACAAATGATGATGGTTGTAACGTTAAATGATGGCCAGCGCTACATGAAGATGGGTGTATCAAGGGCAACAAATAATAATAATAATAATAAATGAAAATTATTATAGAGGCGAGAGAGCCGCGATAGCTCAGTGGTTAGTGAACTGGTCTACAAAGGACAAGAGGTAGGGTTCGATCCCATTCGACAGCTACCTGTTCACCCAGCCTTTAATGGGTACCGGATTTTTTTCTGGGAAAAGTAAAGCGGCACGGGCGTAATACCGACCACATTACCCCAAAAATCATGTGCTGAAGGTCTGTAAAATTTATAATCACTAACACCATATTCCCTATACGCCACTTGCCGTGACGGGGGTACTTTACTACTTTAAACTTGAGGCGATATATCAGCGATTCATTCGAGAGGAGGAGGTATGTTTACAGCACTCGGAACAAAAATCACAAATAATCAACGGGAAAAAAAAACAGAGCAATATATGGCCCCAAGCAGGATCGAACCTGTACTCCGTGGCACAGCGCCTTACCACGAGAAAGCAAACACTAGAACACCAGGCCGACTTGTCTTAAAAGGAAAATACAGATAAACAATTGATTCCAGCAATTGTGATCGTAACCCTATGCTATAGTCACGAGTACACCTACTTAAAGACATCGTCAATAACAGATATTTTTTTAGATACCTGAGTTGGTCTTGTGCTTTTATAGCAGAGAAGGTACGGATAGGAGTATATAATAGAGGGGAATGGAGAATAGGGAAATATAGATTAAGCACTTGCGCGAGGAAGGGTGTGAAAGAAAGTACACACCGGGAGATAGAGTATAGGGAAATATAGATTGAGCACTTACTTGTACAGAAGAGAAAATGACGTAAAGTAAGGGGCATGACGTGGCAGGGGGTTACGGTAGTTAGGTGACTAGAAGAGACTAGTCACTTGGAGCCGGAACATCGTACTGAGAGGACGTGAGAAGAGAAGTGGTCAACGTCAGGGAAAGGGACAGTCATACAGAGCAGATAGGTTAGGGAAGACAAGAAACTACAATGAAATAGGCCGATAGTTAGCTATAGATAGAATAGGTTAGGGTGGTGCGTTCGATGGGGAACGTACCAAATTAGGGAAACGGCCGAATGTAGCTAGTTTAGAAGAATGTTAGATTAACGACAGAGATTAGCGATAGGGTAAGGCGAATGGAAAGAAAGTAATATCATGGAGAACATAGAGAGATTGTCATTAGCAGTAGTATGATATAGAAGACATGAAGTGAAGTAAATAAAAGGCTCCAAGAATTATATAAAGAAGCGTTGGCGTTAATGAATGATGGATGTTGTTTTTAAAGGCTTCATTACGAAATTCGATGTTGATTGATGAACGATGATTGTGAAAGAAGTCAGTGTGCCTCGTTAATATGCGATCAAAAGTGATGGAGAAGGAGCACATCTTGATATCATCTTTGCAATTGTTAAAGACATCACTTCAATAAAATGGTGTCGTGACCGTTCGAACCTGTAAATGCGAAGTACATTTTCAAGATTGAAGTCAAGAAAGACATTTTCAAAGTTGTAGTCAAGAAAGACATTTTCAAGATTGAAGTCAAGAAAGACATTTTCAAAGTTGTAGTCAAGAAAGACATTTTCAAGATTGAAGTCAAGAAAGACATTTTCAAAGTTGTAGTCAAGAAAGACATTTTCAAGATTGAAGTCAAGAAAGACATTTTCAAAGTTGTAGTCAAGAAAGACATTTTCAAGATTGAAGTCAAGAAAGACACTTTCAAGGTTGTAGTCAAGAAAGACATTTTCAAGATTGAAGTCAAGAAAGACATTTTCAAAGTTGTAGTCAAGAAAGACATTTTCAAGATTGAAGTCAAGAAAGACATTTTCAAAGTTGTAGTCAAGAAAGACATTTTCAAGATTGAAGTCAAGAAAGACACTTTCAAGGTTGTAGTCAAGAAAGACATTTTCAAGATTGAAGTCAAGAAAGACATTTTCAAAGTTGTAGTCAAGAAAGACATTTTCAAGATTGAAGTCAAGAAAGACATTTTCAAAGTTGTAGTCAAGAAAGACATTTTCAAGATTGAAGTCAAGAAAGACATTTTCAAAGTTTTAGTCAAGAAAGACATTTTCAAGATTGAAGTCAAGAAAGACACTTTCAAGGTTGTAGTCAAGAAAGACATTTTCAAGATTGAAGTCAAGAAAGACATTTTCAAAGTTGTAGTCAAGAAAGACATTTTCAAGATTGAAGTCAAGAAAGACATTTTCAAAGTTGTAGTCAAGAAAGACATTTTCAAGATTGAAGTCAAGAAAGACATTTTCAAAGTTGTAGTCAAGAAAGACATTTTCAAGATTGAAGTCAAGAAAGACATTTTCAAAGTTGTAGTCAAGAAAGACATTTTCAAGATTGAAGTCAAGAAAGACATTTTCAAGGTTGTAGTCAAGAAAGACATTTTCAAAGTCGAAGTTAAGAAGTACATTTTCAAGATTGAAGTCAAGAAGTACAATTTCAAGGTTGTAGTCAAGAAAGACATTTTCAAGATTGAAGTCAAGAAGTACATTTTTCAAAGTTGAAGTCAAGAAGTACAATTTCAAGTTGTAGTCAAGTAAGCCATTTTCAAGTGGGAGCTATCCTGATTCCTGTGGGCTATTCTGTATTCCTGTGAGACGTCCTGATACACTGGAGCTAAGCCATTTTCAAGTTGGAGCTACCTGATTCCTGTGCGTCGTGAACCTGGGAGCGGCTCTGTGATTGAGAGTACAGACCTGTCGTCGAAAGAAAAAAAAAAAAAACCGGGCAACGCTGGACCCAACAGGAACAAGCCGGTCGGCGAAAACCAACAGAACAACCTCCAAGGTGAGACGAATAGAACATGTCAATTAAAGTGGGAGTTCCGGGAGGACATTCAATAAATTGCTGAACATTTTAGTTTTGATTTAAATTAAGTGTTTTTATTCACAGAGTAGTTAGGAAGTGTAATATTCTATTATAATTAACTAAGTAGATGTAATAATATATAGTGTGTGTGAGCGGAGACAGGACAAATATTGTAAATATTAGACGTGTCCTTGATTTTTCTAAATTTTTTTTAGCGAAAGCAATTGATGCATTATAGTGTAGGACTGGGGGTGGTTATAAAAGAAGGGAGGTAGATTAAGTTAGAGACTCTGATCAGGGACACGTGTAATATAAAAATATAAAAAAAAAATCCATGAAATAAATAAGTGTAGTGAAAGAATGAAAAAGATATTATACAATTGGTAGACAGAGGGATAGTAAATATAGGAGTAAATATCACGGAGAAAGGATAATCTATCTAAATGGCAAGGAGAGGAAACAGAGGGATTGAGTCATTGAGCCAGGAAGAGACTATGCGCCAAACAATGCAGATGTTAGGAAGGGCGATGGAGAGGCTAGGAGAGAATTTACAATCTCAGGAGATAACTAAAAGAATTCCTATCTTTTCCGGTGAAGCAGAAAATTTTAATGCGTGGGCAAAGGCAGTTGAATTTTGGTGCCGAAATAAGAAACTACCGCAAGCAGAATGGAAGGATATAGCATTGGCTACAAGTAGCGGGGGAATGACCAACAGCATAAAAAGAAGGATAAATGAAATGAAAGATGAAACTTGGGAAGAATTCAAGTTGTATCTAGCACAAAGATACGCAAGATACAAAGATCCACATCAAGCAATAATGAATCTTAAGTCGACACACCAGCTGCAACAAGAATCAGTACAAGAAGGTGGCGATAAAGTATTGGAGTTAGTAGAACAGGCGAAAATGCAACTAGCAGGGAGAAAATTAGCAACACTGGCACAAGTGATGAACGTGCCAAAAGAAGAAAATATTAGACAAAAATTTGAAGGAGAAAGACAGGAGAAAAGAGAAGAAGTGCAAACAACGGGACAGGAATATCCAATGGATATTGATCATACAAGACAGAGATGCGGGAGAGTCACTAACACGCACAAAGTAAATTCGGTACAAGAAAATAGAAGATGCTATAACTGTAATAGAGTAGGACACACAGTTAGACAATGGCAGTTACAACACAAGAAAACAAATAGTTGTAAGATAATAGTTACAGGAGTGAGGAAGAACATAACAGAAGAACAGATTAGAGAATATTTTGGTAAATTTGGTCAAATCATGTATGGTAAATTCATAGTAAATGTAAGCAAGAGCAATAAGGCGATAATATTATATAGAAATAGTGAGATAGTGAATAATATTATAAGACAGGAACATAAAATAGCTAATGATAGAATAAAGGTAGATATTTATACACCCATACAAGTGAGACAGGAAGACAACAAAAAGATAAAACCATTATATATAAATAGTATTGGAGTAAGAAGAGAGAGACTGGAGAATAAAAGAAAAGATAGGTTATATGATCTCAGTATAAATAACAGGATTAGAAAACAAAATATGAAAGAAATTGGTGAGAAAAGGGAGAGATCAGCAATTGTACCAAAGAAGACACAGAATAAAATGAAAACAATAGACAGAAAAACATATGCGGATGTCGCAGTAGGCGAAGACAAGGAGATAGGTAAAGAGAAGAAAGAACAAAAATCCACGCAAACTGAATTAGAGAGAACGGATAAGGCTACACAACTGGTTAAGAAAAGAACAAGAAATAGAGGGACAGTGACAGACAAACAAAGAAACTTAAAAGATAGTGAAATACAAGTAAATTTTATAGGAATAGGTCGAGAAGAGAAGAAAGAAGAAAAAGGCATGCAAACAGAAATATCGGAACGAACAGATAGGGCTACGCAAATTGTACAGAAAGGAACGAGGAATAAGGAAGTGATGACGGATAGACAAACAAACACAGAAGACAAGGAAACACAAGTGGATATTGTTGAGGAGAGTATATTAGTAGTCAAGGAGAAGGGGGACAAAGAAATGCAGGAGCAAGATATTGTGGACGAAATGGTAAAAATGTTACAGAAATTCACAACTAACATAGAGAATATGTTACCAAGGACAACTCATGACTTGGAAGAAAAATACACAAATAATACGAAGAGGTCACAGAAAACAGAAAACAAAGAAGAGGCAGAAAGTATGGTGGGTCAAATGAGTTTAACTGCAGAGGAAATAGAAGAATTCATAAGAGAGAAAGAAGAAAGTTTATTTAGGGATTTATACGGTGAGCAAGAGAGTAGGCGACCACGTAAACGCCGGAGTAGAGAAATTAACAGGGAAAGATATCAAAGATATGACAAATATGATACCAAATACGGTAAATACAAGTAGAAAGAGGAGGAAGAGAAGAGAGAGTCCCAAAGGGGCGGACCTGAAATGGGATACATGAAATAAGAGGAAAAGTATAGATATTGCAGAAGACAATAAAGTTATTGTGGAATGCAATGAGTGAAGGTAGAGATATTGCGGAATCCAATAAGTGAAGAGGTAGAGATATTGCGGAATGCAATAAGTGAAGAGTTAGAGATATTGCGGAAGGCGATAAGTGAAAAGTAGAGATATTGCCGAAGAGTTAGAGATACTGCGGAATGCAATAAGGAAGAGGTGGAGATATTGCGGAATACAATAAGAGTAAAGGTTGAGTTATTGCGGAATGCAATAAGAATAATGGGTTGACATATTGCGGAATGGGCGGTGAAAAGTTAGAGATATTGCGGAATGCAATGAACGGAGACGAAAACCCGGAATGGGTAGTGAAGAGTAGAGTAGAAAACATTGCAGAATGCAATGAACGGAGAAGAAAAAAAAACTCGGAATGGGCGGTGAAAAGTTAGAGATATTGCGGAATGCAATGAACGGAGAAGAAAACCCGGAATGGGTAGTGAAGAGCAGAGCAGAAAACATTGCAGAATGCAATGAACGGAGAAGAAAAAACCCGGAATGGGTAGTGAAGAGTAGAAAACATTGCGGAATGCAATGAACGGAGAAGAAAAACCCGAAATGGGTAGTGAAGAGTAGAAAACATTGCAGAATGCAATGAACGGAGAAGAAAAAAAAAAAAAAACCCGGAATGGGTAGTGAAGAGTAGAAAACATTGCGGAATGCAATGAACGGAGAAGAAAAACCCGAAATGGGTAGTGAAGAGTAGAAAACATTGCGGAATGCAATGAACGGAGAAGAAAAACCCGGAATGGGTAGAGAAGAGTAGAAAACATTGCGGAATACAATGAGCAGAGAAGAAAAACCCGGAATGGGTAGTAAAGAGTAGAAAACATGGCGGAATGCAAGGAACGGAGAAGAAAACCCGGAATGGGTAGTGAAGAGTTAGAGATATTGCGGAATGCAATGAGCGGAGAAGAAAACCGGAATGGGTAATGAAGAGTTGAAGATGTTGAATGCAATGAACGGAGAGTTGGATATATTGCGGAATAGTTAGTTAGTTGAGAGTTATCAATATAATGTTATTAATTTAAAGATTGAAAATTATTAATTTAAGGAATGGAAAGGTTAATTAGAATCCATTATGTTAAGAGTTCTTGGTTGAATGATAGTTATTATTGAATTATACGAGAGTATTATTGATAAGAGTCAAAATAGAATGAATGAAATATTATTGGGAAAATGGTAATTTAGGGGGACACCCTACAATGGGAGATTAGTTAGTCGTTTAGAATAGGACAACGACTAAGCACAGGGAGGGCGTATTGTATAGCAGAGAAGGTACGGATAGGAGTATATAATAGAGGGGAATGGAGAATAGGGAAATATAGATTAAGCACTTGCGCGAGGAAGGGTGTGAAAGAAAGTACACACCGGGAGATAGAGTATAGGGAAATATAGATTGAGCACTTACTTGTACAGAAGAGAAAATGACGTAAAGTAAGGGGCATGACGTGGCAGGGGGTTACGGTAGTTAGGTGACTAGAAGAGACTAGTCACTTGGAGCCGGAACATCGTACTGAGAGGACGTGAGAAGAGAAGTGGTCAACGTCAGGGAAAGGGACAGTCATACAGAGCAGATAGGTTAGGGAAGACAAGAAACTACAATGAAATAGGCCGATAGTTAGCTATAGATAGAATAGGTTAGGGTGGTGCGTTCGATGGGGAACGTACCAAATTAGGGAAACGGCCGAATGTAGCTAGTTTAGAAGAATGTTAGATTAACGACAGAGATTAGCGATAGGGTAAGGCGAATGGAAAGAAAGTAATATCATGGAGAACATAGAGAGATTGTCATTAGCAGTAGTATGATATAGAAGACATGAAGTGAAGTAAATAAAAGGCTCCAAGAATTATATAAAGAAGCGTTGGCGTTAATGAATGATGGATGTTGTTTTTAAAGGCTTCATTACGAAATTCGATGTTGATTGATGAACGATGATTGTGAAAGAAGTCAGTGTGCCTCGTTAATATGCGATCAAAAGTGATGGAGAAGGAGCACATCTTGATATCATCTTTGCAATTGTTAAAGACATCACTTCAATACTTTATCGTTTGGCTTCTCGTGGCAGGGTGATGTGCCAAGGAGTATGGGTTCGATCCTGCTTCAGACCATATATTGTTCTTTGTTTTGTTTTTTCTGTTGTTGATTATATGTGATTTTTTTCCCCTGAGTTCTGTAAATTTACCTTCTCCTATGAATTAATTCGTTGGGTCTATCAAGTAGTCTATATACACACTTTAACAGCATGATGAAGATGTGTCTCAGAAGCTAGAAATTGCTAATTGTTTACTCGAGAGGTCATCTTAATTTTACAACGGACAACTACAACCTACGTGTTCTCTTAAATCTGTCCTCGGCAAGTTCCCCAGTTTTTCGTGACAAGGCGCTGTGCCACACGTGCGGTCCTACTTCAAACCATCTGTTGTTCTTGTTTCTTTCTTCTAATGTTGATTATTTCTCTTTTTTTTTTCCCAGTTCTGTACATAAGAAAAAGGTAAAGGTTCCCTCCATGCCTTGCTAGCGTATGGGGAATATGGTGTTAGTGACCAAATTTTACTATGACCACGGCACATTTTTTTGGGTGATGTGGTCGGTATCACGCCAGGCCGCCTTTACTACCCAGAAAAATCTCTGGTACCCATTTTTAGAGGCTGGGTGAACCCCGGAGCCTTGTCAGTCCGGAAAAAAATCCGCCTCTGCTGGAACCCAGACCCTTCTAGTCAGGAAGCGAGCATACTAACCACTCAGCCACCGAGTGCTGTAAACATACCTCTTTATCTATCTATCTATCTTTCGTTCACCCGAAGTATTGTCTATATCTGCAATGTCGTTTCCTGTATAAATTTTACTGTCTTTTGTACCTCTTGCAGTGGCCCATATAGTTTTGTCGTTAGTGTTGTATCTATGGGCCAATGGATTTTCCTTAATCTACTATATTCTGTGCAATCTTGAAGTATGTGTTCAGCAGTCTTGGGCGCCTGTCCACATGTACAAGTAGTTGATGTGCCGATCTTGAAGTTTGTATACATGTGACTATGGAGTCGATGTGTGTCTTGTCACCTCTTTATCTGAAATGATCCCCAGTTTGAAGCAGGTCCGCTACCCGCTAACAAAGCATTCAAGATTCACTTCAGATTCATGAACTCAATAGCTTCGGTATAGACCTTGACCTCATTCTCTTTAGTCGCCTCTTACGACATGGGTGGCAGGTGACAGTGCGGCTCTATCCTTCCACCTCCTTCCCCCTTTAATGTGACATGGAGCCCGGTAGCCACACGGGTGTGATCAAACCTATTTCTACAACAATGTATTGTGACTGTTATCGCAACGTTCTCAGTAGTTTGTCCCATTGTTGCTTTCGCATTTATGTTGTCGGTATAAACACGAATAGCTCAGGCAAAAGCAGCTTTCCAAAAAAAAAAAAAAAAAAAAAAAAAAAAAAAAAAAAATGAGGAAGATACTATCCAACGCATTTTTGACAATAGAAACAAGAAAAAGAATTATAAAATGTTATGTTGAGCCAGTCTTAACATATGGATTCGAATCATGGACAATAGGACAACAGACAAGAAAATAAAAGAAAATCACTGGAGGCTGTAGAATTGTGGTTTTACAGCAGAATGTTGAGAATACCATGGACTGATATGAAGAGTAATACAAACGTTCAGAAAGAGATCGAAGCTAAAAGAGAGCTAATACTCAATATTAGGAAGAAACAATCATCCCTTTTTAGCCATGAAATGAGAAGGGAACAATTGGAATATATTGTAACAACTAGGAAAATTGAGGGACGAAGAGATAGAGGGAAGCAAAGAGAGAAGATACCAGACAGCTTAAGAGAATGCTTTGCAGAAGGTCAACAACAGAAATGATAAATAACTGTCGAGATCGAAAGTTATTGTGGAGAGACATGATCACCTACGCCAGCAGACTTAGTACTAGATTATGATAAAAACCAATCCATTCCCACTTTAGATATAAATTAAATGTCTACAAACGTTCTCAGATAAAAGCCAGAAAGATCACATCTCAAACGAACAGATGAGAGACGAATCAAAACAAGAATGCGTGTCGAGCTTTATAAGAAAAAGGGTTGGATATATGTCAGTAATGCGCTGACAAGGAATGAAGAAAGAATTACCCATTAAGCATTTATTTGAAATACTGTATTGATCGCATTTCCGGTCTAACATAACCTGAAAGACTTTGTCTAAGGTTGAACAGGTTCTGCCTCGCCAAAAAGTAGACAAACCCTTCAAGACAACAGCAACAACAACAACTTTCATGTGGAAACCATCTGGTAAAGAGAACAAGGCAGACCAAGAGAATCGTTACCCGCCCATGGTTCTGGAAGGCCCCGGTATCACTGCAAACGGATTAAAATTCATAATTGTTCAACCGCCCGTGCCAGTGGAATCATCCGAATTACTAACTCATCTCCCAAACAAAGAAAGGTAGCTGTAGTCCCCATTATAGCAGTCTCAGCACACGCCAAAAGACATAAGGCGAAACCGCATAGAAAGCGAGCACATCCATCTGTTCATCAGATGTGTGGCAACCTCTGAAATCGAATTTTATTTCTTCATCCATTCCTTTCATTTTCCTAAATCGCGGACAAATTAAGGAGCCGCGATAGCTCAGTGGTTAGTGAACTGGACTACCACGGACAAGGGGTAGGGTTCGATCCCAACCGACGGCTTCCGGGTTCACCCAGCCTTTAATGGGTACCGGATTTTTTTCTGGAAAGTAAAGCAGCACGGGCGTAATACTGACCACATTACCCCAAAAATTATGTGCTGAGGGTCTGTAAAATATAGGGTCACTAACACCATATTTACCTATACGCCACTTGGCGTGACGGGGGTACTTTACTTTTTTTTTACTACGGACAAATTAAACGTTCACAGTTATTTGTTTATAAGAAACAAATCAAATGTTTACACAATTCTAGATTGGCATCTCATCCATATGGACACGTGGACAGGCGCCACACGTTGATGAACACATATTTAAAGAATGTATTGAACATAGTAAGTAAAATCTTCATCCCAACGTTGGGCTACCAATGCAAGATCTGGGCCCTAGATTCCAGAACAATAAGAAAAATAACCTCTACTGAGTTGAAATGTGTGAGACGAATGACAGGAAACAGTCTGAGAGATAGGATCAGAAATGAAGAACTGAGAAAAAGTTAGGAATAGCCCCCGCCATAGAATATTAAAGAAACAACAGATAAATTGGTTTGGCCATGTGACAAGGCAGAAAGATCAAAACACAACACAACGAGCCTTCAACAAACGTTGTGAGATTACCAGACAGACCCAATGGTCGACCACGAAAAAGATGGATCGATGCAATATTAGAAACACTAGGAAACATAATAGCAGCAGCGGCGAACACAAGAGCAAAATATCGCAAATTATTTCTCCCCTCGACACTGAAAGGCAGATAAGGAAAGACAGAAGAAGAGGATGATGAAGTACACAGAGAAAAGCCCATTGGTCCATAGATACAACACTACATACACAACTATATGGGTTACTGCAAGAACAAGAAGCAGAAATTAAAAAAAAATAAATAAAATGTACACATTTAACGATATTGTAGATGTTGACAATACTTCAGGCGAAGAAAAGACGGATTTAAAAGGTAGATTATATAGACAGATTAGATAGATAGATAGATAGATAGATAGATAGATAGATAGATAGATAGATAGATAGATAGATAGATAGATAGATAGATAGATAGATAGATAGATAGATAGATAGATAGATAGGCAGACAGACAGACAGACAGACAGACAGACAGACAGACAGATAGATAGATAGATAGATAGATAGATAGATAGATAGATAGATAGATAGATAGATAGATAGATAGATAGATAGATAGATAGATAGATAGATAGATAGATAGATAGATAGATAGATAGATAGATAGATAGATAGATAGATAGATAGATAGATATATAGATAGGTATTGAACATGTTAAATGTGTAGCGTCAAGCAGGGTTTTCAACAACATGACGTTGATCAACGTAACTGATGCTCCATTCACAGACTAGCAACAATTTGCAGTCCGGACATATGAAGGCTCCACACCAGTTCTCGCTAAATAATTGGACAACAATTGAACTGGCATTCTCTAACAGATAGCCCACGAGACAAAATCGCTTCCCACAGCTCAACTCTTACCAGTAACACTACAACTGAATACCGTGTCCCTCTGGTGGCCAAATTGGTAGCAACAAATCGTAGTGTATGACCTCTATAGGATAATTGTTGCCTTTCTCCGTTATTGAAAGTTTTCAACGCCTATTTCGATCATCTATCCGGGAGAATAATTGGAAGCGTTCATAATCGTTGGAGAGTTACACACAGACCTCTTGGCAGCAGAAGTGGACCAGTAGGGGTCGCTGTGTATGAAAAGGGTTTGTCCATTTACAATCGGTCCGTATATAAAGGTTGGATTGGTCCTCAGTGTTTATTCCCTTAAACACGCTGGGGACTCGTAAGGGATTATACGGGAATTCTTTATAACTTCTCGAATATCACGTGTTTAAAGAGACGGCGGACCAACTTTTACGATCGATGTAAACACGAATTCTGGGCGATTTTGATGTCGTACTGTGACTAGGTCCAGTCTGGGAGTTGGCGACGTCAGAACGTGTCAAAGGAAAACAATAAAACTGCGGGGGAAATTTATTTGGGCTCTTGTTTCCAACAGAGGCAAGGGATGATAGAATTAGCTCGCAGGGATATCAAAGGTCCGGTTATGTTACATTCACAGCTGTTCGTTTCAACTTAAGAGTGGCAATTTAATTACATCCACAAAAATATAATTTTGTTTCCAAAGCTATGTTCTTGCTGTCTTTGATGCAGCTGCTTCTCGAGTTTAACTTTTATTTTTGGGTCTCATGTAATGTATTGCGATGCTGGGGTGTTGGTAGATTTCCTACCCACGTATGGTTTTTGATTTTCTGTAAAAGAAAAGTTGTGCTTCTGGTAAACATTTAATCTTCGGCGATATTTAGTCAGGGGTTAGAAGATTTAATCAAGAGTTAGAAGATTTAATCAAGAGTTAGAAGATTTAATCAAATGTTGGAAGGTTGTCAACAGTTAGAAGATTTAATCAAGAGTTAGAAGATTTAATCAAAAGTTAGAAGATTTAATCAAGAGTTAGAAGATTTAATCAAGAGTTAGAAGACTTAATCAAGAGTTAGAAGATTTAATCAACAGTTAGAAAATTTAATCAACAGTTAGAAGATTTAATCAACAGTTAGAAGATTTAATCAACAGTTAGAAAATGTGTAATCAACAGTTAGAAGATTTAATCAACAGTTAGAAAATGTAATCAACAGTTAGAAGATTTAATCAAGAGTTAGAAGATTTAATCAACAGTTAGAAGATTTAATCAAATGTTGGAAGGTTTAGTCAACAGTTAGAAGATTTAATCAGGAGTTAGAAGATTTAATCAGGAGTTAGAATAGGCGTTTGGTTTCTCGTGGTAAGGCGCTATACCAAGGAGTCATTCTGTACCAAGTTCGATCCTGCTTGGGTCCATCATTTGTTCATTGTTTTTATTTTATTTTCATAATTTGTTTCTTTTTTTTTCCCTGAGTGATGTAAACATTTCCCTTACCCTGAAATGAGCCTCTAATCTATCGCCTCGGATGTCTCTTCCCATAACAATATTCATTTATTATTATTAGCCCCCTTTCCTAAAAAACCTGACATGCACAGAACAGATATTACGGTAACTGTTCTTTAAAGGACACGAGGTTGAGTGTGATCCAGAACAATGGCTGTTACTTAAACCACCCACCGTTAGGTGGAACCCGGACATATTTTATGAGAAAAATAACATTTCTGATCAGGAGTATGGTTAGGGTGAACGATTTAGTTGCAGGAGCTACTGAGTTAAGTGCTCTGTGCACACCGTGAGCGGTGTGTCTCATCCGTTTTGATCATGTTTCGATATTACAATTGTTTACGATGAATGATGTCGTATGAAAGGGAACAGTTGTCTGTGTTCACTTTCTGCGCGGTTTCTGCTTATGTCTTTTGGCGTGTGCTGAGACTGCTACGATGGGGACAACAGTTACCTTTCTTTGTTTGGGAGATGAGATAGTAATTCGGATGATTCCGCTGGCACGGGCGGTTGAGCAGTTATGGATATTAATTCGTTTGCAGTGATACCGGGGTACTCCATAACCAAATAACCAAATAAGATTTAGTTATTTTGTCTCGCATGTTCTGTGCCAGCTATTTTAGAAACATCATATCAGGAGAAGAGGTATGTTTACAACAACATACAACACTTAGAACCAAAAAAATCACAAATAATCAACAACAGAAAAAAAATCACAAATAATAAACAGGAAAAAAATCACAAATAAACAGGAAAAAAATCACAAATAAACAGGAAAAAAATCACAAATAATCAACAACAGAAAAAAAAATAACAAATAATCAACAACAGAAAAAAAAATCACAAATAAACAAAGGAAAAATCACAAATAATAAACAGGAAAAAAATCACAAATAATCAACAGAAAAAAAATCACAAATAATCAACAGAAAAAAAAATCACAAATAATCATCAGAAAAAAAATCACAAATAATCAACAGGAAAAGATTCACAAATAATCAACAGAAGAAAAAAAATACAAATGATCAACAGATAAAAAGCCGCAACAATGAGTTACAGTAAATACTCTTAAGAGAAGCAATCTAATACAATTAGGTGACGGGAACGAATAAGAAGAATAGAAATAAAAAGAAGCTGATAGTCTAACATAATACAGTAAAGAGCGTAGATGATTTTAGTGAAGAAAATGTAACGGAAATACGAGTTTTGACGTCAAAAATATTACGGCAAATCGCTGTCGCTTGGAATTCAAGACGCAGGGGGGGCCAGTCCCTTTTGGAATGTCAAGAAGTTAGAGGGCCGAAAAGGTGTCCGGTTAGCGCAATCGATAGGCGGTTGGCTTACCACGGCAACAGCCGGGGTTCGTACCCTGGCGAGGACACCTGGGTTTTACTAATTCCCTAAAAATTAGTACCTCTGAAGTCGGAGTAAATCTGCCTGCATGGCGAGGGGCATCCTGTAATGGGATAAAACAGACTTTACACGCAAAATTCAGTCCCACAAAATTGAGTGGGTGGGACTTCGTTAGAGGTCAAAGCTGACGAAAGCGAACGAACGAACGAGGGCCGAAACATCTTCACTTCTGGTGAACAGATCGCCATTGTTATCGTTATGGAAGGCCCCGGTATCACTGCAAACGAATTAAAATCCATAATTACTTAACCGCCCGTGCCAGTGGAATCATCCAAATGACTAACACATTTTTCCAAACAAAGAAGGCTAAGGTAGCTGTAGACCCCATCATAGCAGTCTCAGCACACGCCAAAAGACAGAAGGCGAAACCGCACAGAAAGTGAATACAGCCAACTGTTCCTTGTCATACGATATCATCATTCATTGTAAACTATCGGAATATCAAAACATTATCAAAACGGATGAGACACACAGCTCACGGTGTGCATAGCTCACGGTCGCCATGTTCTGTGTCAAGAAGTAAAGGAGTAAAGGCATCCAAGATGCACCAAGAATTACTTCGCAAAGCTGTTACCATACCACTTTTTTCTTCCTTTTAAAAAAATAATTGTCTGTGTAAAGAGTCTCCATTAATCGTACAGTGATCGACAACACCTGTAGTCTCAAAAAAAACCAGGTGTTCGGACAGGTAACTTCAACATTACTGAACAAATGTCTGTAAATACATCAAGAGAATGTCACGACAAAGGATTTAATTTGGTGACAAAAGGTTTCTTGAATTTCATGACAAAGAAATTAATAAACTTCATAACATGATTTATTGAATTTCAACACAATAGATTTATTTAATTTTAAGACAACGGATTTATTAATTTTAAGACAACGGATTTATTGAATTTTAAGACAACGGATTTATTGAATTTTAAGACAACGGATTTATTAATTTTAAGACAACGGATTTATTGAATTTAAGACAACGGATTTATTGAATTTTAAGACAACGGATTTATTAATTTTAAGACAACGGATTTATTAATTTTAAGACAACGGATTTATTTAATTTTAAGGCAACGGGTTTATTGAATTTTAAGGCAAAGGATTTATTGAATTTTAAGACAACGGATTTATTGAATTTCAAGACAAAGTATTCCTTGAATTTCATAAAAAAAATATTCTTGGTGTTTTGTGGCATTCATTCAGAAGGCATTCATTGAACATTGTGAGGAAGTATTCCTGGAATTTTTATAAGGAAGTATTCCTGGAATTTTTATAAGGAAGTATTCCTGGAATTTTGTAAGGAAGTATTCCTGGCATTTTGTGATTAATATTTTCTCATAACTTCATGACGGATACCTTCACATCTCTCTCTACTGGTGGTGTGAGTCGTGGGTGTGAGTCGTGGGTGTGAGTCGTGGATGTGAGTCGTGGATGTGAGTCGTGGGTGTGAGTCGTGGATGTGAGTCGTGGATGTGAGTCGTGGATGTGAGTCGTGGGTGTGAGTCGTGGATGTGAGTCGTGGATGTGAGTCGTGGATGTGAGTCGTGGATGTGAGTCGTGGATGTGAGTCGTGGATGTGAGTCGTGGGTGTGAGTCGTGGGTGTGAGTCGTGGGTGTGAGTCGTGGGTGTGTTGAAGTGAAAACAGTGGCGTCAACTTTCACTCAGGTGTAACTATGTCGCTTTCTAGAATTTTATGAACTATGGGACATATTGAAAGATCGGGGCACCTATATGTGCTCTAAAGTGATGTGGTGATAATCCTAACAGAACATAAGGCATGAAGTGTGACAGAGATATCGATTATCAAACGTCGCAGCATCAGTTGGAAAGATTTGAAAACACGCCCGCCCGAATTGAGTTCAATTAGGTCAGTTCTAATGATAAATTGGAGACGAAGACGCGCCACCCAGCACCAGAGCTGGAAGTTGTCAGCGACCCACAGCTGATGGCTTGCGCGAGTATCGGTGAACCAGAACCACCCAGAACCTGCTCCACCTCTCCGTGGTGCCTCTAGTAACAGACCAACCTGTCTAGTCTGGCCAAGTGAGTAGGGATTGAAGAGGGAAGACAACCCGGTACTCAAAAATTACATGCTGAAGTCGGATGTGTTGAGCCGAAAGGCGCAAATATCAGTTATACTGCAAACCATAACACAACGCAGACACGCCTACTTAACGTCCTTTTAGGGGTGGATGATGAAGAGGTGTACTCATTTAGTTATCGGGCGAACGCAAGCAAGCAAGCGTAATGATTAATTATGAGGGCATCGGTAGCCTGGTTGAGAAAACCACCCGACTGGACTACCGTCGTTCGGACAACCCATGTTCGATTCCCGCTGGGAGCAGTATGAGTTGTCCTCGTGGTTGAAAAAAAAAATACCACCATGGTCGACCCAGCCGTTGGCAGAAATGGGTACCAGGGTATTACCCTGGGAAGGTGAGGAATGTCGCCTCGCATCTGAGTTTCGATCATTGAAACGACACTATACAGAAATCTCCGAACATTTCTGGATAGGCGACCGAGCACAAGTGGGTGGAAACTACGTGCTAAGACGCTGGTTCAAGTCTCATACTTTACCTTTAATTAATTATGCACTGTTTGATGATCACAGATATCAATTATCAAACGTCGCGTCATCGGTTAGAAAGATTTGAAAACGCACCCGCCCCAACTGAATTCCATTAGGTCAGTTCTAATAATTAATTATGCACTTTTGATGGTCACAGATATTGATGGTCGAAGACCTGGCAATCTTCTTCTTCTTCTTTCTTTCCTCATTTGCCTTTCAGCATCGAGGGGAGATATAATTTGCTGTGTTTTGCTCTTCGGTTCGCCTCTGCTGCTGTTATGTTTCCTAGTGCTTCTAATATTCTATCGATCCATCTTTTTCGTGGTCGACCCTTGGGTCTGGTATTCTCGCAACGTTTAATGAAGGCTCGTTGTGCTGTGTTTTGATTACTCTGCCTTGTCATGTGGCCAAACCATTTTATTTGTTGTTTCTTATATATTCTATGGCGGAAGTTATTTCTAGCTTTTTTCTCAGTTCCTTATTTCTGATCTTAGACTGTTTACTATTGATCATATTATTTGATTATTATTTATAACGCATGATTATTTGTGGTGGTATCGCTATTTTGGATTAGCGCTTTAGGTGCAGTCAACAAGAGAGGCGGGGCGAGTGACTGTAATTTTGAAGGGCCCCCGCCTCGCGAACAGAAGGTGTCAGGTTCAAGTCCTGTTTGAGCTAATCGATTATCAATTTGGTGACATGATTAATACTTCCGGAGGCAAACGATAAAATATGGATAATTTTATGAAGATTCCATGCCGGTTGAAAATAGAACAGCGAGGCTGTATGTCGTTGCTGGGGCCATAAAGTAAATTAAGATATAACATACAACTCA
Organism: Megaustenia siamemsis; assembly: GCA_032433765.1. Classification (NCBI taxonomy): domain Eukaryota; kingdom Metazoa; phylum Mollusca; class Gastropoda; order Stylommatophora; family Ariophantidae; genus Megaustenia; species Megaustenia siamemsis. The sequence goes on from JAVIAB010000046.1 coordinate 43,301,855, forward strand.
TTGCCGAATAAATCAAGTCTAATGCACTTGACGTAAACCATGACTGCTCCCATGATGTACAAATCACAATGATCAGAGATGGTCGATTCGGTTATCGGGAACGTCGTTTCTTGGACAAGATGAGCGCTGATGTCGCACACTTTGAGCTGAACTTTGAACTTTTCATAATTAATGTCTAACATTGCACGCAAGAGGGAGCTGTAATAGCTCAGTGGTTATTGAACTGGACTACAAAGGACAAGGGGTAGGGTTCTATCCCACCCGACGCCTTCAGGGTTTACTCAGCCTTAAGTGGGTAACGGATTTTTGTTCTGGTAAAGTAAAGCAGCACGAACGTAACATCGACCACATTACCCTAATAATCATGTGCCGAAGGTCTGTAAAAATGTATGGTCACTAATACCATATTCCCTATACGCCACTTGGCGTGACGGGGCTCTTGGTTGGTTGGATTGCACCCAGGAGGAAAACACTATGAAAGTACAAAATAATCAAAATCTTAACTATTCAAAAATAGAAAGGAATAATCGATACTTTTAGGGCACATCGCGACATGAAAAAGTTGGCATACTTAGCAACAACCGGCAAAATACAGGGAAAGAGATATCGCGGAAGACAAAGAGAGAAGATACTAGATAGCTTGAAGCTGAGGCACTGGAAACAGTCAACAACCGAAATGATAGAGGCACTGAGGACAGATTTATATGGAAGGACATGAACGTCTACGCCAACCAGTATGGCACATGATGATGATTCAAATAGGACTAATAATAATTACGTATTATTATTATTGGTATGTATGTGGTAGTTAAAGTGCTTGACTATGATGAAGAGATGGTTAAAGTGCTTGACTACGATGAAGAGATGGTTAAAGTGCTTGACTACGATGAAGAGATGGTTAAAGTGCTTGACTACGATGAAGAGATGGTTAAAGTGCTTGACTACGATGAAGAGATGGTTAAAGTGCTTGAATACGATGAAGAGATGGTTAAAGTGCTTGACTACGATGAAAAGATGGTTAAAGTGCTTGACTACGATGAAGAGATGGTTAAAGTGCTTGACTACGATGAAGAGATGGTTAAAGTACTTGAATACGATGAAGAGATGGTTAAAGGGCTTGAATACGATGAAGAGATGGTTAAAGTGCTTGACTACGATGAAGAGATGGTTAAAGGGCTTGAATACGATGAAGAGATGGTTAAAGGGCTTGAATACGATGAAGAGATGGTTAAAGGGCTTGACTACAATGAAGAGATGGTTAAAGGGCTTGAATACGATGAAGAGGTAATGATTTATTGATCAACCTGCACTATAATTAGTTTGTCCACTGTATCAAATTGTACCAATAAACTCAAGAAAATAGTAACTACCAGCCAGTGCCACTGTACCCTGGACAAAATGACAACAAAACATGTTCTACAGGATTGTCCCCAGTACACAGACCTGAAAAGACCAAGGTTGTCCACACCCACCTCCCTGGAAGAGACACTAAACTGGGTAACCGAATTACTTAAACAGACAGCTGCCTTCATAAGAGAGTCCGGAATCCTAGTCTGAATGACGTCATGATCGCAGAAGAAGAAGGAGAAGAATAAGAAAGTGTACCAATATGGTTTGAGGTCAAGGAACTCAGCATTATCTAGAGGCTGACAGCTTATACATGATGCTGGGTATGATAATATGTTCCAGCGAGCAGGTTTGAGAAAAAGAAGCAACTCAGTACACACGGCTCAGCTGTTTGCTTTAGTCTCATTGTAGTATTTGAGTTATATTGCTACAAATGTTGCTACATGTATAAATGAAGATGTCACTAGAAAACTACATTCTCCTCATTCTTGAGATTGATATTTTAATTGGAGTGGTTTACATTTTTGGAACTACAAAAATATAATTCTAGAATGGTTCATTTTCATTCTTTGGGGGACTCGGTAGTCGAGTTGGGAAAAACCACCCGACTGGACTACCAACGTTCGGACAACCGTGTTCGATTCCCGCTGGGAGCAGTGTGAGTTGTACTCTTGGTTGGAAAAAAAAATACCCCACGGTCGACCCAGCTGTTGGAAGAAATGGGTACCAGGGTATTACCCTGGGAAGGTGAGGAATGTTTCTTCGCATCTGAGTTTCGATGCTAGAGGCGACACTACAGAAATCTCTGAACATTTCTAGATAGGCGGCCGAGCACAAATGGGTGGAAACTGGCGTGCTAAGATGCCGGTTCAAGTCTCGTACTTTACCTTTACATATTTGCATTCTTTTTAAACGTTAGCCCAATAACGTGCACGAAAATAAATGTCAAAATGTGACTAATTTAACGCTTTCTGGTGTAAAATAGCAATAATTTAATAAAGTAAAGATAGTAGAAATGTACATTATAGCATATCATAATTGTAAATAAGCTGTAGTTACATTATACTCCAATCATGTCTCAGAATCTGGGGGCCGCGATAGCTCAGTGGTTAGCAAACTGGACTACATAGGACAAGAGGTAGGGTTCGATACCAACCGACGGCTTCCGGGTTTACCCAGCCTTTAATGGGTACCGGATTTTTTTTTCTGGGAAGGTAAAGCGGCACGGGCGTAATTCCGACCATATTACCCCAAAATCATGTGCCGAAGGTCTGTAAAATGTATGGTCACTAACACCATATTCCCTATACGCCACTTGGCGTGACGGGGGTACTTTTATTTTATGTCCCAGAATCTAGATAATTTACCAAGACTAAAAAATCACCAATAAACAGCTGTGACCGATGCAATAGTGAAATCTGGTGTGTTGGATCGAAGGGCGCAGATAGCGCCTCTTGCTATGAACCAAACGCGTCTACGCCAAATTTACTTATTTTTAATTGCGGACGATGAATGCTTGTTTCATGAACTCAGAACGAAATGTATTGAGAGTCTGCAGTATTGTTGAGACACCCAGGTTTCGTTCCCATCACGACAATGTCGAGAGAAGGAGAAATATGTTTTTTTTAAAAGATGCAAGTTTAATACAACAAGAAACGATCTAATTACCAAGTGTATAAATGACATTACAATAAAAGAATGAAGAAATATAATAAATTAAAAGGTGACATGAATAAAAGACTCATCATCATCATCAAGTACCATGACTGCTGGCATAGGTGAGCATGTCTCTCCACAACTTTTGATCGACAGTTATTTCTCTTGTTGAACCTTCTGCCAAGCCATTCTCTTAAGCTGTCTGGTATCTTTTCTCATTGCATCTCTCAATCTCTTCGTCCCTCAATTTTCCCAGTTGTCACAATTTATTCCAGCTGTTATCTTCTTATTACATGGCTAAAAAATGATGATTGTTTCTTCCTAATATTGGAAATTCTCTTTTTGTTGCGGCTCTTTCATAACGTTTTCATAGCTCTTCTGAACTGTCCATTATATACTCAACATACTTCTGTAAAACCACATTTCTACAGCCTCCTGTGACATTTATAGTCTTTTACATACATACTACAAAGCAAGTCCAACAAATCTAGTTCCTTGAAAAGCAAATGATAAACAAATTGTGGGATATTTATAATCAGAATGAGAGAAGAGACTGAAAAGCATTCGAGTAAACAAGAGAGTAACTGTGTGGGGTACTAACAACATACGGAGTAAGCCAGCATCTAATAGAGAACAACTGTGGGGTACTAACAACATACGGAGTAAGCCAGCATCTAATAGAGAACAACTGTGGGGTACTAACAACATACGGAGTAAGCCAGCATCTAATAGAGAACAACTGTGGGGTACTAACAACATACGGAGTAAGTAAGCCAGCATCTAATCAACCTAATTAAAAGTCTCTACATCAACAGCAGTTGCACAGCCAGAACAGCAGCATGATACACATACCACTTCGATGTTAGATCAGGTATACGACAATGCTGCGTACTATCCCCCCTACTTTTTTATTACATATATGGACTATATATTTAAGTTAGCAAACCCATCAGAGACAGAGGAGATCAACAAGCTTCAGTTTGCAGACGATCAGGCACTAATACATGGAACAATAGAAGACCTACAAGAACACTTAAATAGATTCAACAGCACAGGTACAAAATACAACATGAAAATCAATATCAACAAAATAAAAGTCAAGAATATCGCAAAAAAAAAAAATAAATAAATAAACAGAACATCAAGATAACTATAGATGGCAGACAACTAAAAAACGTAAAGGAATTTAAAAACCTAGGAAGACTAATGACAAATGACAATTCGCAAACAGCAGAGATAGACTCAAGATGCATCATAGCTTGTCAAATGATTGGACAGCTATCACCACTTAGTCCAACAAGGAAATAACTCTGAAGACAAAACGGGCACTCTACAATACAATCTTCATCCCAACGTTGCGATACCAATGCCAGACCTGGATCCTAGATGCAAGAAGAATAAGAACAGTAACCACTATTGAGATGAAATGCGTTAGACGAATGACAAGAAACAGCCTGAGAGATAAGATCAGAAATGAAAAACTTAGGAAAAAAAACTAGAATAACCCCCGCCATAGAATATATAAAGAAACGACAAATAAAATGATTTTTCCACGTGACAAGGCAGAAAAATCGAAACACAACACAACGAGCTTTCAGTAAACGTTGCGATAAAACCAGACCTAAGGGCCGACGACGAAAACGATGGATTGACGGAATGTTAGAAGCACAAGGAAACACAACAGCATCAGAGGTGAACAGAAGAGCAAAAGACCGCAAATTATATTTCCCCCTGACGCTAAAGCATGTATGGGGAAATAAAGATGAAGATCTGATCAACAGCTTCCAGATTCAACCATTCTTAAATGAGTACCGGACTTGAGTACGGTACTGGAGTAATACCGACCACATTACCCCAAAAATAATGTACTGACTATCTATACAAACAAAATACTGACACTAACACAATATTCCCGATCCGCCATGTGACTTAATAGAAATCTGTATTTTTTTTTTTCAATAAACAGCGGGAGTCGCCAGCGTAAGCGTGGGAAAGCAAGCATCGTTGATTTGTTTCCTGGAGGTTCCGGTAATTACAACAAAGGTTGATACCATCGGTGACAAACAACATGCAGAACTGAAAAAAGAAAAAGGTAAAGAGCCCCGTCACGTCACGTGACGTATATGGAAGACGGTGTTCTTAACCAAACTGTTCACAGATCTTTGGCACGTACTTTTTTAGGTAATGTGGTCGGTACTGCGCCCGCCTGCACCACTTTACTTTCCCAGAAAAAAAAATTCTGTACCCATTTAAAGATTGGGTGAATCTTGAAGCCGTCGATCAGGATCGAACGCGACCTCTTGTTTTGTGGTTTAGTTCACTAACCACTGAGCTATCACGTCTCCTTGTAAACAACATGCAGTTTGAACAAAATGGGTGGGGAGAAAAGGATGCATGTGTGGTGTCCCGGGCGTACCAATAGAGAGAACGACACTAACGCAAGTCTGTTGGTGTCCAAGGCGAGTAGTGCCTCAAAACCTCAGTACACCTCCAATAGTAGTGCCGATCCCAGCCCCCCCCCCCCCCCCCAATCCGTGGCTAGATCCATTGAGATAACTCATTAATGGAAATGGGGCAACAGAAAATAGAGTTATTGAGCTTTCTAGTGATTTGTTTGGCCCCTGTTAAACACTTTTTGATCGAACCGTTGGTTTGTTTAGGCATGTCTTCTCCTGAACAAAATGGATAATGTAAAATGTTTGATTCTCATTTATTTGTGTGTACATATACACTGGGAAATGATCGCGGAAGAAATTGTTAAATGAAACAAATACAAGATGTAACAAGAGAGAGAGAGAGAGAGAGAGAGAGAGAGAGAGAGAGAGAGAGAGAGAGAGAGAGAGAGAGAGAGTTCAAGTGAAGTGCAGAGAGAGCGATATAGAAAGAGAAAGAAAGTTGTCCATGATCTGCAACAAATCAAGAACATTAAAGTAACTTTATTTCAACTTCTTGCATCTCTTATTAACTTATATTTGATGTTATGGATCCAGGGACATATGACCTGACGCCCTTCGGCTCACCAGCTGCAGCGTATTTCACAAACTGGATACCTATCCGCCATCGCACGCGGAGTCTAGCGCTTTTAACACTTTCATAACTAGTAAATGAACACAACAAAAAAAAAAGATAAAAATGTAAAGTATCCCCGTCACGCCAAGTGGCGTATAGGGAATATGGTGTTAGTGACCATAAATTTTTACAGACACATGGTTCACAGACACATGGCATTTGGGCACATGATTTTTTGGGTAATGTGGTCAGTATTACGTCCTTGCCGATTTACTTTCCCAGAAAAAAATCCAGTACCCATTAAAGGCTGGGTGAAACGGACGCCGTCGGTTGGGATCGAACTCTACCTCGTGTCCTTTGTAGTCCAGTACACTAACCACTGAGCTATCGCGGCTCCCCAGTAAATGAACAAGTGATTTCAAATTGTGCTCTTAACTTTCAAGTGATGTGCGCTATTCAAATGAATCGATGACTCAACGACTGTAAAACCATCCATGAGGAACAAATCTCTCATTATTAAGATGTTATTAACTTCTCATTTTTTCATCTCTCCATAGTTTAGTTTGCTTGCCTGCGTTTGCCCGATGATTAAGGAGTGCACCTCTTTATCATCAGCCTTTAGAAGGACGTTAAGTGGGCGTGTCAGCGTTGTGTTTTGCAGTATAACTGTGATATTTGCGCCTAACTTGCCCACCACATCCGACTTCAGCAGGGCATTTTTTGAGTACCGGGTTGTCTTCCCTCTTCTATCCCTTCTCACTTGGCCAGACCAGACAGTCTGTTACTGCAGGGACAACGGAGAGGTGGAGCAGGGTCTGGGTGGTTCTGGTTCACCGATCCTCGAGCACGCAATCAACGGTGGGTCGCTGGAAACTTCCAGCTCTCCTGCTGGTCAGTATCCTCAGTCTCCTATCGTTTAGTTCATTTACGATATATCTTAGTGTCTCTAATGTCAAGGTCACTCATCCACACTGTGACACCCACAAGCTTAGGGGAGACGTTTGGTGGCATGGCACGGAGAACAGTTAACAGAATTGATACCATAAGTAAAGTACCCTCGTCACACCAAGTGGCGTATAGGGAATATGGTGTTAGTGACCATACATTTTACAGACCTTCAGCACATAATTTTCGGGGTAATGTGGTCGGTATTACGCCCGTGCTGCTTTACTTTCCCAGAAAAAAATCCGGTACCCATTAAAGGCTAGGTGAACCGGAAGCCGCCGGTTGGGATCGAACCCTGCCTCGTGTCCTTTGTAGTCCAGTTCACTAACCACTGAACTTTCGCGACTCTAAAGTGAGGACAGGGAGAGGGCTTAAGAATTCCAGAAAAAGACATGTCTGTTAACAACACTGACCATCTAATGACAGATCGTCACATTAAATAAATTCACACGTCATTGCCAAACATGGTCACTTACGTTTACGCACAAAAGAAAGCTTGTCAGCACAGAGATGCGGTCAATTAGAAAAGCGTGTGAAAAAATGTCAAACAGAAAAGACAGAGTCAGAAATGATATAAAAATAGTATTTTGACAATTGTAATAAAATATTCCAACTTTCCTCTTCTCATAATGTGCCCAAAAACTGTTAATTGTTTATTTCTGATGTTTTTTTAAAAGCTCCCTTTTTGTGTTGGCCTCTTTGAGAATTTCCTCGTTTTTCTTTTTAGCTAGATATCTAGAGAACTTTTAACATTCTTCTGAGAAATCCCATCTCTGTTGCTTTTAATCGCCTTTTCATTTGTTTCTCTACTGTCTATGATTCGCTTCCGTAGGTCAGAATTGACTCTATATATCACTGATGAACCCTCTCTCTCTCTCTCACTTTTATTGACAATTAGACGTAAGACGTTTTTTTTCATTTTCTGAAATACCTTACATTACAGTGTCTATGTTAAAAGAGAAGAGAGAAGAGCGCGGGGTAGACAAAGAATAAGGTGGACAGACAAAGAATAAGGTGGACAGACAAAGAATAAGGTGGACAGACAAAGAATAAGGTGGACAGACAACAAGAAAGAAGCGCTACAACATCAATTGACGTTCGTTCGCTTTCGCCAGCTTTGACCTCTGACCTCTGACGAAGTCCCACCCACTCAATTTTGTGGGACTGAATTTTGCGTGTAAAGTCTGTTTTATCCCATTACAGGATGCCCCTCGCCATGCAGGCAGATTTACTCCGACTTCAGAGGTCTAATTTTTAGGGAATTAGTAAAACCCAGGTGTCCTCGCCAGGGTACGAACCCCGGCTGTTGCCGTGGTAAGCCAACCGCCTATCGATTGCGCTAACCGGACATCAATTGACAATGGTTGAAGCTGTCAAAATGCCGAGACCCGGAACCGGGTATCTCCCTCGACTTTCGAACGGGTACAAGAGGAAGTGAAGAGTGAGAGAGAGAGAGAGAGAGAGAGAGAGAGAGAGAGAGAGAGACACGTGAAGATGTAAATCATTTTGACCTCACAAGTCACATTTCCATGCTGAGATTGCTTTAGGTATTTCGTGTTTTATTTTGTTTTAATATTCATTGTCTTGTATCTGATGAAGGCTTTTGCCGAAGCGTCGTAGTTTATCTCATCTCTCTACAGGTTTAGCTGTTTAACACCATGTTATGTTTAGTATTTTACCAAGAAGAAATACCAAAGATAACCTCAGTCTTTGTGAGGCAAGAAACATTACGCGGGATCTGTATTAGAAACAAGGAAAATGGAATCCATTCCAAATATTCAGCTTGACTGAGGCGAAGTGGTAAAGGAGATTATAAAATGGTCGAAACAGATTCTATCAGTGCCATTAAAGGTCTAGGGTTACTTATGTTTCACGCATGATCTAAATTTACAAGAAATAGTAATGATACATCCCAGAGAAAGAGAGAGAGAGAGAGAGAGAGAGAGAGAGAGAGAGAGAGAGAGAGAGAGAGAGAGAGAAAGAGGTAGCTAGAGCCATTGTTTATGTCTTATGTGTGATATTTTGGCCTGAAGGAAACGATCACAGCTGAAATACAAGCTTGATACTTCAATGATGTTGAACTTAACTTTGTATTAACGTCCAGCACTAGAAATCTATTTCACTGAAACTTGTCTAACATGTGGCATTTTTAGAACGACGGGAAACGGGCTCGAGAGATAAGAACAGACGTAATGTTCTGTGTACACCTCTAGAAGTCGACATTGTTAAGTTAGAAGGAATCGTTTGTGGAGACATCTCGTTCCGGTGATGTCCATACCAGGTGACCACATATCGGACATGAGTATAGCATGAACAGGAGTGAACGATTACAAGAAACAGATAGGAATGACACCCACCTTTGAATAAATAAACAACAGATACAAATAGTGTGGTTACCTGATAAGACAAATAAGTGAATGTGAGTGCGGGCCATACACAAACCCCGGAAGCAACTAGACCAAAGCTGAACATGGCAAATATGGATTAATCGAATGTTAAAATATCAAGATAAGCAAGAGAGAAACGAAAGAATCGCTAGGCGGAGTGGAAGTCTAAAGCCAGAACCTAACATTTCGTTTCTAACAACATCCAGATACACCAGAAAAAAAACATTAAATCTACAAAAAAGTGACAAAAAGAACAAGCAATACAACATTTGCAGACTCCTTCTTCTTCTTTCCTTCCTTATTTACGTTTCAGCGTCAAAGGGAGATATTGTTTTCGGTCTTTTCCTCTTCTGTTCGCCTCTGCTGTTGTTGTGTTTCCTAGTGTTTCTAACATTCCATTAATCCATATTTTTCGTGGCCGGCCCTTGGGTCTGGTGTTCTCGCAACGTTTATTGAAGGCTCGTTGTGTTGTATTTCGACTTTTCTGCGTTATCACGTGGTCAAACCATTTCATATGTTGTTTCTTCATATATTCTATGGCGAGGGTTATTCCTAACTTTTTTTTTTCTGAGTTCTTCATTTCTCGTATCTTATCTCTCAGGCTGTTTTTCTTATCATCAGTCTCTAACATATCTCATCTCAGTACAGGTTATTTTTTTTGCACTTGCATCTAGTGTCGACGTTCGTTCGTTCGCTTTCGTCAGCTTTAACCTCTGACGAAGTCCCACCCACTCAATTTTGTGGGACTGAATTTTGCGTGTAAAGTCTGTTTTATCCCATTACAGGATGCCCCTCGCCATGCAGGCAGATTTACTCCGACTTCAGAGGTACTAATTTTTAGGGAATTAGTAAAACCCAGGTGTCCTCGCCAGGGTACGAACTCCGGCTGTTGCCGTGGTAAGCCAACCGCCTATCGATTGCGCTAACCGGACACCCCATCTAGTGTCGACGACTGGCATTGGTAGCACAACGTTGGGATGAGGACCACAACTTTAGATTAGTCTGCAGACGCCATCCTCGAGACAGAGAAGTTGTGGGTTCAAATCCCGGCTACACCGGTTGGGATTTTTATTTATGATTTCTCTCTACGGCAACCACCCCTGGTCTCAGCAGCAAGGCCCTGCTTGGAATGTCAATTATTCATCGATGGAAAAAATATGAGTACCTCCGAAGTCGGAGTTATCTGCTTGTGCGGCAAGGGACCCCTGTGCCGTGAAAAATGGATTAACACGCAAAATTCAGTTCCTAGTTTCTAGGGACTTCGTCAGAGGTAAAAATCTAGCGAACGAAGAAAAAATCTATATATACATACAATCCTTCATTCTTCTGCGACGCTTCAATGCAAGAGCAAACTGGTAGAAGAAGAATAAAAAAAAACTATCTTTACGACACATATTACCATTGCTGGTGTATGTCGAGGGGCTCACGAATCAGTGGGATAAAGGCCGCTTGGTCAAAGCAATCGCCACCGCGTGTGAGACTCAGGATTTTTACTTCACCCCCGATAGAAAGAATCATATAAGAAGAAGAATGAATTATTAGAGTTACTATGAAATGTATTAGTAGGAGGCACCAAGAGAAGTCTACAGTATAATTTCACGTGGAGTATTGAATTAGAAATCTGTTATGTAAGTAAAAGTAAAGAGCCCCGACACGCCACGTATAGGGAATATAGTGTTAGTGACTATAATTTTACAGACCTTCAGCACATGATTTTTAGGTTATGGTCAGCATTACGCCAGTGTAGCTTTACTTCGCCATAAAGAAATTCGGTACCCATTTACGGCTGGGTAAAAAAAAGCCATCGATCGGGATCGAACCCGATCATTTACCCTTAGTAACTTTACTATAGTTCACTATAACCACTGAGATATCGCAACTCCCAGTCTGTTACATGAATTGTAATGTATTATACAGAAACAGCTTAAATCAAAATATAGAAACAGCTCAAAGGAAAATATAGAAACAGCTCAAAATAGACACGATATTTTTATCTAGATATTCTTTTATAATCATCATCAACTACCAAGCCTGCTGGCGTAGGTGATCATGTCTCTCCACAACTTTCGATCCCGGCGGTTATTTATCATTTTGTTGTTGACCTTCTGCCAAGCTATTTATTCTCTTAAGCTGTCTGGTATCTTTTCTCTTTGCTTCCCTCTATCTCTTCGTCCCTCAATTTTACCAGTTGTCACAATATATTCCAGCTGTTCCCTTTTCATTACATGGCCAAAAATTATGATTGTTTCTTTCAGATATTGGAAATGTTCTTTTTTTGCTCTTGACCTCATTCACGTTTTCATTACTCTTCTTAGCTGTCCATGGTATTCTCAACATTCTTTTGTAATATATCTTATATATATATATATATATATATATATATATATATATATATATATATGCATATCCTATTTGATCCTAATAATGATAAGAAAGTTAATAAGATGAAGAAAGCCATGACAATAACATGATCTGATTAAATAGAAAATGATAGTGACAAAGCTTTATAGTGAATCAATAGAGAAATGAGAAACAAGCAATTAACTACACGCAGTTCAATGGAAAATAACAAAATAAATGAATATAAAGAAGTAAGAATCATAAAAGTAGTACCTAGTGTTGAAATAGTGTTATAATAATAGTAATATTCACTCAATGAATATGTAAAAGTAAGGAACATGAATGTAGTGTGAAGTCTTGAAATACTGAACATACTCAATGAACATATAAAAGTAAGGATAATGATTTTAATGTCAAGTGTTGAAATAAGTAATCAAATTAATGAATATAGAGAAGCCATAACAATAGATGCAGCTGTTGAAATAAAATAAATAATTAACATTACAGTCGCGAGTATATATATATATATATATAGTGACCAGCGGTAATTAATTACAAAATGGATGAATATAAAGAGAAATAAATGAATATGAATTTTTTTTAAATTAAAACTATGCGCCAATTGTTGAAAATAAAATAACAGAATTAATGGACAAATAGAAATGAGTAATGCAATAAGAGGATGAGACTATGGACAACTGTTAAAAAAATAAAAGAGAAATACTTCCATGATATGAGACCTTTTTAGCAATCAATTTATCTTCTGCTGCAATGGAGTGTGTAGAGTGTTATTCCATTAGAAATGTGTAGCAAGAAGGAACAACAAAAATAAAGAACTAATCAATCAATGACCTTCCAGAAATAAATATAGAATAAATAATAAAGAAACAAATGATATTCATAATGTAGAGTATTTCACTAGTGACAAGAAATGTGAGGCAACGGGACAAATCAAGAGTCTGATTCCATCCAATCAACAAAGTAATAAATTATCGTCCATTTTGAACAAAGTCGAATCCAAAAGGCGCCGTGCCAAGGAGTACGGGTTCGATCCTGCTTAGGACTATATGTTCTTTATTTTCTTTATTGTTGATTATTTGTCATTTTTCTGAATGCTGTAAACATACCTCTTCCTCTTAATTGATTCGAATCCAAAACAAACGAAGCAATAGAGAGCATTAGAGAGTTGATCAATAAACCACTAATATCATCAGTAATGAGGAAATGACGATGGACATATGTTGGACGCGTGATGAGAAGAGATAATAACCGAATAGCAAAGTAAGCCCTCGTGGGGGAAACAACAGGTAGGAGGAAAAGAGGCCGATCCAGAGAGACACTGCCAAGAACATTGATCAGAGATGCAAAGGCAGCAGGAATCGGCTCCCTCATTGAGACCGAGATGCTTTCACAGAGCAGAGACAAATTGCGAGGTTTGATAAAAGATAAAGATCTTTGCAAGGAATGAGACTGCTAGAAAGAAAATTTACAAAAAGAGTATCTGAGTCTATGCCCTATGGGCCGGCCACGGCTCGAACGGTCAATAGATAAATAGAAAGAACAAAGTAAGATACAAAGACACATTTTTGCTGTCTACGTTAGCAAGTCAAATGAGAGGTTAATGTTATTCCAGTTTGTGCAAAAGTCGTATCTAATATTTCACAGACCCGCGGCAAAATGTATGCTTCCTACATTTGAAAGTAAGGAAACAGAAAAAAAAGCTGACATTTCTTCCTCTTTAAAACAGATAAAAACATTACCTTTCTGATTTTAAAAACACATGTCAAGAGCAGTCTTACATTAAATCTCTTCCTTTTCAAGCATCCACTTTGATATATCCATATATCCTACAACAAATCGATCCATAACCTCCCTACTTAAACAAATAAGAATATCCATACAATCAATAACAGCAAAATGTATCCTGGTATCGATTTCTGACCCGTGACGTATAGGCGGGAATCCCAACATAGAACATTGTGTGATAAACAGGTCGGGAATCCCAACATAGAACATTGTGTGATAAACAGGTCGGGAATCCCAACATAGAACATTGTGTGATAAACAGGTCGGGAATCCCAACATAGAACATTGTGTGATAAACAGGTCGGGAATCCCAACATAGAACATTGTGTGATAAACAGGTCGGGAATCCCAACATAGAACATTGTGTGATAAACAGGTGCGCATGAGCGGTTGCTCTTAGATCGACAGATTTTTTTTAATATTCATTTTAAAAACTCCGCCATTCTCCATTTATATACACATTATAAAAAAACTCCGCCATTCTCCCTTATATACACATTTGAAAAAACTCCGCCATTCTCCCTTTATATACACATTAAAAAAAACTCCGCCATTCTCCCTTTATATACACATTTAAAAAAAACTCCGCCATTCTCCCTTTATATACACATTTAAAAAACGTCCAGATCTCATTGATGTAGCAGATAATCGCAGATACCAAATATTTTATCAAATATTATATGTGCGCTTCTGAATGCTCTCATTGTAGGGTGTTTTTAAAGTTGCAATGCAGTGAATATTTCTAATATTCAGTAAATGACGTAATCATCATCTACGTACCACAATTTTGTAAACCACATTTATGAACAAACCGCTGCTTCCTTTAAGGTTTTATTTACGTAAAGGACGGGCACTACGCTACTTTCACTGTCTCATTGCTTGAAGGAAATGGTGTTGACGATTGAAAACAGGGTATTTCTGGTTGAGCATGTCTTTCGTAATGGCGGTAAATATACGGATGAGGTCATTAGACAATTCGTGAGGAAATTTCCAGACTCACAAGTCCCTCACCGAAATTCTGTTACAAAATTGATCAAAAAGTTTCGTGAAACCGGTAGTGTGGTAGATGCATACCGATCTGGAAGACCTTCAATTTCACAAGACCAAATTATGGAACTCCAAGACAGAATTACAATGAGTCCAAATGCATCTTTAAACCACTTGTCTCAACAGGTGCAAATATCTAAGAGTTCTGTTCACAAGGTTTTAAGAAGTGAACTACACTATCGTCCATACAAATTAACTGAAGTGTCTCAACTCCAAGAAAGAGATTATGAATCCCGTTTAAACTACTGCATGTGGTTTCAGAATTTTATTTATGAACATGGCGCTGCCATCCTTGACGTCACTTTTTTCACTGATGAGGCCTGGTTTCATTTATCCGGTTATGTGAACAGTCAAAACAATCGGCTGTGGAGCAGTGAAAACCCCCATGAATTTCATCAAGTGCCGCTTTACGATCAAAAAGTCGGAGTGTGGTGCGCTATAAGTCGTATGCGGATAATAGGACCTATATTTTTTAATGAAACAATAAATGCAGAACGTTACCGTACTTTAATTCTGGAACCGTTCATAGCACACTTTACAGAACGGGAAATTATGGAATCCTGGTTTCAGCAGATGGGGCAACAGCACACACAGCCACAACAACACTCAATTATTTAGAAAGCATATTTGCAAATGGCATTATTTCACGTGGAATCTGGCCTGCTCGTTCACCAGATCTAACACCCCCAGATTATTATCTGTGGGGGGCATTGAAGGGGAAAGTTTATGAAAATAATCCGCAGACAATTAATGACCTAAAGACTGAAATAGTAGACAAGATTAAACAAATATCACCAGACATTATTCTGAAGGTTTTCGCAAATATGGAAAGACGAATCACGACATGTCTTGAGGCCCGTGGTGGACATTTTCAACATATGCTGTAGGCACAACTTTATTGTGTTAATACCAACATTACCCATTATAAGCTCGCCGATAGCAGTCAAGTATATTTGAATAATACCATTTATTTTACAATTTGTGTGACGCATTAGTTAACCGCATTTCTGGTGACGTTTTTTCTTTAGAGAGTATAAATTCACTGCACTGCAACTTTAAAAACACCCTGTAGTTACTGCCAAGTAGCGAGCAAACAAATAATCTCCTAAATTGTTGCACACAGAAGGGACATAATATAGTTCGAGGTATCTTTAATTTATTCAACATGAAATTACATTTCTATTATTGCAAACTGGGCTATATATCCATTTTCCCCTTCGCTTAACGGTAAAGCAAGCAAGCACAAACAAGAAACTAAAGGAGACAAGCACAAACAAGAAAGTAAAGGAGAGGAGAACAAACAAGAAAGTAAAGGAGACGAGAACAAACAAGAAAGTAAAGGAGACAAGAACAGACAATAAAGTAAAGCAGACAAGCACAAACAAGAAACTAAAGCAGACAAGAACAAACCAAGAAAGTAAAGGAGACAAGAACAAACAAGAAAGTAAAGCAGACAAGCACAAACAAGAAAGTAAAGGAGACAAGAACAGACAAGAAAGTAAAGCAGACACAAACAAACAAAAAAGTAAAGGAGACAAGAACAAACAAGAAAGTAAAGCAGACAAGCACAAACAAGAAACTAAAGCAGACAAGAACAAACCAAGAAAGTAAAGGAGACAAGAACAAACAAGAAAGTAAAGCAGACAAGCACAAACAAGAAAGTAAAGCAGACAAGCACAAACAAGAAAGTAAAGGAGACAAGAACAGACAAGAAAGTAAAGCAGACACAAACAAAAAAGTAAAGGAGACAAGAACAAACAAGAAAGTAAAGGAGACAAGAACAAACAAGAAAGTAAAGGAGACAAGAACAAACAAGAAAGTAAAGGAGAGGAGAACAAACAAGAAAGTAAAGGAGAGGAGAACAAGCAAGAAAGTAAAGGAGAGGAGAACAAACAAGAAAGTAAAGGAGACGAGAACAAACAAGAAAGTAAAGGAGACAAGAACAGACAATAAAGTAAAGCAGACAAGCACAAACAAGAAACTAAAGCAGACAAGAACAAACCAAGAAAGTAAAGGAGACAAGAACAAACAAGAAAGTAAAGCAGACAAGCACAAACAAGAAAGTAAAGGAGACAAGAACAGACAAGAAAGTAAAGCAGACACAAACAAACAAAAAAGTAAAGGAGACAAGAACAAACAAGAAAGTAAAGCAGACAAGCACAAACAAGAAACTAAAGCAGACAAGAACAAACCAAGAAAGTAAAGGAGACAAGAACAAACAAGAAAGTAAAGCAGACAAGCACAAACAAGAAAGTAAAGCAGACAAGCACAAACAAGAAAGTAAAGCAGACAAGCACAAACAAGAAAGTAAAGCAGACACAAACAAACAAAAAAGTAAAGGAGACAAGAACAAACAAGAAAGTAAAGGAGACAAGAACAAACAAGAAAGTAAAGACAAGAACAAACAAGAAAGTAAAGGAGACAAGAACAAACAAGAAAGTAAAGCAGACAAGCACAAACAAGAAAGTAAAGCAGACAAGAACAAACAAGAAAGTAAAGGAGACAAGCACAAACAAGAAAGTAAAGGACACAAGAACAGACAATAAAGTAAATCAGACAAGCACAAACAAGAAAGTAAAGGACACAAGAACAGACAATAAAGTAAATCAGACAAGCACAAACAAGAAAGTAAAGGAGACAAGCACAAACAAGAAACTAAAACAGACAAGCACAAACAAGAAACTAAAACAGACAAGCACAAACAAGAAAGTAAATCAGACACGTACAAACCAAGAAAGTAGATTACCTCTAGTTTCAGCCACAATTTGTTGCGACTTCTTCAAGCTCCGATCACCGTCCTCCTCGTCACTCATCGCCTCATAATTCTTCGGACACTCGTCGTCCTCGTTAGGAAATATTCTAATATCATCATCGTCGTAGCTCTTAACAACATCATCATCTGAAACATTCCCAGCGCCCTCTGAATTATCTAAACTGTTAGTGCTGTCATTGAGACCACTGTCTGCACTCTGATTGTGTTGTTGCATGTCTCCTTCGTGATAATTTAAACGCTTCATGTGGTTTTTATTATTTAGAAAAGCTAAATTGTTCATATTTTGAGGCAGAAAAGCGTCCGGATTTTTACCAGGAAGGTTAGATTGCGGGCGTAGAAAGTCTTTGTCTGAAGCCAGATCTAACTGTGATTCTTTACTGCAGTAACTGAGTCCGTGACTTAGCAACTGCAATCGTTGACGAGGATGGTGAATGTAGCCTTGTTTGTTCCAAATGTCGGTGCTGAGGTTTGGAACGTACTTGTGATAACCTCCGTGGATGTCCATCGAAGAATATATACGTCCTACCACAAAATCCTGCGATCAAACAATAACTCATGAAGCTGATCTGTCTAGCTGTTTCCACTGTAATAACAAGCTCTCTCATCTTTTTGCTGAACAAATCTCGCTTGTTCAAAGGTTAAGGGAATTAGTACAAGTACGACGCTGAACGAATTCGAAATATGATCAAATTTGAAAATCATAAACATCTATTCCGTGACATATATCTGTGTTTGTATCATATATACAAATGTTTTAGTTACGTATCGTACACTTATTGATGGCCACTGTACTTAATTGTTCTGAAAATAGTTCACACAATCAAGAAAGATACAATCATTTCAGCACGACTACTATTATTATTATTACTACTACTAATTTATTATTTATAATATTATTATTTTGCTTGTATCACTATAACTATATTACCCTTAAAGATATTCATTTATTTATAAATAGATATCAATTGGTTTAGTTATACAAACATTTCCACAGAATTGATAAAGCCAAAATAACTATTGAAGTCATCTTAAATAGAACGAATAGCTCACTAGAAGTTGGTTAGTTATTCTGTGTCCCCGGTTCTCTCCTATCGCAAACTGGTAATATTTCAAGAAAATCTAAACACTTGACAGCAACTACACGGACAGGCTGAAAATGACGGCACAAACAGAGCAAGGAATCAAGTCAACATGATTGAGAACGCCTCTTGATACTACATCACAAGAAAGCTAACCTGCTACGGAGGGTCGGCCTTTTCATCTTTTCATAAAAAAGGATCAAACATTTTCCCGTATTTCCGCATTGTCACCACAAGGCAGTGAACACTTCAGCCAATAAAACGATTGGTAGCATTAAACCCCGCCTGAAAACCACGCCTCAAGGGAGGAGCTAACTCAGAGATGCTATTTGGTTGAGGAAGATAAAGAAAATATGACTGACGGGCGGAGCTTATTTTCAAACTTTTTAGGAACGCGGCGTTGTCAACTAAACGGTGATTGGAGACGGGTTACGACTTTGAGTTGGTTTGAATGATTTGAGGGAGCAAATAAACGACCAATCATAGTCTCCCACACCTGTTTTAAGGACTTGCCCTGTTTATTTTTTCCGGTGTAACAACTTCCTTGCTTGATGTAACGAAGCGATGACCGAATAATTGCAGATTTTCATCTCGTGAGTCCTCGAAATGAAAGCGGTCAGGGACAAAATTGTGATCTGGAGGACAAATAGAGTGGATTGGAATGAAAGATAGTTAGAGTTAAACACCAGATTTTCGGAGTCATACGAGTCCCAGGAGGTCTCATCCAGAAGAAGATCAGAACTGAGTGACGTTTCTTGGGGAAATGGTTGGACAAGATGTAGTTAACGGTAATCTCATGGTTACAATTCTAACGAGAGGAATTGTTTGGATCTACATTCCCCATTCAAGCCACTCTGTGTATAAAGGAAAAATTGGTCCATTTTGTCTTATCTATTTTTTCCTGTTTTTTTTTTTTTTTTTTTTTTTTTTAACAGAAAAATGTTGGTAAGAATGTTACCATGGACAGATAATAAGAGTAATGAAAACGTTCTGAAAGAGGACAAAGCAAAAAGAGAGCTAATTTCCAATATTAGGAAGAAACAATCATCATTTTTGGCCATGTAATAAGAAGGGAACAGTTGGAATATATTGTAACAACTGGGAAAATTGAGGGACGAAGAGATAGAGGGAAGCAAAGAGAAAAAATACCAGACAGCTTAAGAGAATGGCTTGGCAGAAGGTCAACAACAGAAATGATAAATAACTGTCGAGATCGAAAGTTGTGGAGAGACATGGTCACCTACGCCAGCAGGCACGGTACTTGATGATGGTGATTTTTTCCTACATAGGAAAAATTCCTCTAGGAAATTGCAGTTTTTATTTTTTTTTAAACCCGTCTTCGATAAAGGCGACTTGGTGTTATACTGACCACTTCTGTTTTCTGAGTCCATTTTAGATTTTTGCTTTTTATGTATGACTCTCTGAATTGTTGTTTCCTACGTCTCTTATTATATCTGTTTACCTGACTCTTTCATATTTCTTCATCTTTAATAGAATTCTTTCATATTTCTGTTTCATGAGTCAAACTATTTCATGAGTCAAACTTTATACATCATGAGTCACACTCTTTCATATTTACATCTTATGAGTCCGGTTCCTTCACGTGTCTACTTGCCATCATAATTCTACTCTCATTTTCCGCTGATTTATCTTTCTATCTTTGTAAATTAATTTTTTTTAGTAGCGACGAAGACAACTTTCCTACATTATTGACAATACAAAACCGGAACCAGAGACATGTCAAGGTTGTCCGTCCAACTTTCACTGCTTTTTCTTTAGGCCTGATCGTAGTGAATCAGAAAGAAGTGATGAAACGTCAAGATTAGTATATACTTTAATACAAACTTTTGGCGGTCAGGGCACCCGGTCAGCAATTGAGAGAAAGAAAGAAAGCAAGAAAGAAAGCAAGAAAGAAAGAAAGAAAGAATGTAAGAAAGGAAAAAAAATGAAAGCAAGAAAGAAAGAAATAAAAGGAAAACGCGAGAAAGAAAGAAAATTAAAGCAAAAAAAAGAAAGAAATAAAAGGAAAGAAGGAAAGAAAGAAAGAAAATGAAAACGTGAAGGAAAGGAAAGAAAGGCAAAGCAATCCAAAGAGCATGAAAATGAAAGCAAGAAAGAAATAAAGAATAGGAAAGAAAGAAAGAAAGAAAAAAGAAGGAAGGAAGGAAAGGCAAAACAATCAATTATGATACTGGTAACATACAGTCATAGCGAAATTATGATGTTTAGTAACATTCAGTCTTGGTTAAATTATGATGTTTGGTAACATACAGTCTTGGTTAAATTATGATGTTTGGTAACATACAGTCTTGGTTAAATTATGATGTTTGGTAACATACAGTCATAGCGAAATTATGATGTTTAGTAACATACAGTCTTGGTTAAATTATGATGTTTGGTAACATACAGTCTTGGTTAAATTATGATGTTTGGTAACATACAGTCTTGGTTAAATTATGATGTTTGGTAACATACAGTCTTGGTTAAATTATGATGTTTGGTAACATACAGTCCTGGTTAAATTATGATGTTTGGTAACATACAGTCTTGGTTAAATTATGATGTTTGGTAACATACAGTCTTGGTTAAATTATGATGTTTGGTAACATACAGTCTTGGTTAAATTATGATGTTTGGTAACATACAGTCCTGGTTAAATTATGATGTTTGGTAACATACAGTCTTGGTTAAATTATGATGTTTAGTAACATACAGTCTTGGTTAAATTATGATGTTTGGTAACATACAGTCTTGGTTAAATTATGATGTTTGGTAACATACAGTCTTGGTTAAATTATGATATTTGGTAACATACAGTCTTGTTTAAATTATGATGTTTGGTAACATACAGTCTTGCATAAATTATGATGTTTGGTAACATAAGTTTTGGTTAAATTATGATGTTTGGTAACATACAGTCTTGGTTAAATTATGATGTTTGGTAACATACAGTCTTGGTTAAATTATGATGTTTGGTAACATACAGTCTTGGTTAAATTATGATGTTTGGTAACATACAGTCATAGCGAAATTATGATGTTTAGTAACATACAGTCTTGGTTAAATTATGATGTTTGGTAACATACAGTCTTGGTTAAATTATGATGTTTGGTAACATACAGTCTTGGTTAAATTATGATGTTTGGTAACATACAGTCTTGGTTAAATTATGATGTTTGGTAACATACAGTCTTGGTTAAATTATGATGTTTGGTAACATACAGTCTTGGTTAAATTATGATGTTTGGTAACATACAGTCTTGGTTAAATTATGATGTTTGGTAACATACAGTCCTGGTTAAATTATGATGTTTGGTAACATACAGTCCTGGTTAAATTATGATGTTTGGTAACATACAGTCCTGGTTAAATTATGATGTTTGGTAACATACAGTCCTGGTTAAATTATGATGTTTGGTAACATACAGTCTTGGTTAAATTATGATGTTTGGTAACATACAATCTTGGTTAATTTATGATGTTTGGTAACATACAGTCTTGGTTAAATTATGATGTTTGGTAACATACAGTCTTGGTTAAATTATGATGTTTGGTAACATACAGTCTTGGTTAAATTATGATGTTTGGTAACATACAGTCTTGGTTAAATTATGATGTTTGGTAACATACAGTCTTGGTTAAATTATGATGTTTGGTAACATACAGTCTTGGTTAAATTATGATGTTTGGCAACATACAGTCTTGGTTAAATTATGATGTTTGGTAACATACAGTCTTGGTTAAATTATGATGTTTGGTAACATACAGTCTTGGTTAAATTATGATGTTTGGTAACATACAGTCTTGGTTAAATTATGATGTTTGGTAACATACAGTCTTGGTTAAATTATGATGTTTGGTAACATACAGTCTTGGTTAAATTATGATGTTTGGTAACATACAGTCTTGGTTAAATTATGATGTTTGGTAACATACAGTCTTGGTTAAATTATGATGTTTGGTAACATACAGTCTTGGTTAAATTATGATGTTTGGTAACATACAGTCTTGGTTAAATTATGATGTTTGGTAACATACAGTCTTGGTTAAATTATGATGTTTGGTAACATACAGTCATAGCGAAATTATGATGTTTAGTAACATACAGTCTTGGTTAAATTATGATGTTTGGTAACATACAGTCTTGGTTAAATTATGATGTTTGGTAACATACAGTCTTGGTTAAATTATGATGTTTGGTAACATACAGTCTTGGTTAAATTATGATGTTTGGTAACATACAGTCTTGGTTAAATTATGATGTTTGGTAACATACAGTCTTGGTTAAATTATGATGTTTGGTAACATACAGTCTTGGTTAAATTATGATGTTTGGTAACATACAGTCCTGGTTAAATTATGATGTTGGGTAACACACAGTCTTGGTTAAATTATGATGTTTGGTAACATACAGTCTTGGTTAAATTATGATGTTTGGTAACATACAGTCTTGGTTAAATTATGATGTTTGGTAACATACAGTCCTGGTTAAATTATGATGTTTGGTAACATACAGTCTTGGTTAAATTATGATGTTTGGTAACATACAGTCTTGGTTAAATTATGATGTTTGGTAACATACAGTCCTGGTTAAATTATGATGTTTGGTAACATACAGTCTTGGTTAAATTATGATGTTTGGTAACATACAGTCTTGGTTAAATTATGATGTTTGGTAACATACAGTCTTGGTTAAATTATGATGTTTGGTAACATACAGTCCTGGTTAAATTATGATGTTTGGCAACATACAGTCCTGGTTAAATTATGATGTTTGGCAACATACAGTCCTGGTTAAATTATGATGTTTGGTAACATACAGTCCTGGTTAAATTATGATGTTTGGTAACATAAAGTCCTGTTTAAATTATGATGTTTGGTAACATACAGTCTTGGTTAAATTATGATGTTTGGTAACATACAATCTTGGTTAAATTATGATGTTTGGTAACATACAGTCCTGGTTAAATTATGATGTTTGGTAACATACAGTCCTGGTTAAATTATGATGTTTGGTAACATACAAACTTGGTTAAATTATGATGTTTGGTAACATACAGTCTTGGTTAAATTATGATGTTTAATAACATACAGTCCTGGTTAAATTATGATGTTTGGCAACATACAGTCCTGGTTAAATTATGATGTTTGGTAACATACAGTCTTGGTTAAATTATGATGTTTGGTAACATACAGTCCTGGTTAAATTATGATGTTTGGTAACATACAGTCCTGTTTAAATTATGGATGTTTTGTAACATACAGTCCTGGTTAAATTATGATGTTTGGTAACATACAGTCTTTTTTAAATTATGATGTTTGGTAACATACAGTCTGGTTAAATTATGATGTTTGGTAACATACAATCTTGGTTAAATTATGATGTTTGGTAACATACAGTCTTGGTTAAATTATGATGTTTGGTAACATACAGTCCTGTTTAAATTATGATGTTTGGTAGAATACAGTCCTGTTTAAATTATGGATGTTTTGTAACATACAGTCCTGTTTAAATTATGATGTTTGGTAGCATACAGTCCTGTTTAAATTATGATGTTTGGTAGCATACAGTCCTGTTTAAATTATGATGTTTGGTAACATACAGTCCTGTTTAAATTATGATGTTTGGTAACATACAGTCCTGTTTAAATTATGGATGTTTTGTAACATACAGTCCTGTTTAAATTATGATGTTTGGTAACATACAGTCTTGTTTAAATTATGATGTTTGGTAACATACAGTCTTGGTTAAATTATGATGTTTGGTAACATACAATCTGGTTAAATTATGATGTTTGGTAACATACAGTCTTGGTTAAATTATGATGTTTGGTAACATACAGTCCTGTTTAAATTATGATGTTTGGTAAATACAGTCCTGTTTAAATTATGGATGTTTGTAACATACAGTCCTGTTTAAATTATGATGTTTGGTAGCATACAGTCCTGTTTAAATTATGATGGTTGGTAGCATACAGTCCTGTTTAAATTATGATGTTTGGTAGCATACAGTTCTGTTTAAATTATGGATGTTTGGTAACATACAGTCCTGGTTAAATTATGATGTTTGGTATCATACAGTCCTGGTTAAATTATGATGTTTGATAACATACAGTCCTGGTTAAATTATGATGTTTGGTAACATACAGTCCTGGTTAAATTATGATGTTTGGTAACATACAGTCCTGGTTAAATTATGATGTTTGGTAACATACAGTCCTGGTTAAATTATGATGTTTGGTAACATACAGTCTTGGTTAAATTATGATGTTTGGTAACATACAGTCCTGGTTAAATTATGATGTTTGGTAACATACAGTCCTGGTTAAATTATGATGTTTGGTAACATAGGTAAGAAGTGCAAGCAAGGGAGATGTACAAACAGATAAAAAGAGCTGCTGAGTGAGCTGGATAAGTTTGAAGAGAGCCACGAATAATGGATCAAAGACACTGTCACGTAGTTGAGTTGGTGAGAAAGTTAAAGGGACGCAAAAACAATCATAAGAACTGCCACATACATTAGACGGTTAAAGGGTCCCAGGAACAATCAATCATAATAATAACCACGCAGATGACTGTTGAAAAAAAACAAACAAGAAAAAACATGAACAATCAATCATTAGAACTACCAAAGGTTCACTGTTCGCAGACATGAAGTTAGGGAATATTATTATGTCTTTTGAGTATGCATAGATAACATGTCTTAAACGAAGTACTTTGTGTCTCTCTCCCAACCGTTGCTTCTTTCTGTTTTCTTTGGCTTCTTCTATTCCCGATGTTCCATGTCGAATTAAACCATCACTTTTTTCCATTTTTCAAACCATCACTATTTGCAATTTTCAAACAATCACTTTTTCCATTAAAAAAAAAAAAATCACCTTTTCAAATTTTTCAAACCATAATTTTTTTCCATTTTTCAAACCATCACATTTTCCATTTTTCAAACCACTTTTTCCATTTTTCGAACCATCACTTTTTCAATTTTTCAAACCATCACATTTTCCATTTTTCAAACCATCACTTTTTCCCTTTTCAAACTATCACTTTTTCCATTTTTCAAATCATCACTTTTTCCATTTTTCAAGTCATCATTTATTAACAATATAAAAGAAGTGACAAAGCCACCATCTTCAGACTTAGATCCGGCGTTTGACTTTTCAGAGCTCACTGACGTCTGAGCGACTCTACTTCCTAAAAGATGTTATATATATGGGATATATATGGAATATATATGGGATATATATGGGATATATATATGGGATATATATGGGATATATATGGGATATATATATGGGATATATATGGGATATATATGGGATATATATATGGGATATATATGGGATATATATGGGATATATATGGAATATATATATGGGATATATATGGGATATATATGGAATATATATATGGGATATATATGGGATATATATGGAATATATATATGGGATATATATGGAATATATATATGGGATATATATGGGATATATATGGAATATATATATGGGATATATATGGGATATATGGAATATATATATGGGATATATATGGGATATATATGGAATATATATGGGATATATATGGATATATATATGGGATATATATATGGGATATATATATGGGATATATATATGGGATATATATATGGGATATATATATGGGATATATATATGGGATATATATGGGATATATATGGAATATATATGGAATATATATGGAATATATATATGGAATATATATGGGATATATATGGAATATATATGGAATATATATGGGATATATATGGAATATATATATATGGTATATATATATATATATGGTATATATATATATATGGGATATATATATGGGATATATATGGAATATATATGGGATATATATGTACGAAACTACCAGGGAACTCAGAAATAGCAGCATATATTATATTGCATTAGGCCAAAGGGCCTCTACTCAAAGGCGCTGGAACCATAACAACAACAAACAATCTTATCTGGTAGAATTAATTATTACTTTTTCTATTTCTTAATTGTTCTTATATACTTTCTCTTATTCTGTGTCTTTTTTTTCAGGTACATTTTTTTTTAATCGCCCGTGAGCTGCCGGGACCCGAAAGGGAGTAAATAATAGTGGCGCTGTACCCTACCAGGCATGTTCGTTAGAGGTGAGAAAAAGGGGGGGGGTGGGGGTTCACTTGGTTCTGGCTATCCACTGTAAAAAAATAAGCCGAAAAAAAACCTCACACACATAGACACGTTAAAGAAATGAATAAAAGTAAATCTGCCATCCAGGAAAGATAAAGACTATCTGTCTAAGAAACGTATGACGCAAGCCGGAGAAAGCCGTAAGAAGTCCGGGTTGGAGAAGACAGATAGAAATAGAAATCAAGACGATGGGGAGGATATGGAGTGACCTTAAAAGAATGGCAAGAAACAGAACGACTTAGAAAGTATTTGTTGAAGACAAATGCCCCACAGGGAGCTGAAAGGTAGAAGACGAAAGAAGAAATTGTTTGTATAATTAATTTTTTTGTAAAAGAAAACAAGCAGCAAGATGTTTCAACTTTTTGAATGAGATAATGGAAAATAAAATGTCGGTTTGATTGATAAAGGCTTCGGCGGTAAAATAAACCAAACAAAGCTGATGGCAAATCAACCCTTTCGTAAGTAACTCCATATTTTACCAGTTGTAACCAAGTATTCCAACTTTCCTCTTCTCATGATGTGCCCGAAAAACATCCATTATAAGTAAAAGTAAAGAGCCCCGTCACGCCAAGTGGCGTATAGGGAATCTGGCGTTAGTGACCATAAATTTTACAGACCTTCCGCACATGATTTTTGGGGTAATGTTGTCGGTATTACGCCCGGGCCGCTTTACTTTCCCAGAACAAAATCCGGTACCCATTAAAGGCTGGGTGAACCTGGAAGCCGTCGGTTGGGATCGAACCCTACCCCTTGTCCTTTGTAGTCCAGTTCACTAACCACTGAGCTATCGCGGCTTCCAAACATAAACTGTTTCTTTCCATTTTTTTTTTTTTCGGGGAGCTCCCTTTTTGTGTTGGCCTCTTTGAAAGCGTCATTCATTTGGTTTTGTTAGCTGTCCAGGGAACTCTCAACATTTTTCTAAGAAACCACATCTCTGTGGTCTCTAATCGTCTTTTCATTTCATACAGAAACGTTACAATCAAAGCTGTACGGAGCTAAAGTGGTGCTGGAAACAACAGTAAATTCATCAGGGACAATTTCCTGGCACTGTCTTCTCCTGCTTCTTTCGCACACAAATCACTTTTTCCCTAGTTCCTTCGTGAAGAGCATAAACAGGGCTTCTATGATTCCCTATTATCGCCTCGGAAGTTTCCCTATATAATAATATTTATTTATTATTATTTGTCTCCAAGAGCATAAACAGCGCTGTTCTCTTTAACAAGTCAATAATTCTGCGCCTTTTGACCAACAAGCTTGCCTTCATAACATTTTTCCTGCGTTACCTTTTTTGTTTTCCTTGTTTATTTCCACTCACTTGTTCAAATTGGAGAGTTCTTAGAAACTATATAAATTGAATAGGAAGTGGATTATTTGACAGGTCATTGAACTTGTCGCAGTCAGTTATGAGTCACTGCCCATTTTGAGCCCATGCACTGTCGAGTGTGTTAATCCCGCTCGACGTTGAAGAAGTTTTTTTTTTTTTTTTTTCTCTGATGACTGTCAAATGCAAGCCGTAACGCCATTATTTAATATTGTTCTTTCACGTCAAGCTGTCACTACGCACTGTATTTACCGCATTCCTACGTGATATACAGAGTGTTCACCTCGTTATTTCTTGATATACAGAGTGTTCACCTTGTTATTTCTTGATATACAGAGTGTTCACCGTGTCCTTTCTTCATATACATTGTGTTCACCTTGTTATTTCTTGATATACATTGTGTTCACCTTGTTATTTCTTGATATACATTGTGTTCACCTTGTTATTTCTTGATATACATTGTGTTCACCTTGTTATTTCTTGATATACATTGTGTTCACCTTGCTCTTTCTTAATATACATTGTGTTCACCTTGCTCTTTCTTGATATACTTTGTGTTCACCTTGCTCTTTCTTGATATACATAGTGTTCACCGTGTCCTTTCTTGATATACATTGTGATCACCTTACTCTTTCGTGATATACATTGTGTTCACCATGTTCTTGTTTGATATACTTTGTGTTCACCGTGTCTTCTCTTGATATACATTGTGTTCACCGTGTCCTTTCTTGATATACTTTGTGTTCACCTTGCTCTTTCTTGATATACTTTGTGTTCACCTTGCTCTTTCTTGATGTACTTTGTGTTCACTTTGCTCTTTCTTGATATACTTTGTGTTCACCTTGCTCTTTCTTCATACATTGTGTTCACCTTGCTCTTTCTTGATACACATTGTGTTCACCTTGTTATTTCTTGATATACATTGTGTTTACCTTGCTCTTTCTTGATATACATTGTGTTCACCTTGCTCTTTCTTGGTATACTTTGTGTTCACTTTGCTCTTTCTTGATACACATTGTGTTTACCTTGCTCTTTCTTGATATACATTGTGTACACCTTGCTCTTTCTTGATATATATTGTGTTCACCTTGCTCTTTCTTGATACACATTGTGTTCACCTTGCTCTTTCTTGATATACATTGTGTTCAACTTGCTCTTTCTTGATATACTTTGTGTTCACCTTGCTCTTTCTTGATATACATTGTGTTCACCTTGCTCTTTCTTGATATACTTTGTGTTCACCTTGCTCTTTCTTGATATACATTGTGTTCACCTTGCTCTTTCTTGATACACATTGTGTTCACCTTGCTCTTTCTTGATACACATTGTGTTTACCTAGCTCTTTCTTGATATACATTGTGTTCACCTTGCTCTTTTTTGATATACATTGTGTTCACCTTGCTCTTTCTTGATATACATTGTGTTCACCTTGCTCTTTCTTGATACACATTGTGTTTACCTTGCTCTTTCTTGATATACTTTGTGTTCACCTTGTCTTTCTTGATATACATTGTGTTCACCTTGTTCTTTTTTGATATACATTACGATTACCTTGTTCCCTACATGGTACACCCGGTGTTCACCTTGTTTCCTGCATGATATACATTGCGTTCATCTCGTTCCTTGCATGATATATATATATATATATGTACATTGTGCCCACCTTGTTCCCTGTACGTCATGTATTGTGTTTACTTCGTTCTCTAAATGATATACACTGTGTTCAGCTCGTTCCCTTTACGTAATATTTTGTATACACTATGTTCCCTACATAATATACATGTGTTCACCACGTTCCCTGCTTCGTATACACTGTGTTCACCTCGTTCCTTGCAATATAACTTTGTGTTCACTTCGTTTCGTGCATGAAATACATTGTGCTAACCTTATTCCCTGCATGTTATTCACCTCATTCACCGCATGATATCCTGTGAAGTCAGTTTGGGTGTTCCAAAATTACATGTTGAAGTGAAGGCTTACACCTTCCGCCTTCGGAAAACCCATCAATTCTTCGCCGCTTTTATTTTTTTTCTTTCTCTCTATCTACATTTTTTTTTCTCTTTATTCATCTAATAATTCTCTTTATGGTGTCTTTGCTAAACCCTAAGGACATGTTTTATAGCCGAGATATCTGAAGTTTCGTTTGTTCACAGATTGAAGACGATCATCAAATCTATTGACCAATTCATTCATTTATTTATTCTGTGCTCGATCATATTTTACAAATCTTTTATTCTAAATATCATATCCCACATAATTTTACAGCAACGTCTAATCTCAAATGCTTCCATTCTACGTTTTAATTCTACTATTAATATCCATGTTTCGCAACCATAAAGAAAGACGTAACGAGTATAATTTTACACCTCCAAACTTAAGCTATGAACGTTCCTGGAATATTATTAGATTGGACTATAAAACCCTGGGCAAATACGTCAAGGAAGCGCGTAATCTTCACCTCACAGATTCCATATTCTTCGGAATCATAACACCACAGATTCTCTCAGCCTCGGAATAAATATTTCCCTCATTATTACTAGACTTTTTAATAACATTTGTAATTTTTTTAACCCGAGAAACTTCGGGTAAGATCATTCGGTGCACTTCATACAGCACTCGCGTACGTCTCATTAATCTATTTAAATTCCGTATGAGTTACGGCAGATCCAAATACTTCTGTCGTCTTTCGGTTTATCAGCCCATTAATTTGGAAAAGGCGGAACAACTTCCTTTAGCTGATTTGCCCTTGTCGCGGCTGGGTATTTGGAAGTGAAATGAACAGGTTTTCGTGAATGGGCTCTTCAAAAGCAATGATTCCTTCATTTGGTCCCTTTTTAGATGTTCATAAGTCATAAATATTGCGATAATAAACGTTCTGACAATATAGAATTAGTTACGGGTGGAGAGAGGCGGGTTGGAGAAAGGAGGGGCATTAGTAGTGAACTAATCAGTTCAGGGGATTGGTTGGGGGAGGGGTGGACGGGGAGACAACAACAGGTTATTGGATAAAGGTGTTTGGTGCAGGGGAGTAGCCAGGGTGAGGTTTTGTTGTTTAGGGGAGGCTGGGGCGCCGATGTAGCAGAGATTTGTGGAGTCTGGGAGGAATTTGAGCCATGATATCTAAAATACAAAGTCGTGAATACTAGTCGTAAAGTTGTGTCGAAGTCATGAATCGCATTCGCAGTTATGTCTAAATTATGAATCCCAGTGGTAATGTCATGTCTAAATTATGAATCCTAGTCGTAATGTTATGTCTAAATTATGAATCCTAGTCGTAATGTTATGTCTAAATTATGAATCCTAGTCGTAATGTTATGTCTAAATTATTAATCCTAGTCGTAATGTTATGTCTAAATTATTAATCCTAGTCGTAATGTTATGTCTAAGTAATGAATCCTAGTCGTAATGTTATGTCTAAGTAATGAATCCTAGTCGTAATGTTATGTCTAAATTATGAATCCTAGTCGTAATGTTATGTCTAAGTCATGAATCCTAGTCGTAATGTTATGTCTAAATTATGAATCCTAGTCGTAATGTTATGTCTAAGTCATGAATCCTAGTCGTAATGTTATGTCTAAGTAATGAATCCTAGTCGTAATGTTATGTCTAAATCATGAATCCTAGTCGTAATGTTATGTCTAAATAATGAATTCTAGTTGTAATGTTATGTCTAAGTCATGAATCCTAGTTGTAATGTTATGTTTAAATCATGAATCCTACTTGTAATATTATGTCTAAATTATGAATCCTAGTCGTAATGTTATTATATCTAAGTCATGAATCCCAGTCCTAATGTTTAAGTCTAAGTCATGACGTTATCAAATCGTCAAAGAAGAAAGAGAGAGAAGTCGGAAAGTGGTAGTAGATGTAGCATTAGTAGTTGTAGCAAACACAGTAGTAGTAGTAGTAGTAGTAGTGATAGTAGTAGTGATAGTAGTAGTGTAGTAGTAGTTAGTATTAGTAGTAGTAGCATAGATTTTTGAATCATGATTTGTTACCCCAATACACTTGACTTTTTTTAAAATTTACAAATGTTATTAAAAAGTCTATTGAAGAACTGAGAAAAAAACTAGGAATAGTTCCCCGCCATAGAATATATAAGGAAACAACAGATAAAATGTTTTGGCCATGTGACAAGGCAGAAAGATCAAAATACAACACAACGAGCCTTCAGCAAACGTTGTGAGAATACCAGACCCAAGGGTCGACCACGAAAAAGATGGATCGATGGAATATTAGAAGCACTAGGAAACATAACAGCGAACAGAAGAGCAAAAGACCGCAAATTATATCTCCCCTCGACGCTGAAAGACAAATGAGGAAGGAAAGAAGAGGAAGAAAATTACTCTTGAACTAGTCACAGTTCTCGCGGACCATGGACAAAGTGGATGAAGTCAATAGCGCGCTGTCAAGTGTTCTAACCTCGCAGTCCTAATTCCAATTGAAGGCTTGGCCTACCTACATGAGATCACAGACACTAACACCGCCGATATAAAAGTATACATTATGTCCAGATACGCAATATATCCCCCCCCCCCCCCCCCCCCCCCCCCCCAGTAGAAACCAACGTGCCAAACAGCAGCAATAAAACACATAATCGTACTAAGGTTACCCCAAATATTTATACTTAGATTATTTATTTCAATTTATTTATTGGTTCAACACAAGGAGAATGGTATAAACATATAATAATTTTGAGAAATTTTATGCGCACTTAAAACTCAACATAATCGCCCTCGCATTTTACAGATTGGCGCCAATAATTGTATTAATGGAGGATCTGTTTAGATTGTGAGACACCCGCCGAGTGTTCTCTGTGGCTGAGGGGCACAATAAACTTCTCAACAGCATTGTGTCCAAGACCAACAACTGCACTCAGCTTATAATGTGTGATTCACTTGTTCTATATTTCGAAGAATATACACTGTTTTTTCCCTCTCTTTTCTCTTTCTCTCTCTCTCTTCTCTCTCTCTCTCTCTCTCTCTTATCTATCCCTATATGTTCTATCTCTCTCTTTTCTCTATCTATCATTTTTCTGTCTCTCTCTTCAGTATCTCTCTCTTCTCTACTTTTATCTCTCACTTCTCTACTCTCTCTTTTCTCTGTCTCTCTTGTATCTCTCTCTTTAATCTTTCTCTCTTCTCTATATTTCTCTTCTATCTCTCTTTTTTATCCTTCTTCTTTATCTCTCTTTTCTATCTCTCTCCTCTATCTCTCTCTTTTCTGTCTCTCTGTTATCTCTCTCTTCTCTATCTTTCTTCTTTATCCTTCTTCTTCATCTCTCTTCTAGATCTCTCCTCTATCTGTCGCTTTTCTGTCTATCTGTTATCTCTCTGTTTTCTCTATCTCTCTTCTCAATCTCTCGCTTTTCTCTTTCTCTCTTTAATCTCTATCTCTCTTTTCCATCTCTCTTCTCTATATATCTCCATATATGTCTCTCTCTTCTCTCTCTCTCTCCCCCTCTCTATGTTTGTCCTCATCTGTCACAGATGTTGTTTGGGATACATCTACATGATGTATCACAATAAACGTTTCTTATTTCTTGAAGTGGTTTCCATATAAAAGTCTCCACATATATCAATCAAGTAATGACTTAATCAATAAATGATTAAATCACCCACTGTTGATTCAATAAACAAACAAATTAACAAACATTCAAAATACGACTCAATCAACAAATGACTAAATCAATAAAAGAAACAAAATTCAATAAAAGAAATGACACCATCTACAAATGATTTGATAAAAAAATAACTTTACTAATGAATGACTGGGAGCCGCGATAGTTAAGTAAAAGTAAAAGTAAAAGTAAAAGTAAAAGTAAAAGTAAAAGTAAAAGTAAAAGTAAAAGTAAAAGTAAAAGTAAAAGTAAAAGTAAAAGTAAAAGTAAAAGCAAAAGCAAAAGCAAAAGTAAAAGTAAAAGTACCGGATTCCCCAGCCTTTAATGGGTACCGGACATTTTTCTGGGAAAGTAAAGCGGCACCGGCGTAATACCGACCACATTACCCCAAAAATCATGTGCAGAAGGTCTGTACAATTGATGGTCACTAACACCATATTCCCTATACGGCCCTTGGCGTGACGGGGGTACTTTACTTTTTTTTATGAATGACTGAAGTCAACAAATGACTAAAGTATGAAACGATTTAGCAAGAAAACAATTAAGCCTAAAAATAATTCAAGAAACAAAATAGTCAATTCCACCAACAAAAACATAAATCAATAAACGATTCAACCAGCACCCACATCAACCAACAATTAATTCAACCAGTAACCATATCAACCAACAATTAATTCAATCAGCAACCACATCAATCAACAATCAATTCAATCAGCAACCACATCAATCAAAAATCAATTTAACCAGCAACCACATCAATCAACAATCACTTCAACCAGCAACCACATCAATCAACAATCAATTCAACCAGCAACCACATCAATCAACAATTAATTCAACCAACAAACTAGTTTACCTCAAAATGTATTGTTTTTACCGAAACACCAAAACGAAACCGTCAAGATTGGACCTCTACTAACACACATTTGACTTCTCCCTGCACACCCCCCTCATCGCTACAGCAATTCCTCCTCACCAGCATTTCTCTGCAAACATCAAAAGGACCGATCACTCTTTCTTCATCTATACATCCTTATGACTTCAGCATTCACACAGAACAATAACGTTCCTAAACTAAACCTCAAACATCTAAACTTTTGTTAACAAAACAGCCCTCGAACAAGCCTCAACAAACGCAGAAATAAATTTAGCGGTAACTCGGAATTATGAAACCCTCGGCGACAAAGCTCGTCGAGGATATGAAAGTTGGTATGAAAGTAAGAGGGACTTGTGACGGAAGTCTCAAAGGATGAAACTAAGGAAGAAAGGAATAATGTGCGAGAAACAACGAGGGTTTGAAAATGGCGTCTCACGGCGGCGGGCGTACTGCTAGTTTGTTGCTATGCGCGAAGAGGTACAGAGGGCAGATTCTGACGTCTCTATTGAAAGTGAATACCCGAATTAGGTGCTAAACTGTTGTCTGGCAAATAGAAAACGGTCTGCTCGAGGTATGTCCTCTGTGATCTAAACCAAAGAGGGAGTTTACGAGCTCCGGGTTACGAAATAAACAAGCCACGACTGAGGTCTTTATCAAGAAGACTGTAAACACGAGGAGGTTTTGAGGGGAAATATTGAAGGCGAGTGTGATCTCTTTCTCTTCTGATTTCTTCAAGTGGTCTACCAGTTAAGATGGAAGCTAAACAACTGGAATTTGGAGTTAATTAACTGTTCTTTCTATAGCTATTTAACATTTGTTAACTTGTCTAATCTATACACTGAGCAAATCTTTAAAACCATCACAGAGATGCTAGGCCTAAACATTAATGGAAAGATAATCAATAACCTAAGATATGCTGACGATACTGTACTACTAGCAGCAAATCCTAAAGATCTACAACAATTACTTAATGAAATAAACATGACAAGCAAAAATATAGACTAGATATGAATATCAAAAAGACTAAAATTATGATCATAAACAAAGAAAATACTTAAAACCCACAAGTGGAAATCAAAATTGAAGGAATAGACCTGGAGACAGTTCAAAACTACAACTACCCTGGACATACTATAACCAGTGATGGAAAATGTACAACTGAAATAAACAAAAGTATAGGAATGGCAAAACGTTTTTAATGCCATGAAAAGTGTACTAACATCAAAACAAATAACACCAGGACTAAAACTAAGAATAAAAGTAAAGTACCCCCGTCACACCAAGTGGCGTATAATATGGTGTTAGTGACCCTATATTTTACAGACCTTCAGCACATGATTTTTGGGGTAATGTGGTCAGTATTACGCCCATGCTGCTTTACTTTCCCAGAAAAAAATCCGGTACCCATTTAAGGCTGGGTGAACCGGAAGCCGTCGGTTGGGATCTAACCCTACCCCTTGTCCGTGGTAGTCCAGTTCACTAACCACTGAGCTATCGCGGCTCCCTAAGAATAGCAAAATGTTATATCTTTCTGTATGGTGCAGAAACATGGACATTAGGCAAGAAAACAGAACAGACAACTAAAGCCTTTGAAATGTGGATTTATAGAAAAATAGGTAGAATTGGATGGAAGGAAAAGAGAACAAATGATGAAGTTTTAAAACAACTAAAAATTAAAAGAGAACTACGAAACACAATTAGAACAAGACAAATGAAATTGTTGGGGCATGTTAAAAGACACAACAGCTAACTAAAAGTAATATTGGAAGGGAACATACAGAGAAATAGAGGCGAGGGCAGACCAAGACTAATATGGCATAGAAAATATATTTCTATATAACACAGAAAAGATGGACAAGACAACCTATGACAACCTGCACCATCAAAGCAAGAGACAGAGCAGAATGGCACTCCAAGGTAGCCAACCTTCGATGCGGAGACGGCACTTGATGACGATTTAAAGTTAACCAATGAAAATTGTTAATTATATATTCGTTTGTTGATGAACCGGTCGCTATAGCGTGCCTCGACGTTATGATGTTCGCCTCATAAGTCACTGTGTCCAGTTCGAATCATATTTCGAAAATTGCCCTTCTTCTGTTATCCGTGTTATAAAGTTATATGAGATTAGAGTACATAGTGTTATAGGAAGCGGAAACTCCGGGAACGCCACCGTGTTCAGTTAGAGCACAGTAAAGTAAAGTAAAGTAAAGTAAAGTAAAGTAAAGTAAAGTAAAGTAAAGTAAAGTAAAGTAAAGTAAAGTAAAGTAAAGTAAGGTAAAGTAAAGTAAAGTAAAGTAAAAAAGTAAAGTAAAGTAAAGTAAAGTAAAGTAAAGTAAAGTAAAGTCAAGTCAAGTCAAGTCAAGTCAAGTCAAGTAAACGCCATCACAGATGTAGGATAACGTCCATCTCTAATTCATCTTTTCAATAATTAAACCTGATCAACTTAATGCATAATTAAAGACGAGGAATCTCAACCACGTATCTATACTTCGTAAATACGTTGCTAAGTCTCGATCGAGTACATCAATGGAGCAGGTGTTGGAATTGTAACAAATAATGGCTACATGCGCTTCAAAAGTAATAAATAGAGCGGCAGAAATAAAGATTGAGGTGTCTTGTCTGTTTGTTTTGTTGCTATAATCATCATCCCTACACACCGGGCGATCTCAAAGGTGCTCCGATATCCAGCTGGAGAAAATCTCTAGTTTACGGTGTGAGTAGGTTTTGCTGACAATTTTGCCCGAGCAGCCGCCATATGTATGGCCTACTCTCTTCGATTTTAGCTGTCAATGATCCTTTAACGTGCGCGAGTGTACACGAGACCTCTTGTTTATTGCCGTTATCCGAGAGGGCTAGACTTCCGATCACTTCACAGTAGATCAGGGGAGGTAACGTAATAAAGAACACCCCCCCCCCCCCCCCTCTGATTTGTTTTCCCGCTACACAGGTCCTCTTGTCCTTCTAAACTCGCGTGTTTCAGTCACGTGTTACTTTCTAGACACATCCTTTAAGCTCCAAGTCATTCTGATGTGTTCCAGCACGGAGGGCAGACTTGCTGTTTTAAGGTAAGTGCATTTTATTATACATTTTTCTCTTTTTGTTTTTAAAAATATATTTTTCTCTTTTTCTATTTTATATATCTTGACGCCCATCCTACCTCTCCTCGTGTAGTATTCATTTCTCTCTTCCCTCTCCTTTCTTATTTCAACATCCTACTTTCCTTCCTCGCCCTCCACTTGATCATCTAACAAGTAGTTATAGATAATTGTGCTTCACCGTTTGTTGTCCTTGTATTCTGAAGAAGGCCACAGGCCGAAACGTCATTATTGTGTTATGTTCCTTCCTTGTAAAGCTGTCACCATAACTTGGAGTGTTTAGCACACCCCACCACTGGCTCATAATAAAGAAACCACGGATCAATGTTTTTCCTATTTTTGAAAACTCGCCACCGCTTGTGGTGGGCTTGAACCAGGGTCCTTTCTGTCCTGGAGCCGACGTCGTACCTCTAGACTACCCAGCCCTCCGATATAGCCAATTTGAGAGTTGGATGCTTCCGGTGGGTGCAATGTTCAATTTTATCTACAAAAGTGGGTTTTTTTTTACATTTTTAAAATATTTTTTTTAATGTTATAATTTGAATGTGTAGTTTCTTCCCATTATCTATTTTAATGTAAAACAAAACTAATCAACAGCATGGTAGGGTCAAAGCAAATAAATGCATAAAAATAAAAAATACGAAGCTACAGTAAAGCTGATTGTAAGGAGAAATAAAAAAAATATAGAAAAAATATATAGGAAAAAATATAGAAAAAATATATAGGAAAAAATATAGAAAAAATATATAGGAAAAAATATAGAAAATAAATGTAGAAAATAAATAGAAAAAAAATGGAAAGAGATGTATGGTTAACGCTTTATGTAATAAGTGCACGACGCAAATTAGAACGGTGTTTCGGCTCAAAAGGCCTTCAGCGGGAACAAGCATACAACACACATACAGAAAATGTTTATAAATTAAAAAAAAAATAAATAAATAAATAAATATTATAATGGAGAGCAATAATGAGAAATAAAAATAAGAATAAATATGGAATGTCTGCCATGTATATTGCGCTGTGGCAACATAATAGGAGTCTAAAATTAAAATAAATGTTGCAGAGTAAAGAAGTCGGACAGCATACAAACATAGAGTAGCCGTGGTATTGTACTAGTAGAGTCAAAGCAGAGAAATGCATTAAAATTAAGCATTTTAATAGTACAGCTAATTGTAAGGAGAAATAACAAAAAAAATGTAGAAAAAATATAGAAACAATATAGAAAAAAATATAGACAAAAATATAGAAAAAAATATAGAAAAAATATAGAAAAAAATATAGAAAAAATATATTAAAAAAATAGAAAAAAATATAGAAAAAAATATAGAAAAAATATAGAAAAAAATATAGAAAAAATATAGAAAAAAATATAGAAGAAATATAGAAAAAATATAGAAAAAAATATAGAAAAAATATAGAAAAAAGTATAGAAAAAATATAGAAAAAATATAGAAAAAATATATAGAAAAATATAAAGAAAAAAAATACAGAAAAAAATATAGAAAAAAAACTGTCTGGTTAAAGCTTTACGTAATAAGTGGACGACGCAAATTAGAAGAAACGTTTCGGCAAAAAATGAAGATTGTTTCTTCCTAAAATTGGAAATCATGAGCATATTATATTTCTGGGTAAACATAAAGCAAATCAACGAAACTATCAGCAACTAACTGATGTGTCTACATTTGTCTTTGCCCATTCTCTATTACCTGCTATATGTTTATGTTTACCTTCAACTACAAACGCTATCTTCATTTGGGCTACCGTCCTCTACTAAAGATCCACAAATTAGGATCAGGGTTGAGTCGTCGTCAATACTTGGGATCGAGACAGAGCATCTAGGATTTAGAGCATGTCCTTCATGGATGTCTCCCGGGGCATGCTGATGTTAAGGGAATCATGGCAGGAAGAGGTGTGTTTTACAGCACTCTGAAAAAACATGACAAGTAAACAACAGCAAAAAAATGACAAGTAAACAACAGCAAAAAAATGACAAATAAACAACATAGAAAAATGACAAATAAACAACAGAAAAAAAAACAAATAAACAACTGAAAAAAAGACAAATCAACAACAGAAAAAAAATGACAAATAAACAACAGCAAAAAAATGACAAATAAACAACAGAAAAAAAATGACAAATAAACAACAGAAAAAAATGACAAATAAACAACAGAAAAAAAATAAATAAACAACAGAAAAAAAGACAAATCAACAACAGAAAAAAATCAAATAAACAACAGAAAAAAAAGACAAAAAAACAACAGAAAAAAAGACAAATAAACAACAGAAAAAAAGACAAATAAACAACAGAAAAAAAAACAAGTAAACAACAGAAAAAAAAAATAAGGAACAATATTTGGCCAGACATAAGTTCGAATTCCTGTCCATGGCTTCCTCTGGACTAGTACGTGATGATGCTCCAATCTCTTTCACGGTGGTCAGCCACATTCGTCTTTGTGTCTTGAACATTTGGCCAGACAGAGATGGAAAATGTACAACTGAAATAAACAAAAGAATATAAATAGCAAAAAGTAATTTTAATGCCATTAAGAACATACTAACATCAAAACAAATAACACCAGGGCTAAAACTAAGAATAGCAAAATGTTACATCTTCTCAATATTCCTGTATGGTGCAGAAACATGGACATTAGACAAGAAAACAGAACAGAGAATTGAAGCCTTTGAAATGTGGATTTATAGAAGAATAGGTAGAATTGGATGGAAGGAAAAGAAAACAAACGACGAAGTCTTAAAATAACTCAAAATGAAAAAAAAGAACTACTAAGCACAATTCAAACAAGACAATTTTTGGGCCATGTTAAAATACACAAGAGCAATCTAAAAGTAATCCTGGAGGAGAAAATACAGGGTAAAACAGGCAGAGGCAGACCAAGACTAACATGGACGAGTAACATCAAACGATGGACAAATCAGCCTATGACAACCTGCACCATCAAAGCAAGAGACAGAGCAGAATGGCACTCCATGGTAGCCAACCTTCGTTGAGGAGACGGCACTCGATGATGATGATGGTTTGGCCAGAAGCAGGATGGAACCCGTACTTCTTGGCACTAACTCACTTAGCTTAGTTTCAGTGTTCCCTAGGAGTTCCGCTTCCCGTGGCAAACGCAGTG
This sequence comes from Megaustenia siamemsis, assembly GCA_032433765.1. Taxonomy (NCBI): domain Eukaryota; kingdom Metazoa; phylum Mollusca; class Gastropoda; order Stylommatophora; family Ariophantidae; genus Megaustenia; species Megaustenia siamemsis. The sequence continues at coordinate 43,342,495 of JAVIAB010000046.1, forward strand.
CCAAGGAGTACGGGTTCGATCCTGCTTCGGACCATATATTGTTCTTTGTTTTTATCTGTTGTTGTTTATTTGTTATTTTTTCTGAGTGCTGTATAACATGTCTCTTCCTCCTATGATTCGCTGAATTATCGCCTCGTAAGTTTCCCTCTATAATAATATTCATTTATTATTATTTGTCTCTGGTGTTGAGGCCAATGACAGAGCAGACAAACAGAGTTAGCTGAGTGGCAGTGTTTCCTAGTTTTTTTACTTTTCGTGGCACGGCGCTGTGCCACTGAGTACGGGTTCGATCCTGCTTGGGTCATATACTGATCTTTGTTTTTTTTTTGTTGCTGTTGATTATTTGTCTTTTTTTTCAGAGTGCTGTAAAACATATCTATTCCTCTGAATTGATTCACTCATTATCGTCTCGGAAGTTTCCCTCTATAATAATGTTCATTTATTATTATTTGTCTCTGGTGTTGAGGGCAATGACAGAGCAGACAAACAGAGCCTGTTCGGTAACATTAGCTGAAGGACAGCCATTGCATCTAGTAGATATCATTAACATTCTACGAGAGATGGGTCCAACCAAGGACTTTGCCGGAAGTATAAATGCATGGCTGCATTGACTGTGTGAACTGGGAGTGTAAACCATCATCAAGTACAATGCCTGCTGGCGTAGGTGATCATGTCTTTCCATAACTCTCAATCGCTACAATTATTCATCATTTCTGTTATTGACTTTCTGCAAAGCCATTCTCTTAATTTGAAATTTTTTTTCTCTTTGCTTCTCTCTATCTCTTGGTCCTTCAATTTTTCAAGTTGTCACAATATATTCCAGCTGTTCCATTCCCATTGCATGGACAAAATAATAATGATTGTTTCTTCCTAATATTGGAAATTAGCTCTCTTTTTTGCTATAGCCTCTTTCAGAACGTTTTCATTACTCTTCTAAGCTGTCCATGGTATTCTCAACATTCTTCTGTAAAACTACATTTCTACTGACTGAAGTGACTTTCTTATCTGTTGTCCTTGGAAACCAGTGTTGTTAGAGCAGAGCGATATTCTGGACGAATGGGCGGACAACCAACACCGAACTGGCACAATTAGTCGCTGTGTGCTGTTCAACATTTTGATGAGAAAATCGGAGCACCTATGGATATGCCCTGAGTGCTGTAATAATGATTCTAATGTAACAGGACAAAAGGGGACTGGTTGATCTGGATGCCAGACGTCGGCCTCGAGACAGAGAGGTTGTGGGTTCAAATTCCCGCTGCTCCAGTTGGGATTTTTATTTATGATTTCTCTCTGTGGCAACCACCCTGGTCTCAGCAGCGAGGCCCGGCTTGAAACGTCAATTACTCATGGACGGAAAAACATATGAGTACATCCGAAGACATAGTTATCTGCCTTAGCGGGGAAGGACCTGTGTGCACAAGACTGTCAGGGAAAAATGGATTAACACGCAAAATAAAGTTCCTAGTCTCTAGGGACTTCACCAGAGGTCTTCTTCTACTTCTATCCTTCATCTGTTGCCGTTGGCGTCGAGGGGAGAAACAATCTGCGATTCTTTGCTCTTCTGTTGGCATCTTCTGGTGTTATTCCTCCTAGTGACTCTAGTATTCCATTTACCCATCTCTTTCTCGGTCTTCCTCTTAATCTGACGTTTTCGTAGCGTTTGTTTATGGCTCTTTGATTCATTGTTAGTTCTTTCTGTCTTGTTATGTGGCCGAACCAATTTATGGTGAACGCTGAAAATAAAATAACATAACATAAGAATGCATATTTTTCGTGATAATCGTATTTTTGTCTTTCAAACCGTATCTACATTTCTTATACTCCACAAATATCAGCCTGTTCCTTCATCTTACCATCGTTTTCACAATTAGATAATTAATCATGTGACATTTCCTCACAGAAAAGCCCAAGACTAGACAACGAACTGAAGTGTGACACGCCTATTTACACGCCAATGTTAAAATACATCCTCTGTGAATGTACGAGGCTCACCTGACCACAGCTTCGGGACAGATTTGTAAAGGTTTCATCCAGTTGACATGCCAATCAGTTTCAGTGACTTGTCCGTAGTGTGCCATTATCTGTAATAAAACACTCGAGCCTGCGGTCAGTTGGCATATTTAGAGCTCCGACTCCACACAGCATGTACAATTATCTATTCAGTGATGTTCCAGTCATTGGAGACAAGCAAGCCGTCAGATGTAGCGTTCTACACATTCTGAATTTAAGCCAAAAGAATTTTGAATTTACTACATTTCTGGGAAAACTTGAATTCTGTCTAACCAAAACTGGTATTTCTTACTTTCTTTTCCTTTCTTATTTACTCATTCTCTTCTTCCTTATACTTTTATCTTCTTCTTCTGTCCCGTCTCCATTTTTTTGTATTCTTCCTCTTCTTCTACACAATCATTATTGAGTGCCGTTGCAGCATCGAAGGTTGGCTACCCGCCATTCCGCCCTGTCTTTTGCTTTGATAGTGCAGTTTGCCATAGGTTGATTTGTCCATTTTTTCATCTTACTAGTCCATTATTAGTCATGGTGGGCCTCTTTCACCTTGTATTTTTCCCTTCTAAGATTACTTTTAGTAGGATGCTGTGTCTTTTAACGTGGCCCACAAATTTCATTTGTCTTGTTTCTCTCTCTCTCTGCGATCAAGACTCAATCAGAGTAGGATTCCAGACTCTCATGAAGTCAGCTGTCTATTTAAGTGATTCGATTGCCCCATAATCATAATTAGAGTTTGTTATATCCATTCTGATTGGATACATGTTAAAACGTTGCACTGTGTTCTGCGCCAGTGGACCAGTGCATCCGATTTCAGTCTGCATTTTATTCAGGTTTGCTTTCCTTAGCCTTTGATTGTCCCCAATCTTCCTGCAAGGCAGCAGATTGTCTTTTCTGTAGGGGATTCTGCCCTTAGATGGTTGGCCTTCCCAGGTTTACGAGCACTATTTACCCAAGCTTGATGTAGTTATTAGTTGGTCATTAGACCATCACCATCACACATCAAACAACAGGCTATGAGTCCTTCCTAACTAACATGAACCTGCGGGAGTCTCACCGATGCTGACAAGTCATTAGAATTATGTTTAGTAGTTCTCTATTCATTTTTATTTGTTTTAAGACTTCATCGTTTGTTTTCTTCTCTTTCCACCCAATTCTTCTCTAAATCCACATATCAAAAGCTTAAATTTTCTGTTCTATTTTCTTGATTAATGTCCTTGTTTCTGCACCATACAGGAATTATTCGGATTTATTTACCAGTAAAGACAAATAATATAATGTGAACAAAGTAAAGTAAAGTAAAGTAAAGAGCCCCGTCACGCCAAGTGGCGTATAGGGAATATGGTGTTAATGACCATAAAATTTACAGACCTTCAGCACATGATTTTCGGGGTAATGTGGTCGGTATTACGCCCATGCTGCCTTATTTTTCCAGAAAAAAAATCCGGTACCCATTTAAGGCTGGGTGAACCCGGAAGCCGTCGGTTGGGATCGAACCCTACCCCTTGTCCTTTGTAGTCCAGTTCACTAACCACTGAGCTATCGCGGCTCCCAAATGTGAACAAAGAAGAGGAGATATTGATCAAGACCAAAATGAATGATACAAAAATCATGAAGATGATTCATTGTGCTAGGAAACATGGAAATCTATAGGAAGTAGGTTAAGAACAATAATAGATTTCAGTTTTAATATCAATTATGTAGCTATGAAACTTTAAAAACAACAAAAAACAACACTTATGAAAATACGGTCTTTCATAAACATATGATTGCGCAGGAGAAAAGGATGCGATTGGCTGGGCAAAATGAAGCTTAAAACAATGGGAAAGTAGCAGATAAATGCCAGGGGACAAAGAGAGGCCACAAAGATCATGTCTCTGTACAGGGCACACACTGTGGAAGGCAACTGAGAGTATTACATGTCAAGCCGTTTACGAATATCCAGGGGAGGAGACAAATGGGAGGCAGAAACATAGTTGGAGAATACAGGTGGAAGGAGAGATGAAGATGAGGGGGAAGACAAGGATCGATCTAAGGAAAATGACAAGAATCAGGAGAGCTTTGAACGTGTCTGTTTAAGATCTATGCTCCACAGGGAGTTGAGAGAAAGAAGCAGAAGAAAATGGTAGAAGCCGAGAGGTCCTGGTCGTCACGCCACTCAATAACTGCAAATCCTGTGTGCTGCACAACAAACACCAATTGATCTTTTCCCCATACCACATCGCGAAACCACCCACCTCATTTTCCTGTCCACCTCAAACTCGCTAACCCTCTTGTTTTTCCTATTGTTATTACATTTTCCAACCCGCCTGTCCTCAAAATGTCCCACAAACCTGAACCGCCTTTTCCTAATTTTGTGTTTTATCTTTCCTCTTTTTATCAGCCTCTTTTAGTACCTCCTCATTCTAATTTTAACCAGACAACAACCCCCAATTTCTAACTTATGTTCCCGCTTTGTTCTTACCCCAACCTTATCAACGTATAAATCAAATGAAGCGAATGCCCCACCACAACTTTGTGCACATCGTTAATGGGTTAATAATACTTGAACAATACTTTCTAATCGACTTGAGCTTTGGCATCGTCGGTGTTAAAAGAGTTAACACTCTACCTGTCTTTTTACAGCTGGTTCTATCAAAAGGTATCGGTCTGGAAGTGAACCCGCATTTCCTGCAAGACAAAACTAGCTCGCTATAGCCGCGATGTGCTCCACTCCTCTGAACAGGTAAATAAAAATTGTAAATAATAATTGGCCAAAGGAAGTCTTATTCAGGTGACTTCATTGAAAATCTCAAGGTCCCAGCTCTTAATAAAAAGGTCTTTATTCAGTTTTTTTTCAAAGAACGTGCTGGGGATATGTTTGGTCCTTTAAAACCCAGACTGCAGGCCTCTCACAGCTGTGACTAATGAGATGATTTGTCGCGGTGTACTAGATCAACTTTGGGGGTCTGTACTCGATGACTCCTCGGCTAGATCATTGTACAAAAATAAGTCGGTTATTTGCTGCCTGCTTGCTTGCGTTCGTCCGATGATTAAAGGAGTACACCTCTTCGTCATCAGCCCTTAAAAGGAAGTTAAGTGGGAATGTCTGCGTTGTGTTCTGGTTTGCAGTATAACTGTAATATTTGCGCCTTTTGGCCCAACACATCCTACTTCAGAACGATATTTTTGAGTACCGGGTTGACTTCCCTCCTGGATCCATACTCGCTTGGCCAGACTAGACAGGTAAGACTGTTTATGGAGGCACAACGGAGGGGTGCAGCTGAGTCTGGATGGTTCTGGTTCACCTATCCTGGTGCAAGCCATCTGCTGTGGTTCGCTGACAGCATCCAGCTGGGGCCTTGGTAGCCTATTTGGGAAAACCACCCGACTGGACTACCAACGTTCAGAAAACCCGTGTTCGATTCCACGATCGAAATTTTTGGAGAGACATGATCGCCTACTCCAGCAGACATGTTACTTGGTGATGATGATGATGAACCCTGTGTATAAATAATCCCCTTTCTTGGAAAGCTCGTAAAGATATTATGTCCTGTCAAGTGGATACCCATGATAACGAAAGGTTCAATGAAAGGCTGTATGTGTTTTTTTCTATTAAGACAAATATCTCCTGGAAAGGGTAGGACTGAATACTTGCGTTGCAGACAAACATTTATAGGACGAAACATCGCCAATAGTAGTTTCCTGTGGTTTAAACAAATAATAATAATACATTTACTATTATTATGTGGGGGGGGGGGGGGAGAGAGACCCTTCCGAGGCGATAAATCAGCGCTGTTTACGCGAATACAGAGACAAGTTATTCCCGAGGTGTGTTCGTAACCCTACGATTTAGGCATGAGTACACATGCGGAAAAGGGAGCCGCGATAGCTCAGTGGTTAGTGAACTGGACTACAAAGGACAAGATGTAGGGTTCGATCCCAACCGACGGATTCCTGGTTCACCCAGCCTTAAATGGGTACAGGATTTCTTTTCTGGGAAAGTAAAGCGACACGGGCGTAATACCGACCACATTACCCCAAAAATCATGTGAAGGTCTGTAAAATGTAGGGTCACTAACACCATATTCCCTATACGCCACTTGACGTGACGGGGGTATTTTACTTCTTTTTACTTACACATGGGGAAAGCAACTTTTACAGGTAGATTACTTGGATGTGTGCTCTAGCGTTTGTTTCTAGTGACAGAGTGTTTATAGAGGAGTACGAGTTCGATCCTGCCTATTGTTCTTTGATTTTTGTTGTTGTTGATTATTGATTATTTCTATTATATTCCCCAGTGCTGTAAACAAACCTCTTCTCCTGAAATGATTCGCGCATCTACCGTCTCGGGAGATTCCCTATAACAATAAACGTTTACTATTAGTTATCTCCTATATGTGAACCTAACCGGCAAGCTACCGAAACCTTTAGGAACCAGTCACTGCATCATCTGTTGAGAACGATAGAGCGATTATGAGTTCACGTGGACTATATATCAAAAAGGCGATATCAACCCCGGCAACAAAAGACTTCTATAAACACACCCCTAACTTCAACTATATTCTCCATCAACACACAAGCCTGTGCAATTATCCTCAAGACCTCTGTTTCCAACGTCAAGACAAATATAAGGTACAAAAAAGCACACCTGCAAGGCAACATATCACGGAATATATAAAAGCTACAAGTCAAGACAAACTGATTGGTGGACAGAATTATATTTCACGTGTTGTATGTTTTCCGCTGGGTCGTACATCACCTGTGCTCATTGGTCCACCTCAACAATGCTAACCTCTTAACTCCTTTATTGTACACTCCGGCAAAACGTCACTCGGGAGCGATCAAAACCCTCGTCCCACAGCTCGGTTTTCGCCTCTTACCGCGGGTAACCAAGCTTGAAACTGTCACAAACTGTTTGTGGGAAAGAGCTGGAAAACGTGGAAAAGAAATGACCGTGGCTAACTACCGGGATTAGTCCTAGTGAAGAAAGTGAAATAAGCCTGCTCTGATAAAACAGTGTAATAACAAATCATTATTTTTGTTCACCCGCAAAAAATTAATACATATAGCAAACAGTTTAATACATATTGCAGTTATATTTCAATTAGTAGTGTATCTTTACGTTTGGTTCGTATGTGTCCAACTTCTTCTTCTTCTGCTGCTTCTTCAACTTTTCTGCACCCTGTGGAGCATAGGTCTTCAACAAACACTTTCCAAGTCGTTCTGTTCCTTGATATTCTTTTAAGATCATTCCATGTCTTCCCCAAGAATTCATCGTCTTCCTTTTTGTCTTTCTCCCTGGGGATTCCAAAGAAGGGCCTGTTGTGTAATACTCTCAGTTGGCTTCCACAGTGTGTGTCCTATCCAGCGCCATCATCTACGCTGTTTCACTTTATCCACTGGTATTTGACTGGGATATTTCCATAATTTTATGTTAGTGATTTTGTCCTGCCATTTCCATCCTTATATTCTGCGTAAGCATCCATTAATGAAGATCTATGTGTCCTACTATCTTGTTTAAATCATAACTTTATCACTTCTTTGTTGGTTCTTTTTCTATAATCGCCTAACGATTGCTCCTCGGTCACTGAATGTCCATAAATTATAACTAGTTTAATCTACAGTGTGTTGTAGTTGTGAAATGACATGTGTATAGGAAATACTGCAAGCTGAGAGACACCCAACTTGCTTCACGAGCATACTGCATGAAAATCATCATCATGTGCCATACCGGTTGGCGTAGGCGATCATGTCCCTCCACAATCTTCTAACTACAGTGCATCGTATCAGTTCTGTTGTTGATTGTTTTCAATGCCACGACACCAAGCTATCCAGTATTTTCTCTCTTTGTCGTCCGCGGTCTCTCTTTCCTTTTATTTTGCCAGTTGTAAGCAAGTATTCCAACTTTCCTCTTCTCATGATGTGCCCGAAAAATGTTGATTGCTTCTTTCTGATGTTTTTTAAGAGCTCCCTTTCTGTGTTGGCCTCTTTGAGAACTTCCTCATTGGTCTTTTTAGTTGTCCAGAGAACTTTCAACATTCTTCTGAGAAATCCCATCTCTGTGGCCTCCAGTCGTTTTTTCATTTGTTTGTCCACTGTCCATGATTCGAAGGCATGAAATTAAAAGGCTGTAAAACAAAGGAACGACAGACGGTCGGAA